>RXIC02000449.1:3128-188972 GCA_003952965.2 Morella rubra | reverse complement strand
TGTACGTGTATTTTAATATTTTTAAATGCTTTTAGTCCTTAATTTTCGATATTGTAACTTTAAGACACTTTTGCATTACATAAGGAAAAAATTTTAAATGTCATTTCGCCTTAGGAATTTGCCCCCCTTAACTAAAACTCTGGTTCCGCCACTGGTCCTAATGGAATGCCACTTCTATTCTTCCAAGTTTACTAGAGTATCATCAAAGTTGACCTCATTAACACTATTCAAGATTTTTTTAGCACAGGGCATCTTCCCCTGGAATTAAACAAAACCTCTATCGCCTTGATTCCTAAAGTTGACCACCCATCTCTTGTCTCCCATTTCCGTCCCATAAGTCATTATAACACCGTATACAAAGTAATCTCTAATCACTATTCATCTCTCTTTTATCAGTCAGCATTCGTCCAAGGTCGAGTTATCCAAGAAAATTCATCTCTAACAGCGGAAGCATTCCACACAATCAAGCAAAAGCGTGGAAAATGAAGATATATGGCCATCAAAGTTGATATGGCAAAGGCTTTTGGTAGAATGGAATGAGAGCCAATAAACAAAGTGCTTTCTCTTCTGGGTTTTCCAGACATCTTTGCTCAACGGGTCAATGCTTGTATCTCTACTGCCTCTTTCTCCTTACTCCTAAATGGCAGCCCCCTTTGGATGCTTTGGTTCCTCTTGAGGCCTTCGTCAAGGGGATCTTCTAGCTCCCTCTCTGTTCATTATTGGAGTTGAAATATTGTCCAGACTTTTCTTCAAAAGGAGCACAAAAAAAATCTTGAAAGCTATACAAATAGGACAAGGGGACCCAACGATATCTCACCTTTTCTTTGCTGATGATCTTATCTTGCTAGGTAAGGCAACTGTCCACGAAGCAAAAGTTTCTCAACAAAATCTCAAAGTATCTTCGTTGGATTGGCCAAGCCATTAATGCCCAAAAGTCTCACATTTACTTAAGCAAAAAAGTTACTCCACAAAGTCAACTTCAAATCCTAAACATCCTGGGCATCCAGAAGGGCTCTATAAAAGCTACTTATTTGGGGTTGCCTCTCATTTTTCCTAGATCAAAACTGAAAGCTTTCTCACTCATCAAATAAAAAGTGGAGAGCCGAATTGCAGGTTGGAAATCTAAGCTACTCTCCCAAGCTGGAAGAACCCAACTGCTCAAATCTGTTGCTGCTACAATCCCATCATACTATACATCCTCTTATGCTTTGTCGAAATCTTTATGTAGGATTTGGATAAGATGATGAAGAAATTTTGGTGGGTTTCCCACCCTCCTAGACCCATAATCTGTCTCTAAAGAGCTAGACCTCCATTTGCACTCCAAAATCAGCTGGCGGTCTAGAACTAAGAAAAATGGAAAACGTTAATAATGCTCCGCTTGCCAAACTTGGATGGCAGATTCTTACTTCTCACAATTCTCCCTGGGTAGCAGCTGTAAATGCCAAGTATCTGAAGAACAAATCTCTCTGAGAAATCTCTCACATACACCAATCCTCATGGCTTTGGAAGAGTATTCTCCAGACACGGCCTCTACTCAAATGGGGTTTCTGCGAACTTATTCAAAATGGTGCCTCCACTAGAATCTGGTATGACCCATGGATCACAACTCTCCCATCTTTTAAGCTAATGCCATAGAATTCCACAATCTATCAAAAAAGTGATGCCCTTGTGTCCTCCTTGATTGACCCAGCCACTAGACAATGGGATCTCCATAAACTCCTCTCTAATTTGAGCCTACTACCATCCAAGCAATTAAAAATCTTCACCCTTCTTTTGAAGGGAATGCAGATAAGGTAATTTGGGTTCCTGATAATAAAGGAAATTTCACTGTCAAAATTGCTTACCATTGCACTCTTGATGGTGCAATTTCTGCACACCCCTATCTAGAAAAGCAGGATTGGCTTGGTTTATTGAAACTCAAAATACATGCTTGTCTCAAATTGTTTTTATGGAAAATTGCTTAGAATTCTCTCCCACAGGTCGAAGATTATCTGAGATTGACTCAACTTCCTTCTGTTCTAATATTGACTATTGTTTTCTCTGTCAATTTGAGGAGGAAACCCTTGAGCATTCATTTTTACATTGTCCTGTGGCTAGAATAATCTGGCGCTATTCCAACTGACCTCTGAATAGTATTTGTTTTCAACCTCTCACAATCTTTGAGCTTTTAAAGGTGATTATAAATCCAAGGATCAAGCTCCGAATTCCGGAGGAGGAAGCTCATCATTTTCAACTTTTTGTTGCTGTTGCATGTGATCAAATTTGGATGTGGAGAAATCGGGTCAGGCTTAATCCCTTTACTATCATTGATCCTCTTTCCTTGTCCAACTCCATCAATTGCCTAGCAAAAGAGCATAGCCATGCATGGTCAGACTCCAAGTTTATTATTCATCATTCTGCTAGATCAAGTCTCCAGAACCAAGCTCTTTATAGAATTCAATATGATGCAGCAGTCTGACAACACTTCTTCATGCCAGCAGTAGTATGTCTCGATCAAAACAACAAAATTGTGGCTGCCAAGACACAAATCCTCCCGGAAATTTCTTCCCCCATATCTGCCGAAGCATATGCGGCTCTCCTTGCAGCAACTCTCTCCTCCAACCTTGGCCTGGATCAACTTGTTCTGGAAGAGGATTCTAGCACTATCACAGCAGCTATCCATTGTGAAAGTCTGGAGGTTGATTGGTCAATTCTAAACATTATTTCTGAAGCTTCTTTGTTCTTTGTTGTCTTCTACATCTTCTTAGTCTGCTAGAAAAATTCCGCGAGATTTGAACTCGTTGGCCCACTCTTTGGCGCAATGGGCTGTGAACACTATTTGGAAGTTTAGTGTTTCGGACCCTCCTAATTAGTACTCTGTATTCTCTCTTTCTTATTAATATATTTAAACGTTTTGAGAAAAAAAAAAATACTCTTTGTGAAGTCTTACAAATTTCTTTACCATTAAGGCTGACTTGGAGTCGACTCCGGGTGAGGTCTTAGTTAAGTCCTCCCCTAATTCTTCTTACGATTTATCACCTAGCAACTTGAGCGCATATTTCGAGAGAGTGGTTCGTGCGTGCTTCACGACGTATTTCTGTTCATGCTGGATTTCCTTTCTCAATTCGCTATCACCTTAGAGGTTTCTCAGAGTTTATTGTGTGTTTTTTTAAGTACTATGCGCTAAGGCAATTTCTCCTAAAAAACTGTTCTTTCAAATTTTTTGATTTTTAATCGACAAGTTAATAAATACCGCTGCTAGCACTCAAACAAAAATCTGATCCTAGGGCGCGCAAAAGCTTTAGAAACTTCCAAACAAAAAGTTCATTGTTGATCTAATTATATAAAAATGCTCTAGCTAGCCTGTAAACAGTTAGATTCAACACAAAAACAGAGAGCAAGAACATATGGAATTAATCTGGCATCTGGTACTAGAAACTATAAATAACAGAATAGCCACCTGAGAGACACAATAAGAGTTTGACTAAAGAGTCGGGGGAGAGAAGAAATGGATTAGGCTCTAAGATAGACGCCCCACATCCCATGAGAGAGAGAGAGAGAGAGAGAGATGTAAACTGATAAAAAAAACTAGGGAGACATAAGTTGTGATTTCTATGCAATCTACCCCAAGATATAACCAATACCACTTAAATCAAATTGCTCTTAAGGACTTGCATGAGTAAAGGCTTGCTGGCAACTTTTTAGTGAAGTCGTTTCTCCCCATGTCAACTATAGGAAGTTGAGACAGATCGGAGAACTTAAAGTTGGAGATATCTCCTTCAAATAAATTGAGACGTAAATCCAATTTTATAAGATTTGTGCAATTCATCAAAGATGGAGGTAGAGCACCTGTTAAGGAGTTCTTGGGAAAGAATTAAAACCTGCTAAAAAAACCTCAAGTTTGGAACATCCCCAGTTCACTAGGAATACGGCCACTGTAGTGATTAGAAGAGAAATCAAGTAGCCTTAGAAACGAGTAACTAATGTAGAGTGAACCACTAGGGGTGGTGATTTAGTGATGCGCGAGTTGTGCCTAGGACCCAAGACTTGCTCCCAACGACGGTTCGAATCACGGTAGTCCTATTATACTCTGGTGGTACCCGTGCTACGTGGAATTTTCGAGTTTAAGTGGTGGTAGGCTTCGGCCTGGTTTCATGATGGTCCATCTCTTGAGGGCCTTTTTTGTTTAGGAAAAAAAAAAACTAATGCACAGTGAGGAAGGAATAAGGCTCATGAAACCATTGTGGCTAACATGGAGCTTAGTTAACCTCCCTATACTATTTGAGGCATTAGATGAATGTAGTGATCATATATCTCTTGCCGGAAAATTGTAGCTCAAATCAAATATCCTGAGTTGATTTAAAGACGAAAAGAGATTGATTGGGAGAAAACCTAAAAAATCTATCTATTTCGTTTATCTCTCTCTAAATTGCACAAGTTAGATTGCAAATTGTAGAAGTTCTTGGTCCTATTTTTTATTAACAAGCAAAAAAAAGAAAACCATGACTAATTATATAAAAGCACGCTCGTTTTAAAGTTTCATTAAAATCATGCATATACACATACGGTATGGTTTGGCTTATTTTGTTGTTCTTGTGTGGACAAGTTTTAATTTTCTTTAAATATTTCCGAACAATATATTCTCCTAATTTTGAATGTTTGGGAGCGAAAAGAAATTTAAGTTAAAAAAAAAAATCTTAAGTGGGGTTCACGAAAATTAGCTAGGCTTCTCATGCATAAAATGGCATACGGCTTTTTAAATGGGCAAGTCATCTTTCATTCTCTCTTTTTCGCATAGTAGTATACTTTGAATAAAACTAGGAGAAAAGGAGATAAAAACTCAGAGCAGAAAAAAAGATAAAACTCAAATCAAATACTACATATAGGACCAAATACAAAATCAAATTTTTCATACCTTTTTAGAATATCAGCCAAACGCCAAATCAGTAATAAGTTTCCAAAAAAAGTTGAAAATATTATTTTATTTTTCTTATTTTACATGTAAATAAACACGGATTGAGAATATCCTCTCTAATTTACGTACTCGCATTGTATGATAGAAATTAGAGAGAGATAGATATAATGGGTAAACCTATATATTGTACGTTTCATGCTACCCATAATTTTTTTAATAGACAATATTAAATAGTGTATGATTTATCTGTTGTATCTATCTTTCTCAGAATTTTACTGTGCAATTGTTTGATACAAAGAACACAGCCTTCGTTACGTCTCAAAATCAGGTTTATTTTTGAAAGCAAACTTCTCCCATTTGCGGGATGCTTCGTTGTAACCATACAACGTGCCGCAGCGTCTTATCTGCCATAAACATTTATGCAGACACCTCTCATAATCTCTGTCATCTGAGTACGCATCAAAATGATACCGAGGGGAGTTTCCCCATTTCACATTGCAGTAGAACAACGTAGTACGCCAGAAATTGACACCGAATCTCCAATGGACCTCTGCGCCATCTTTCACGACCTGGTAGCCAAGATCATTGTTCTTGGATTTGTAGCGGAGGGTCATGCTTCGCCCCTTCCCTAGCCTGTTCACTATATATACATACACTTTCGCCTCAGTGCCCAGCACAAGATGCAGCAGCGAAAGAAGCAGGACAGATCTTTGTAAAGCATTCATTTGATCAGCCCGTACTCCAAATTAAGAAGAAAACATGGAGTTTTAAATGCAACTAGGTTTTCTTTTTATATATCGATCAAAACAGAGACATAATCTTGGAAATGCTCTCACTCCATGATCACAAAGAAAATGGCCACCCCACCTACCTCTCTTTGCTTCTTTATATGTTTACGCGAAAAAAAAAAATGGATTGAAATGATTCTGCAGAACAATTACATCTGCATGCCCGGGGATGCTTCTATTTATCACCAAAGTTCTGCAGAAACGGTGTGGTTTTCGTAACAGCAGAGTAACAGAACTGGAAAACTGAATACAGTTTTGGATAAGTTCTAAGTAAAACAATTTAATCTTCATCTTCGGACCAGTATTTGCAGGGAGTTGATCTCTTATCTTCTTGTTGTTATAATATCTTTGCACCCATTGGACTGATCTCCTCTCCACCCGCATCACTGTCAGCTAGTCTTCTAGATGATTACTCTCTTGCCCTTATGGAGAATTCGAAACTTTAAGGTCTAGGAAAGTAATTAATTTGCATAGTATTTGAGAAAACCCATTCTTTATTTGTCTAGGTTCGGTCTAATAATGTAATTAGGAGTTTGATTCTAAAGTATTTATGTATTTTTACATCGTACCTAACTCATTGTAATAGTAATGAATGGGTCAAAACACCTTTTATACATACACTTGAAAAATTCGCAATGAATGGGTCAATGAAGTTAATGGATCTTGATTTTTGTTAATTAAGGGCGATTTTCTGTTACCTATATATATAGCAAATTTAAATGTCATATTATCGAGATACTAGAGACTCGAATCCATGACTTTCCAACTAATCCCTAAAGTGATGTTTGAGAAGCAAAATTTTAAGAATTTTGAGTTTGTAAGAGAAATTTTTGAGAGATTGACTTTTTGTGGGAGTTTGTAAAAAATTGATGAAAAAAGTTTAATAATGTTTAATTGTAAAATAATTTTTATTAGAATTCTTAAAAAGTTAAGAGAGAGAATATTCGATAGAATGTTTTAATGAAAAATTAATAGAATTTGTTAAAAAATCAGGGAAGAGAAGATTTAATGTAATTTTTTTTTAAAAAAAAAAGCATTGAAATTAGTCTGAAAAATGTATTAAAATTTGTGTAAAAATTTTAAAAATTTTGATATTTGGTTGTAAAAAATTTGACTTTTTAAAATTTTTTGTTACAATGTTTAATTTTATTTTTCTAATCAAATATTGTTTTAGCCACTACTATGATGGTGGGATACATGTCCTCAAGATATAGGGGATACCATTCTTGCCATTATCATTCTCATCATTCAAAATTAAATGGTAAACAAAGTGTTAAAAAACCTCAAGGAATCTACTCACGGGCCAATGCTTTCTTCCCACTTTTTGTTTGGATAGCACGGGACAATTTTCGGTATTCTTTATGTACTGAATTTGGATGGACTTGGCCAACTTAATTGCACTAAAGGGGCTTAATGCCATGATAAACTCCGAACGCATACAGCGGCCTGTCACATATTATTAAAGTTGCAAGTTTTATTACTGTGAAAAGTCTAACCGAGATCGCAAGCTGATCAATGATACTTCTAATCAATTTGTCCACATGAAGATTTAACTTTTTAATTCTTTTTTACAAATTCTCATAAATCACTTTTCTCTTTTTCGCTGAGTGGTAGTCGTTCAACCATATTCCAATGATATACAATGGCAGTCGTTCAACCATCTCAAAAATCTTAGAATTTTTTATAAAACAAACATCCCTCCAGTTATTATCCAAAACATTTTTTTACGACCATGTGTTTTAGGTGATTTTATTTTCTTCTTATGATTTTAGAAACCGCTTTCTTAATATATTTTTACGATTTCATGTGAAAAATTATTTGGCCGGGAGTTCAAAGAGTGATTCGCCAGGATTCAAGCTTCAAATTAATTTTTTCAATAAACTTTCAAAAATCCTCACAATGAAAATATTCATAAACATTTTTTTCTTGTAAATTTTCCCTTTCATGTTAATTTTCTCGGCTGCCTTTCCCTTTCAATCTAATTGGTAACACAGAAAAACATGTTTTAATATTTGGAAACTTAAAATGGGAAATTTTTTTATCCATCTAAACGTTCTGGATGCAAACATAACTAACTGAAAATTTAGTTAAAAAATAATAATAATAAATTCAAAATTATATCTCTCTTTTCATTAAGTGGTATTTTTTTTTATTATAATAAATATAAAAATATTTATTTAAATCATATTTTTTTATACTTTTTTATTTACTTTCATAATTTTTTAAAAAAATTTAATAAAAATCTAACATACCTTTATTTGCACCGACTCTATAATTTCTTACTCGAATAGTATAGTATAATCAGATACAAATAAATACAGTAGATGATTATATTATTCATATAGTTTATTGTAAAATTTCCAGTAACACAAGGCTTATAATTAATCTATTTGGTTTATCTATCTATTCCAGTTCTACTGTACAATTCGGACATAGATCGATCCGATTTTCACGACATTCTCTCACTTCCCACAGAAGCTTGTTTGCAAACTGACAGATGAGCCGAACATAACGCAGGGCTTGAGGGCTTGTTCATGTCTTGTGAAAATTTCGGTAAAAAAGTGGAGAAAGAGGAAAAAGGGTGTAAAAGGAGAAAAAGCAATCTACATAGCAATCGCACGTGTAGGTAAGACCAACGCAGAAGCAAAGGGATAACAAAGTTTGGAAGCTAGGAACCTCCTTCTCCCTCTAGTAGACGTCACGCCCCTCGCCCGGAAATCATGAGCCTTCTTTCAGACTCTCTCTGAAAAACTGAGCGCACTTTCATCCATGCAATCTTTGTCTTTGACATTATAATTTGCTGGTTCAAATTTAATGGTCTATGCACAGGTGATTGGATGGGAGCTCAGAAGAGCATCCATGCTGGCAAAGGTCAGTTTTCTAATTCTTTCATGTAATTTTTTCCTTGCCTAAACCCACTTAGAAACCCATGGTTGCAGTTGCAAGGATCTTTTGTGAGTAATGTGGCCAATTTTTGGTGTGTAACAGCCAAGATTGATGTCAATGTTGATCTCACTCACAAGCTCTGCGCTTCTTTGATGCTTACTCCTTTCAGGTTTTTGCTTGTTTCACGCTTTGATTTCTTTTTCTACCTTGCACACAACTTCTCATTGTATAATTTAATTATTTCTCGTTTATTCTTTTAACAGGAGCACTGGCAGTCCTTTTTCTCTGATAATTGGGAGGTAACGTCTTTTCTTTTTCGTTCCTTTCTATTTCTATAATGCAACTTTTGTTGTTCCATTTGATTGTTATTCAAAATCAGAACCCTAGAATTGTTTTCTCGTTGTTTGGACCAAAGAGATAAAAGGAAAGTCTTCAGTTGAATAAGCCTAGATCAAATAGTTGGCCTTGTTTATACTGGTTTTCTTTTTCTGGGAACTAAAGAGGAAAAAAAAAACTGTGTAGCTGTTTATATAGGTGTTTTTCTAATTTAGTTTTCTCATCAACCAATTGGAGAACAATGGCATCGGTGTTGTAACTGGTTTAGTTTGTTTATTGCAGTCTTTACATCAAACACCCGAACTTATTTGGTGGAAGCGAGAAGCTTGATTTATCGTGGGACAAGGGGCTGTACGATTCAAATATCTTGGTAGCTTATAGGAGGCCGAGACCTGAATGGCTCTCTCAACAGTCTTTTGTTATTCAGGTCTATGTCTGCTTGATTATTATTACTATTGGTATTGGTATTATTGGGTGAGACACGCGTAAAAACATATTGTCATCGGAATTAATTAACTTTATGGGAACTTTTCCAACCAATTTGATCTAGATTGAGGAAAAGCAAATGATAAATTTTCAAATGCCAGATCATTTTGAGTAGGAATCCTGTTATAATATCCTGATTTCATACTGGGTTTTTTCTTTTCTTTCTTTGGTCTTTTTCTCCTTCCAGCATTCCATTTCACCCGAGATTGGGATTCATGGTGTCCCCATGGAGAATTTCTCCCGTTCAGGGAGTGGAGGTGTGAATTTGTCCCGATTATCGGTTGGATTGGATCTGAATGAGCCTGCAAGTTCCAAATGGAGCAGCGCAACCAGCATAAAATTTGAGGTGTGCTGTCAAGTTACCAGTGCCATTTGGGCATCTGTTTTCATTTATTGCATTCATCTACAGTGTTTTCTATATGCAGTCAACGTATGGAAACTAATTACTGCAATACTGTGCAGCATGTTGGTCCTGTAAATGATGATGGCCGCTCAATAAGCAGGGATATTGATGGGTTTCCTGTGACTTGCAGGTAGTTGAGGAATGTAGAATAGTATTCTAGTTCTTAACCATCTGTTCTGATTTCTAAAACTTTACGTAAGATGCTTGTCATGCAGTGGCAATTCCCATGACAGTATGGTGGTTTTAAGGCAAGAATCTCGTTTTGCAAAGGCAAACGATTGTAGTTTTTCTCGTGTAAGCTGTCTTCTGTCTTGATCTGATACTAGATTTACTAGATTCTTGGATCAAATTGGTTTGTATATCATAAGTGCCAGTCCAATGTATTTTACTAACTACAAGTTTGTCTTGTATTCAGTTGAGTCTGCAAATAGAACAAGGGATTCCAGTTCTATCTAAATGGCTAATCTTCAACCGGTTTAAATTTATTGCATCAAAGGGAGTCAAGCTTGGGCCAGCATTTCTTTTGACAAGGTGAGTAACATTTCTTTGGTGTGTTGGATATATCTGCATGGTTGTTAGAGGAAGTGTGGACAGTGTCAAGCAGAAGTGAAAAGAAGAAATCTGAATAATGGAATGCAGGGAAGCAAGAATTGTCGGGGAAGTATAAGAAGCACTTGGAATATTAGAAGTGGCATGAAGTGTGAAAGAATTGAACAACGAAAGTTTATGGTTTTGGAAATACTCATGACTCAGATTGAAACTAAAAATTTGTGGAAAAGGAAGGAAAATTTAAAAAATATGCCATTCCAGTGATGAACCTAATTGTGGAAACAATTGAAGAGCATTAATGGGTATCAACAGAATCAATTGATTGTGTTTCAAGCCTGATGTGTTGCCCTTCTGTGGAAGCTTCATTTATCCAATGAAAAGGGAGTGTGCTGTCTCTTCGACTATCCCTATATGCTTTTTAGGAGTTATAGAGAATTAAATCTGGTTTTATGTGCTTGTTCAATAGTCAACACTCTTAACTTTCCTCTGACAGCCTGACAGGTGGTTCCATTGTAGGGGACATGGCTCCTTACCAGGCGTTTGCTATTGGGGGTCTTGGCACTGTCCGGGGTTATGGTGAGGGTGCAGTTGGATGTGGGAGATCGTGTCTGATTGCTAACAGTGAATTGACATTCCCTTTGGTAAGTAATGAATTAAGTGTAGATGATTTTTAATTTTGAACATCGGTGGTCTGAGTAAGCATCTTAAAATCTGCTTTAATTTTCTGCTGCGCAGAAGAATAATTTAGAAATAGTTACTTGTCATACTTCTGCACAACCCGCAACACAGCTATGCCCTAACTGATTTTGACTTAAAATTTTGCGACTTTTCCATGCCCTCAAGTTTTTCTTTGAAAAAAAAAAAAAAAAAAGAACTGGCCAGTTGCTGATATATATCTGTTGTCTGGTAACATATATGTATGCACATCGCACTTATTGGACAAAGACACAAACCTGTCCAAAGCAATGTCAGGGTCTGACTTTCTAATTTCTTTTGATATGTATATTGTGACCACAAGATGCTTGGAAACATGCTATTTGTTTTCTTGTCTTTTGCCAGTGTACAATCATAGTTATACCTTGAAATGCGTTAATCTATTTGAGTCTAAGATTCGTACAATACCATTCCTTTCAGTGTCATTGTTACGGAAACCTGGTATAGAATGCAAATGACTTTCACTGTCAGTTTGTTGAATAAGTGAATAGGATTTTATCCCCAATCAAAAAAGCAACTTATTTATCTAGTGTTTCCTCAGATGCAAAAGGCCTACTGGTGCTTTTCATAGAAACGGATAATGTGATGTAGCCGTTTAGGCACTTTTGGGTCATATGAGGAGAGAAATAATCTTTGTGATAGCCCCTAAGGTGCTCAAGGTTCTAGTGCCTTCCTTTTCTTGGATAAGTAAGCTCTCTGCTTTTGGCATAAGTTCAACAAGACAGGTGTGTTTATTATGGCAACATTTTTCATGAACCATAGCTTTTAGATATAGAACTAAAATGAGGCTACTTCAAGCTTAAAAAGGAAATGCAGTTGTTATATAAAAAGGAAAAATGTGGGTATCTCAAAAATCCAGGCAAAGAAATATGGTTGTCTTTTTAAATGCCAAAAGAATGACACTTTTGTTTGAGTAAACAGCAAGGTTACTGACGTATGTGTGGGCGCTATCTCCTACTTCTATTTCTTCATTGCAAGCTGGGAAACATAATTATGCCTTTAAAAGTCCTTTTGCGTTTGAAAAGAGAATAATTATTGTTCTCGCAGCTCTCTAGCTTTTTGAAATTTCTCAAAGAGGGATATGTTAGGCAAAAATATCTTCCTTGAACCATCACTAAACAACATAATTCGCTGTTCATACCCATTTAAGGGATCTGAGAAAACCTTCATCTTGGGGGAGATTTTGGAGCTTGCTGAATCTCTATCACCAGAACTCCAAAGTTATTGAGGCTGCACTTCAAGCTCTCTATGCAAAATATAAGAACCAGTTCTCTTTTTCTGTTATCCCAAAGTTCTGAGAATTTTATGAGTGGGTGCAAAATTCAAGCAAAGAGTTCTGGCATGAGTGTAAATTCATAGGGCTAAATAGATCACAAGCCTGTGATGGCAATCATGCGGCGTTAGAATATAAATGTAGTTCATATCATACATTTTTTCTCTGAGGTAGTGAAATTGATTGTCAGGGGCCAAGAGAAGATGGTAGTAGATCTGAGAATCTCTCTATAAGGATGCAGATGCTAAACCCTTATACTAGCTGTGCATCCTACCACCACCAGTAATGGCTGAATTGGCAAAATTCTGCTATTTGCCGAATGGTTTGCTCCCTGTAATTGAGGGCATTTGAATCCTTCTCTTCATTTTTTTCCTGTGCTTTTGGTTACGTTATTGCTTGTGCTAAGCCATATCCAAAAATAGCTTATAGGATTCCTGTCTTCATATCTTGCATTTAGATTGCAATTTCAAGCTGTTGATTAAACTACCACATCAACTTAGACCCTTTCTTGTTGATTTAGAACATGCGGTGCTGTTTTCTTGGACTAGATGTAGAGACTGAGACTATTGGGTTCTGAGTCATCATGTACCCGGTAAAGCTTTACACTGTGCTACCCTAAGATTCAGTTTGGATCATAAGAGTTACTTGTGGATTCTCATCATTACTTGCCTTGAAGGTGCTGTTTTTTCAACTGAGTCATCATGTACCCGGTAAGTTACACCTCCCTGATTCAGTTTGGATATAAGAGTTACTTGTGGATTCTCCTATAGGGTTTCAACAGTCTTAGTTTTACTTGTATAATATGGAGTTCATATCACAGGGCAATAGAAACAGGACTATGGTTGTTTATGAAAATAGTAAGAGAATTTTGGTTTGAAGGATGGAGGAGATTTTCAAGAGCAATACTTTAGGAAAAATTGTTGAATGTTTAATTGTAGTTGTAGAATTTGGCCGGCACTAAACTTGATTGAATCACCAAGTTGAAGCGTGTACCACAAAAGAAGGCCACTCTCTCTCTCTGGTATCAGTTTCATCTCCATCTATAGATCCAGCTCTTACCATCACTATTTCAATGAGTTACAACTGCTTTACACAATGGTACTCGCTCGTACATCACCAAGCATCTGCATTCTCTACTTTTTTTCTTACCACGCCCATTCTAGTCATTTTTCATGTTTTGCTGCCTATGCATCTTCGTTTCTGGTTCCTCCTTGTCTGAAGGATGCTTAATCACATGATAGTTGGAGGAAAGCTTTCGCATATACCTCGGATTGTGACGGAACATAGGCTTTTTGTTCTGCTGCCATAGTTGAGGGTATACTATCAACTGCTAGCCTGACAACCAAATTGAACATTTCGGAACTAGTTGCAAAAGGATATATGCAAACTCATGGTGTACACTATGCAGAATCTTCTTTTCTACTTGACAAACTTGCTTCTGTACGTGTTCCTATATCTCTTGCTGTGCAATTTCAGTGGCCTTTATTTCTGATAATCTGGAAGCGATTCACATAGCAATGACTCCAGTTTTTGAAGAATGAACTAAATGAAAATTTGTTTTTGCGTGTGCTTTTATCTTTCTTCTGGTGCACTTTCATTAGCCCTTACGTGTGATGATCATGCAGTTGTCAGCATAGGCTTGAATCCAGTTCTTTATGAGTGAGCTAACAAGTTTCTGCATAAACCCACACCCTAAGTTTGTGATTATAGCTATGCAACTAGTCGTAGTTTCAAATGTTGAATTTGGCTATCAAGGTGGAATGTGGCAGAATAGATCTCGCAGCACCCAACTCCATTCAGGAGGCAATGAAAGCCATTTCCTCCAATCATGATGTGATAAAGCATTCTTAAGACTAGTAGGAACAGCAGATGAAGACATACTAGCTGTAAATGAAAAAGGTGCAGAAAGGGCATGGTAAGGAACAAAATGAAAGAGAATGTTTTTCTGATAGACTTAGCACCTTTACGTAAAGCAAAATTGGTAACTCATCTGAAGTGGTGGTGGTAGGAGATGGAGAAGAAACTAGTCACACTAGAGTAAGAGGGCCTTCCTCCATTGACGAGATTGAACCTGAAGTGGAAGCGAAGGCACAGGAGGAGTAAGAGAGACTGGATCAGGGGATGAAAGAGTATGACTACCTATATTATCATCGTTAGGAGAACACCAAAATAGGAGTGATAAAATAAGGTGATAAGTTGACAATTTCATCGAGTCAATTTGCAAAATGCATTTTTCAAAAACAAATGATTGCGTGGGATTGTAATATTGGATTGTAGGATTGGCATTTTTGAAAAAGCATTTTGCTGATTGGTTCAATGAAATTGTCTTACTTGTGACATCTGCTGTGTGACCAGGGCCCTCCAGGGCAGCAAAAGATGTTGTCTCTGGCCGTTTGTGGTAGATTCATTAAGCTACTTGGTGAATTATGTTCACCCACCACCTTTTAATTCCTTCTTGATTCAGGACTCTTGTAGGGAGGTAACCTGAATTCTATATATTATTGCGCATTACCTCCGAGTCGTCGTGGAATGCTACTCACTAGCTTTATGTCATTATGTTGTCAGCACAACCATGTCTTGACATCATTTTGTCTTTCTCGACGTCCTATGTTCTTATTGGCCTAGCTTATTAAGAAAAAGACCAATCTACCTTTTTGTTGTTACAGTTGTGATGCTCTTCCTTGCATGGTTTTATTGATTGTAATTTTTATATGGGAGTTTCAGGAAATCCAGGACTAAGGCAGGGAAAACCAGGATCTGGCATCGGGCTGGGATATGGTCTTCGGTTTAAATCTCAGTTTGGTCACTTTCAGGTGGATTATGCAATCAATGCATTCCAACAAAAAACCGTCTACTTTGGCATCAGCAACCTTGCTTCCTGAATGCCTCATTGCAAATTTCATACTCTTTTGCAACTGCCTAGGTTCCTGTTCAGTGCCAGGACTACATTGCTGTTCCCAATATCTGTTGAAGTTGCGTACTCCGCGGAATGTTCGGCCTGCAGATAGGAACACTTTTTTTGGCTCCCGATTATTGTTGGGAGAAAATGAAGAGCATAGGAATTATTTGTTCATTTTTCCATCAGTTCCTAAAATCTTTGACATGAAAAATCTCAATGACTTCTACAATAACGTACTACAGTTTCCTTTTCTTTTAACCATTAGCAAATTTCTTGGAAGAAAACCCATCCGGTTGGAGAGGAATAATATACGCATATTTCTTCTTAGTATCAGGGTAAGTTAATGCATATTTGGATTTGGTTTTTTGCTTTTTAATTTTACTTTCTTTTGGATTTTTTTTTTTAATAAAATTGGGAATAATATGCTCGTATGAAATCACACAATATTGCATGCGTCTCATTCCACTATGACGCTATCCTCCAACGAATAAATAGGGAAACCTTCAAACTTGATTTCATGGAAAAATATTCTTTCCACCCAAGAATTAACAAGGGTTTTGCATTTTGTACTCTAAATTATTATTTTTTAGACATTGCACTCTATAATTACCAATTTATAATGTTATCTTCCAACGAATAAGTAAGTTTTAATAGAAGGTGCAAAGTGTCTAAGATTGATAGTTAGAGAGTGCAATATCTAAAAATAGTAGTTTATGATACAAAGTACAAAACTTATGATAGTTTGAAGGTGAAAAATATATTTTCTCTTCAATTTTATATAGTAGGAAGAATGTTAAGGACTCCTTGATTGCATCCCAGGCCCCTTTCCGCACCATAGGTCGTTGGGCCTGTCACTAGACCAAAGGGCATCAAGCCTGTTAAAGAAAACAATGTGGGCCCATGGTCCACAACCCAAAATAAGCCCAAAGACCGGAAAACCATTTAGCTCTCCTTTTTGAACTCGGTAGAAATTTACAAATTTTACCCCACCTTGATTATATGCTATCTATTTCCCATCCTTTTTTCATTTAGATTTTCTAGTTTTTTTTTTCTAGGCATTTAGATTTTCTAGTTGCTTTCTTTTCAAAATGTGAGGACTCGTTTTTGGTCTTTCCCAAAAATTCATGGTAGGATTTTCTTTCCCTTCCCTGGGAGTTTAACTTGAACCAATAGTTCCAAAACATGTCACTAGCCTCAACAAAAAGAAAAAGAAAAAACGAAAAGAGTACAAAAGAGTGGACAAAAAAACGAAAAAATTTAGGCCCAGATCAACCTCCCCGTCAACAGACTAAAGTCAGAGGATCTATGGAGAATAAGAGCTTAATCACGATTACCATACAGTCATATTTTCATAGCTCAATGGATTTGATAGGCAGGACAGAAGTCAAACCATCTGCTTTCAAAAAGTAGTTCCATAAAGGAAAAGAAATCTGAACTTTCAAATGTTTCACCAGGAAGAAAAATAAAAGTTGAACTATATAGCAAGCCATAAAGAGCTTTTAGATAAGCAAAGATTGAGATAGCAGGAAATTTAGATTAAGGAAAAGAAAAAGGAGAGAAATAGACACACATAGAGAGGCAACAGGCAAAAAACAATTCTAGTATAACCACACATCAACACACCGTGGAATGGTTGACATAACCAACTAAAAGAGGTTGTTGTACTGACTAGTGAGAGAGTTTTTAAGGTTTGAATACAAGCCATAGAGGGAATATTGCCGGAGGTTTTCCACTTCATACCATGAATTGAGAGCCATAAGATGTTTATCTGTGCCAGAAAAAGCTAGTTGTATCCCGAGACTGCAGTCTACTGAGCCCCCTCTGTTTTTACAGCTTGATGTCCTGATTGCACAATCTTGTTTGTTGAGGCAAACAAAATTTGATTTGCCTGAGCATGATGCGCAACCATCTCTCTTCCAATACAAATTCTGCAGCCTACCCTTCTGAAACTCAAGGACCTGCTTTGACAATGTCGACTTAGAAGAATTACATTATAAAGAATATGAGATCTCTAGGTGGTGTTTGGTTTCTAACATTTCCACCCCAATCAAATAACTCCTCAAAATTCTCTCCCTCCCCATCAAATCATCACTTTTCACTCAAAATAAATATAAACAATTCATTCAAATCATCTCTCTCTTCACTTTTTCACCAACTCCAACACCTCAAAATTTTTACCACCCCAACATTTTTACAATCAAACACCACCCTAATAAACAGAGACTGAACTGGGTCCACGCATTTGTATTCTTACCAGAGTGAAACTGGTCACAATGTAGGTGCCATTTGCAACAAAAGAAGGAAGAGACCTTGCAGCGTATTTTCTTCCAGCAAATGCCACCATATACCCCCCATAAGAATCCTGCAAGGCATAGAATATAAATGTTCCAATTATTTTGAGTGAATGATCACAAACAGGAGACATGTTGATATTGCTCAAACCATAAAAGTAGTTGCTGTATGCTCCCTTTAAAGCTCAAAACTGTGCTCAACCCCCACCTAGATGGATTTAAGACTAAAGAGAAGGCCATATTATTTGTAACAATTAAAAAACCTGATTACCATTGCAAAGATAGAGACATGTTGCATTTTTTACTACTTTTCTTCAAAAGATATCAATGAAAAAGTTAAATCAAGGCCTTATACTTGTTTTGTCTCCTTCACTCGTGATTTACTAATGCACTTTCTTTCTAAAAGGTTCTCAAGACTTACGGATACACAATGAACAATGGTAAGCCACTCTTGCAGCAAGGTTGAGACCATGAAGTTAAATCATTCACTTTTCTCTCAAATAAACAAAATCATCCGGAGGTTGTCCACATGAAGACTGAGAAGACAGACAGCAGAACATGGGCATGAAATGTAATGACTACTAGAGATAACAAAGTTCTTTACTCAATTACTATTAGTATATGCTGCAACAAGAGGTTTGTATTCTTTGCAAGAAGTATAGAAGTAATACTGAAGTACAAGAATAAGTGGACCAAATCCTCGGAGCGGAATGTAGCGGAGGGAACATAGTGATAGTTCCTTTTCTGTACTGAAGTGGAACGGATTGGATTGGCCTTTGGGCGTAACCATTGTTCATGTTGCCCCCACGAAACAATAAGGGGTAAATTAATAATATTTTGGTTTCCGTACATCTAAGGTTTTCATATAAATACTTTATGGGCTAAGCTTATTTTGATATGGTGAAACTTTTGCTGCTCTCTCCCGTGGACATAGGCACACTGCCGAACCACATAAAATCCTTGTGCCAATCCTTTCTCTCTACTTTCTAATCTTCCTAATCATTATTATTTGCAATACAAATCCTTGTGCCAATCCTTTCTCTCTACTTTCTAATCTTCCTAATCATTATTATTTGCAATGCAAATCACAACAGTATATAATATATAGGTGAATCTTTAATGAGAAAACCAAAACTGCTAAATCAAGTAAAAGAATACACAGGTTTTCTTAATTAGTATGCTCTTGAACTAAGAAGATACAGGAAATTCTCAGTGCTTCTCTCTCCCATTGCGTGTTAAAATAACAAAAAATACTAGCTGTCCATTATCAAACAAATGAAAAAATAGAAGCAACAACCAATTCTTTCACTATTGACTACACGTATACACACACAGATATACATACATACATATATACATATATGTATAACCTGGATACATTTACAATTCTAAACTATAAGAATCCGTAAAAACGATTATTTTCCTGCGTAATATATGTAAATCAATACTGCTACGAACGTGTTGTATAGCAATCGCTTACAGGCAAAATGTTCATGTATTGCGCAGCCGTCTTAAGTGCTAACGAATTTCTTTGCGTCATTTATATTAGTACCGATCAGCATAATAACCAAACCCCAAAAAATTAATCGCAAATCTAAAGATGATATAGAAGTGAAAGGTACCGGGAAGAAGGTGGAGGTGTTTATTGAGAGGAGGGAGATCTCGTCAACTTTGGGCCTGAATAGAGCAAGCTGCGAGTTGAGGGAGGCGAGAGAGAGGCGGCGGTCGCAGGGAGTGAGCTGGTGAGAGTTATTGTAGTAGAAGTTGTCTTTGGATGAGAATGCAATGCCGAAGGTGAAGCCGTCGGATCTCTGGATCTTCGCGTCGGCACAGGGCTGATGCACCATGTTTGTGTTTGCGGCGTTAGAACCGGCCATTAACACGGCCACCGTCGCCATTATAATTGCGCAGAAAGCCATCTGCTTTTTTGCTCAGTTCGCTGTAAGGGAGTGAAGGAGAGTGACGGGATGACGATATAGTTCAGTTCATGTATCTTTTTTCCCCCCCTTTTTCTCCCTAAATTCCGCTTGTAACATCAAACATGCCCATGAAAAGCTTCAATTTTCGAATTGCTCCCCGAAACTTTAAATTCCTTTCATTTGTACCCTCCATGGAAATTGTCACTGACTCACTGTATGCCCAAGTTGATGTGTTTACTGTTTAGTAGGTTGTTGGGAGATAACCCAGGCGGTTGGCTTTGGTGGTCAAGATTTGGGACTTAGAGGTGTACTGCTCTTGAAGTCTTGAGTTCAAATTTCGTTAGGTGCAAATAATTTCTTAAGTCATTTTTACGGTAAAATTAAACTTATTAAAAAAAAGTTGTTAGTAAATATTATTAAAAATCATCTAAAAAAAGCTAAAGACCAAAAATTAATTATAAAATATGCTTAAACTATTAGGAACATTGGATTTAAAGAAAGGAAACGTATTGATTGAAACTCCTCCCTCGCAACTCTCTTTCCGCTTTGTTGATAGACATTCGTTTTCGAAAATAGAAATTGTTGAGGAGACAGTTGTCTGTCACCTTCTTTAGGTTCACTGTCTCTTCAATGATAACCCTTAATTTTTATTTTTTTTTTGGGTTGTTATTTTCAAAAATAATTTTTGAATTTTCAAACTGATCATAAGTGGTCTTCGGCTTTTGTCAAATTAACAAGTTAGTCCTTCCCTTAGTTTCTAAGATTTAAGTGATTGACAAGTCATACTCAATAATATTAGGTATGTGTACTATTTACCATATCAGGCCTGTCAAATCAAATAAAAAATAATTACATTAACTTAAATATAGTTAAAAATTAGTACTACATACTTATTTGGTCATTAGGTTTTCACAGTTTTTCACATACAATCCTTGAATTTTTAAATTGGTCGTAGAAATTTCTAAGTTTATAATTTTTATCAAATAAGTCTTTTAGTTAAAATTTTTATCTACAAAATTAAATAATTCACACTTAAGCTCCTATTATAAGTTAACACTTAAAATTTAATATTTTTAAAATTTTTTCAGTTTGTACAATGTAAATTTTGTGAAAAGACTCATTTAACAAAAGTTATAAACGAGACCTCTACGATTAATTTGAAAAACTTGAGGATAATTTGTTATAAGAGGTCAAAGCCCAGAGATCAAATGGTAATCAATCCTAAAAACTAAAAATAAAAAAAAAATATTAGGACATACAAAAAGTGAAAAATAATTTGAAACCCATGGATGGGTTGGGGGAAGAGTTTTTTTTTTTTTTTTTTGCGTTCTGGGGTTTTAAATTTTTTTTTTTTATGTTTTGTTTTTGTATCTTTATATGATTTTATTTTTTAATTCCTTTCAATTTATTATGTTAATTTTTTTTATTATACTTAATACTATTTCCCATGTTTCTATAATTTTCGAACTTAAAATATTTTAATTTTATTAGTTTATATATTTTTTTTAATTTTTATCTAACATTTTAATTTCATTTTTTTTTATCTCAAGTGGCATAAATAATATGAATAATCCATACTTCACACAATTTTATTAGATATGACATGTCTGTGGTTTAAATCTTTTTCACAACTAATGGAATGACTCTTTTGTATAATTGAGTTAAGTACCTATTTCCTGCTTAAGTTTTAACACCTTTTAACAAATCTTTCGATTTTCAAATCGATCACAGAGATCTCTAAATTTATAATTTTTATCAAAAAGATTATTTTAAAATTTCATTTTCAAAATTAATGATTGATATATTAGTTTTAATTATAAAACTAAAATTATGTGACTTGTCATTTTTTAAAAAGATTTTTTTTGTAATTTTTTCCCAATTAGTTTTTTCAAAAAATTAAAAAAAACTAAATTATTAAAAAAAAAAAACAAAAAATTATGTCACATAGCTATTTTCTACATTTCAACCTTAAAATCTTAATCCGACGTAGAAGACCAAGCATAATCTTGTGGAGAGAGGAGCAATAATGAGAATTGGACCAATATAACTCGGTGGGAAGAATCACAAGCCAGAAAAGTAATTTACCAAGATACGAGGAAAGAAGAATCAAGTCAAAGAAAAATTGTTGTAACTTGTAACCACAAAAGTTGAGTAATTTGGAGACTTGGAACTTAGGTCCTGCTTCTTTTCTTCTTCTACTTTTAATAATAAACAAGAATCTTCTAAAGGGTTTGAAACTTTGAGGCCAAGTTACCTACTGAACTACTTTCTTGCCCTTTCCTGTCCGACAAGTACTGGAATGTTTTTTCTTTTTTTTTTAGACCCCACTCAAAAAAAAAAGTACTTGAATGTTACGGATCATTAAGTAATCACAGCTCTGAAAGTCAAAGATTGTACACCGCATTTTTTTTAAAATTGTACACCGCTTATCACAACTAACTAAGTAGGTAGCTGTCGACCCTCTTTTACCTCGCCGAATGAATTAACAAAAGACACATTTTATACTTTCGGCGTGAAGAATCTAACAAACTCTTAAAGAAGCTAATAGTTTTCTGACTATATTACAAGAATTAATTATGCAGTATAATTAATAAAGATAGACACAATAAATAAACTCTGCGCTATTTAATATTGTCCTTAAAAAATTTCATATAAACTCTATATTAAGATGTATTTGTTGTATTTATCTCTTTTTAAATTACAAAAAATCTCTAACAAACTAAGAGACATTGCATTTAAGAATCTCTGATTTATATTACTCCAATTACACAATACAGTTAAGAAAGATAAGCTTAATAAATAAACCTCATATTATTTAATATTGTCCTTGTAGAATTTCGTATGTACTATATACTAAAATGATCCATATGTTGTATTTAACTCTTTTCGACCTACACCGTGTAATCCTGTCAGGGTATTGCAGAGCATCTTGTTCCCAATTTACTATCTCAAGCACTAATTTAAGCAACCGAAAGTATTTTATCTTTGACTTCTCGGAAAGTTAAGTACAGAAATGTGAAACATCTGTACAAGAAATGAGGAACCAAATTGGATCTCGGGACCCAAGAGGCAATAAAGAATTGGCAAGAAAACGCCAAATTACAGGAGCTGCAAAGATGAGTAGAATAAAGAGAGAGCATCAACAAATGAACGTGACACCAGGTCCATGTGGACACCGCGGCCAGGTTTAACAAAACAACAAAGATCAACCTGCAGAATACAAAAAAAAAAAAAAACTTTCCTGTCGTTTTACCCCTAGAAGTGGTCCACTATTTCATCCCTCCACACGCAAAGGAAGGAGCAACGCTTGTTCTTGACCATCATCCAAATCTTAAGCAATAAGCACCACCGACAACTCTTTTTTCTTTTTTTTTTTAATAAAGCCCATTTTTCTAGGTCCAAAAGGGATGACTAATGTTACACCAATTTGCCAATCTTTATCCTATTGGTGGTCAGCCAACAATTTTAACAACACAAACTGATAATACAAATACCCACCTAGTCTACACAATAAATCTTTATCTAAACAATCATAGCAAGCATAAATAAAGAAAAAGAAACAAAAAAATTTCCTTTGATTTCATCAACATTAAAATCTTGCTCTTTTCGCTTATATTGAAAGCAGACCAAGATAGAAGTACTACATGATTATTCTAGCATCTCTTTCTCCACTAATGTGAAAGCACTCCTTGACCTTTTCTGACAAGGAGAGCCCCGAAAAAAAACAGAAAAGGAAGGTGGGGAGGAAGGGATCCCAAGGGAAAGTGAAATAGGCTTTATACTGGGCCGATTTCTTTTCATTTCTCCAGGCTAAGCCCCTCACTGTTCCCTCACGTGGTAACACTTTGGAGTTTCAAAGTTTTCTTCCCTTCCTGGAACTACACGGCGGTTTCCCCGATGTTCCTCCATTGGAGGTTCACATATGTCTGTACACAGCACAGCCAAAAGGACAAAAATCTACCATCTACTGGAACTACCACTATAAATAGTATTATCTCTGCACCGTCGGACTCCACACTTGAACAAAAAGTACCTGCTTTTTTTTTTTTTTTCACTCCAGAAGACCATCTTTTTCCCTTCTGATTCCTTATGCCCAAAGCTTTAGTTTTGGACATTCTCGTGGGATTGTGGGGGCACTTTACGCCTTCTTCAAAGCGGTATCCAAACCCACCAAACTAAAGTCAAAAAGCTTCACTGCTTTCTCACCTGCTAAGATCAATTCAATGGACTCGGTAAAGTTAGTTCACGCACAAACTTGCATGAGTATGAAACAAGAAATTTCTGACAACGAATATAGCAATTAAAAAAAGACTGTAAAAAATGGATTTTTATAGTATTTCAGGAAATGAAATAAAAAATTACTCAGACTGAAATTGGGTTAGTTCTAGAAACATGATGTCAGACTAAGGTCACTTCGTTTTCTACATACAAATCAGCCCCTTTGAACTAAAAAAAAAACAAGAACTATTATAAAATATGGCCCCAAAGAAGGGGTCAATTTCTTGTAAGCTAACTCTGTCACATCCCAAATAGTCTCTACCCTAAATTGCACTTCAACATTTCTCTAATTTCCAACTTTAATCCAAAGGCGAAGAATGAACAAGCACTTTCATGAGGGCACTTTGGTAATGGAAGCATCACCAAACATCAATCTGCACAAGTTGCAGTGGCCAAACCGGCAAAATCTAATTAAGTTCCTTAGGTTCTTAGCAAATTGACCAAAAGCACCAACCAAAGTGCGGGTTGACTCCAAAATTCAATTTTTCTCAGGTAGCTCCGGTGAACAAACAATTCAAACTCACTAAAGTATCTATCACCCCGACTCACTACTAACTCACGAGTCGACCAGAGCCCCTCGGGACAACTCGGGACTCGCACAAATCCGAAACACATACCGGAAGACTAGCAAAGCGAAATTCATACTACTACAAGTAAAATTGCGCTTACCGAAGCAAATTTAGTCCCGGAAAATGATCGACTTCGCCATGCCCATCAACGGTTTTAAGCAATCCGGGGTGAACTTCCTGGCAAACAAGTAAGATTCCGAGAAATTCGACTGCCGAAGCCGATATATAAGGTCGGACGACACCTCGGCGGGCCGATACGTGTAAGGGTGGCCATTAACCGTTCCAGTCCAATTGACCTTGGTTAGGGTGTACTGGGTGCACCCGTTTGGGTCCACCATTGATAACAAAGTCGGAAAGTAGTGTTCCTCCGGGTAGCACTCATTTTCCCGATAACAGGGAAGCTTGAATTTCCTCCAAAGCGTCCGATCCTTGATTACCACTACGGCGTGCCGTCGCGTGAGCACGAAGAACTGAGATCCTACCCGGAATTTCTCGAATGGAATCTCGGGCATCATCGCAAATCGGCCCCTAGCTGTGTAACGCTTCCACAGCGTTCGTTCTTTGGAGAGGACTTCGATGAAACTCTTGTACCGGACTCGGACGCCGAACTGAGTCATCGACTCGGGATCAGACTCTGTCCGATCAAACGACGTGGAGGTGATGAGGGAGCGATACACATACCTGAACGAGTGAAGGGGGATGCAATACTGGGAGAGGACAGCGAAGTAAGCGTTGGCCGGGTCGTCGAGGAGGGCCGTGGCGAGTAGACGCCGGGTGGCCGAGATCAGCGTGGGGGAGGCGCGGTAGGTGCGCTTCGCGGGGATGAAGCGGTCTCGGAAGACACCGTCGGGGTGTGTGACATTGACGGAGGGGTCAGCGTGGACATAGATGTTGTAGAGGTGGGAATTTCCCTGGAAGAACCGCTCCCATAAGGGGGAGAAGTGGAGGTCGGAGTTGGTGAGGAAGAGGAAGGCGATTTTGAGCTTGGGGTTGGTGGAGGAAAGGTGGGAGAATGCGGAGGGGTTGGAGAGGGAGGCAGCGCGGTTGAAGAGGGCGAGGTCGTCGAGCTCGTCGGGGACGGGGATTGGGAGGGAAGGGTGACGAGGAGGGAGGAAGCGAGGGGCAAGGAGGAAGAGGATTGGGAGGGAAAGGAGGAGGGAGAAGGAGAGAACGAATGGAGTGGAGAACATGGAAAGCGGTGCACCTGCAATTATTCTCAGGAAGGGTGGGAGGGAGAGGGGGAATGGAGGGGAGTGGGGATTTGGGTCTGAATTTGAGAAGGAACTGGAAATGCTGAGGGGAAATTGGGGGGATTTCATTTGATGGGATTGGATCAGATTTGGATTGAATTGGGAGGTAGGGTTTGGTGGGAGTGGGGAGGGTTTGGTTTCCTCTGCTTTTGCAGGGGGGCTGACTGTGTCCGGCAGGGAGGGAAGAGGTTAGGTGAGAGAGATGGTGAGGAGGAAAGGTGGGAAATTAACTGGGAATGGTACGAATGAAGTTGAGTGGGTAACCGAAACGGCGTTCGATCTCGCCGATACGATTGACGGTGTGAGTTTGGACAGTCACGGGCACCCTTACTGTTAAGGGGTTTAAAAAAAAAACAAAAAGGTAGCGAGTTTTTTTTCTCTTTTTTTTTTTTTTGGGTATAAGTAGAGTTTTAAAAAATCGGCTACCTTCTTTTCTTTATAAGTTTTTAATTCTATGCTTGGTAGACAGGATATGAATTTGTTTAGATTTTAGTTTTAGTTTCATATTTTAATTTAATGGAACTGGTTTTAAAATTATCGTAGAGCTAAAATACTGTTTGGATGGAGTAGTTATAGTTTTAGTTTCATAAAAATGTATTTTTAATTTCAAATTGGTAAAAAAATTAAAAATTATTGTGAGTAAGAAAAAAGGACATCATCACATATAGCCACTATATTTATACCAAAAAGAAAATAAAAACTATCAAAATCGTCACACTTAACCTCAAAAACTATTATAATTTATCAATGTCTGTCGTGTTATAGGATCCAACCATCAATATTGTACCACATTATTTTTTGTACATTTCAACCGTCATACTCTATGACACGGCAAATTTTGATGAATTTTTGTAGTTTTAAGAATAAATGTGACAACCTTAGTAATTTAAAACTCTTTACATTTTAATGTAAGTTTATGAGTTAAAAAGTGATGTTTATCTAAAAATAAAAAACAAAAAAATCAGATGAGGGAATTTCCTCTGTCATCATAATAGCCATAGGAAGGTGGAGGTAGCGGACCACCTATCCCTGTGGGCAGAGGGGCAGAATGGCTCCTTCCGTGCAACCTTGTGAGTAGGGAGACAAAAGGGTCAAATGGGTGGGATTCAACCCTCTGCCTGACCCAGACAACAAGAAAAGACGGTAGGGGCAGATCTAATGCATCCTCTTCTAGCCCTCATGAAAGGAGGGTTGAAGGGGTGGCTTCATTCTCTCTGCCTGACCTCCTAAGATCAAGGGTCAAATTCAGCTCCTTGTATGGACCCCGAATTGGGAGAGGAGGGGTTGTGTTAGAGACCCCATCAAAGCCACCAAAACAATTCAACCACCCTGATAGAGACTACGGTAGAGACATCCAAGTCAAAAGCATGGGAGGAGCTAAGGCATGTAAGGCACATAGCGAAAAGGAACCCATCCACGACACAAGTCACGATACTGGTAAAGAAATCTACCGGAGGTGCAACTAGCCACAGCAATGTCATGAAAAGCTCATGGCTAGCACTTGGCACAACCATGACATGCCAATGGCTTGCCCATGGCCCTGTGATGGAAACTTTACTATGACCGGATGGTGAAATGGTGGTGTGTTGGATATGTGTCGATGTGGTGTACAATGGTGGCTTAATGACAACTTCGGGATTGCTCACTAGGCCGATTTGATGGTAATGGAGTGAATGTGATTTGGCTACAACAAGGGTTGAATCAATGTCACGATAACGCACTATAGACTATCTCAGGAAAACACGCTAACACGGTGTGGTTGCTAACACTGTTAGAAGTGAATAATAAACACAAGGTTGGGGCAATGCTTCAAAGGTTTCCTATTAGCCAAAAATGATAAACTTTAGAAGTAAAAAGAGTGTCTTACTTATAATGTTTGGATTGGCTCTATCATTCTCTCTCCAATGAAGCTTCTTAACAATTTCCTACCACAAATGGCCTATTATCCTAAAGACACATGTCTCTACTTTAGAGTATTCTTAAGGAATATTCATTTAAGAGATACTTTACACATGGCACCAATCCTTGAGTCTTAGACACTTGTCTTCCTATGGCCAATTGTCCTTTTGGTACACTTTTGGTAGTGGGCCACATTGGCCCTCTCTAGTTGCCACTTATCCCTCTAAAAGGTTTAAGAAGTTCTTTGGAGAATCTTTCATTGAGCTATCCATCTCCCTCTCACAGTTTGCCACGTGGCACATCCATGTCAACTAGTTGAACCCTTGGTTAATGAGACGTGTGGTAATGGTCCTAGCACAATTGAGCAACACCTATGTATAGTAATTAGCTGGCGTTGTTCGCATGCGTACTGGGTTGCTGTTGCACGTGCGCGCATGCCTCGCTTGGCATAGCAACTATTTGCACGAAGCTGGCCTGGCAGAACATCTGCGCGTGTAAGGTTGTGGGCATGCACACACGCAGGGGCTTAGTGCCTTCGAAACCTTGCACGCGTAAGGTTGTCAAGGCCCTATGGATGTGAAGGCGTGTTGCTGGTGCCTTGCAAGCGCTTACTGAACCCTTAGCCACTTGTCTTTCAGGTACACTTTTGGTAATGGGCCACAATGGCCCCTCTCTAGCTGTCATTTGTCCTTCTACAAGGTTCAAGAAGTTCTCTGAATAATCTTTCATAGAGCTAGCCTTATCTTTCTCACGATTTGCCACATGGCACCCCCTTCAACTAGTTGGACCCTCGGTTGATGAGACGTGCGGTAATGATCCTAGCCCAATTGAGATGCACGTGCATAGAGTCGCTAGTTGGTGTTGTCTGCACGTGTAATGGGATGCCGCTACGTGTGGACGCATGCCTCACGTGACACAGCTGCTATGCACACAAAGCTGGCTTGGTAAAACATCTGCTGGCATGCAAGGCTATAGGCATGTGTACGTGCAAGGGCCTGGCGCCTTCGAGACCTTGTGCGCACAAGATTGCTTTCCTGAATGCGTGCAAGGCTGTCAAGGCCCTACAAATGTGAGGGAGTGCAGCTGGTGCCTTGTAGGCACTTGTTGACCCCTTGGTTGTGTAGTTGCACACGCGCAAGGCTCATGGCTGCCATGGTGGCCATCCCATGCTGCTTGTCTTGCTTCTCTCGGTCTTGTCTTGAAAGATGGCCAAATGGACTCCCATCACTCTCATGATTGTTTCCCACTCTTCCCACTCTTCCCATGTTACCTCTTTTTTTTATTACCCTCCTCGATGCCTCCTTCAAGACTGGTCGCATTTCCCAACTATTGGCCTCTCGGCCAAGGTTCTCCCTCTTCCTTTCCTTCACACCACCTAGACTATCCAAACTCTCTATTCCTTTAGATCATTTTTCCTCATTCGTTCCCAACTTCAAGGTTACCCATTGGTTCCCTAGCAAAAACAGCAGTACCTTATTCTTATAATCAGTTACCACTCTCCCAAGTCCTTCGAGCCACTATATACCTAGCACAATATCTAGCCCAATTAGTGCCAATGAATGTAGATCTACAACTAGCTTAATCCTTTGGATCTCCAACTTAACTTTTTCGTGAAATAGCTCACTCGACAACTGTTCACCCCATTAGCTACCCGAGCCTCAAAAGGCTCTATCCTCCTATTTTCCAACCCAAGTCTCTCAGCCAAATCCTCATGAACAAAATTCAAAATAGATCTCGAATCAACAGGGATCATCACCTTTTTGCCTTTGGAGTAGCTGTGAGTGTGCGTAGGTCTAGCACCACCTTTCCCGTGATCATATGAATGAAGACATGAGTCTTCTTTTGTTCTTCCTCCCCTTTGGTTTCAGTAGTCTCCTCTTCTTCTTCACTTTCCAGGATTGGTTCAATCATGAAGGCTTGCATGCCTTGAATCTATGGCCAACTACAAAGCGTTCATTACAATTGAAGCATATTCATTTCTCTCTTTTCTTTTGCATTTTTTCCCATGAGAGATGCCTCATTCCTCCTAGCGTGGGGTTGCTCGCTTCTATTAGCACCTCACTAGTGGAGCCACTCACTCGAGTAGGTTTTGTTAGAGCCTTCAGTTACATTTGACTGAACAAATGAAGGGCCAAATGAGCTTCTTTATATCTCCGGACCTGCAAGTTTCTTCAGCTCTTTCAATTGATCATCCTTGATGCAAGCTATGAAAAAACTTACATCATAGACCATAGCTTTTGTAGCTTAACCTCCGCTACTAATTCCGGCTTCAGTCCCCCCACAGTCTACCAATAAAGATTCAAAATAAAATGATTTTAGAACCAATTTTGATTGTGAAAACTAAAACTGGGTCGGATTAGGAAACATGGCTGAACTTGTTTTTACACTAACCTTTTTTTTTCCCCTTACCATAAAAAAATTAAAAATAAAAAGTAGGAAAAAAAAACTTATTTTTTCAACTCCATAAATCTTAGGTGGGGTAACAAATTGAAAACAAAAAAAAATATATATATTTTTTAGCTGTCATGATATTTAGGTGCACTACGTGACTCTTTTGTAATTTGGACTCTATTACTAATAGGTTAACCCTTTGCACTTTACATCTGTAAGAGATTTGATCTATAGATTTTGAAAAATATTAATTTGATAAAATAAGGAATAAATTCATTTTACACCCTCTAACTAATGAGGTCTTACGCTTTGCACACCAACTATTATTTTTGTTATATTTTTTTTCAGTCAAAGACTTTTAAACATATAAAATTACGATTTTACTCCCATAAAATAGCTACTGTCAAAAAATTTATATGAATAAAATTGTCATTTCGCGTACCACCAAAAATTTTAACTGAGAGTGTAAAAAGTGTGTGAAATCAATAGTTGGTGGTTTAATATAATAAAAATAATAATTGGGGGTGTAAGGAGTATTTATCCTATAAAATAAATATCATGACTAACCATATAATTTGGTTTATAATAGAAATAAAGGTTTGTGCTTTTTGTTCAAGATATGAACCTTATTAATATGCAATACCATGTATGAATAAATGTAGAAAATTATATAATTAGTAATAGAGCGTTTTAGTTGCCAAGAAAAAACAATATTAGTGTTCATCAAGTTTTTATTAATCTATTTTCGTCGTTAAGAAGGGTTTTTTTTTTTTTTTTAAATGGGAGGCTCGTCATTGGAAGGATTTGGTTAGAGGTAAAGCTTAGTCCCACCTAATTTGGTGGAGAGATTAATGATTATTATATTTATTCACCTACTTTAATTTATGAATATGCTTCTATGGATTTGGGGTCATAATTTATTATTTGACCTGTCATGGGGAATCACTCGACACTTGTTTCCATGTTAATTGGGTCAAGTCCAAAATGGTAGACTCAAACTCTCATCTTCCCTTCTTGACATTTTTTAATCCAAAAAATAAATTAATATTCAAAACACCTAAAATACATTCAAACTGGAATTCAAATCTTGTTAGTGGAACGGCCATGCAGATTCAAATCTTGTTAATAATGGAACGGACACCTGCTTGAATTAATTGACAGAATTATTATATATCAGTTTTGCATCCAGAAACTCTCTCAAATATCACTATTCTCTCTCTCTCTTTGACATTTTTGTAGAGTTTGTAAAATTAATGGGGTCCAAATTCTTATGTTTTTGGGTGACTATATATTCAAACAAATTAAGAGGGGTTAGATACAGGTAATTTGTGTTGTTTTTTTTTTTTTTTTCTATTGCAAAAGTACTTAGTCTCTTTTATCCAGGAACAGTTGAATTGTATATATTTTTAGGGGCAACAATTATTTTGTGCTCAAATAAAATACGAAGGTCAAAATAATATCACATGACCCACTTATAACACAAGCAATACGATTTTGATGATATGATCTTTTTTGAGAACCTACTTTGATGAATTTTAATAGTTTGAGGATCTAACGTGATAAACTTGATTGTTCGAACCCTTGAAGTAACATCAACCCTATAATTTAGGGACGCAAAATGAAGTTTCACCAATTTGTAAAGTTAAAACTTCCGGAGTCAAATAACTAATTTAGTTAATTTTGTATGTAATTCGTATTCCTCCACCATAAGTAAGATTCTGAATAAAATTCGGAATTACTGTCTTCCTTCGCCCAAAAAAAAAAAAAATACAGCAGAGGATTTGCAACCCTCATATTTTCACACCATTTCCGGCAATTTCTTTCTTGGGTATCATTACAAAAGAGTTAATCATCTCCAAAAACAAGAGGAAAAGGGGAGAGACTGGGAAGGGAAGAAGAGAGATCTAATAAAATGACAACAATATGAAAGCCAACTGTTGTGAACATTGCACATCCGGAAATAAATACCCACATGATTACATAATTGGTAACATTAAACTTGAACAATTACAACACCCCCCATTTGAGCATCCCCCCAATCATTTTCCCCAGCGACAATCCAAGCTGATCTCATTTACAATTGTCCGGTTGAAACCACCTTCGAGATTTCATGACAAGAACTGAAACTGTGGTAGCTGCCTGCCCTACCAACGTCGCATATGTACAGAGTGAACCGGCAGTAGCTATATCCAGAGTAGCCCGAGTAGCTCATCTTCCCTGAGATTCTTGAAGCTACTGATCACTGGCCTGCGGGGAAGATTTTACAGACTTTGGGTCCCCTCTTCCATTAATCTTAGGTTTATCCTTGACGGGCTTCTGATTGCTAGTTGGCCCTCTGACGATAGGTCGGTCAGGATGCTTGGCCAATTGAGCCCCAGCACCTCCCCCTACGTAAACAAGAAAAAACAAATAAATAAACTGCTGGATTATTGGCAACCCTATGAGACCGGCAATAAATCTGGCTCTGGGTTGCTCGAGTTACATTGCAAACATTAAGTATAAGAGTTGTTTGGGAACTGAAGAGCTACGTGATTTCACCAGTTATATTTGGAACCAGTTACGCCTGTCTATGAGAGGAAAATAACAATACTTACAACTGTGGTAATGCATCAAACAGAAAGAAAGAGAAACATCAAATGACAAACCAATTTTTAATCATGCACCGGTCCCAAAACAGTCAACTTGAACCAGAAGTGCTCAGGTAAGGGACAAAGAAACTGGCTATTAATAAAGGAAAACCTTATACTAACATGCTAACTACGATGCAGAGTAGCCCATTGCTCTTACTGTAGGTAAGTGATAAAAACTAGAGTCAACTGCAATTAATGAAAAACGGCCCCATTCTAGTCTAGGCTACACTTCTTCCAAAGGAAGGAACTGCCAGGATCTGGGAGGAGAATGACTAAATAGATAGAGAGAGATAGAACTCACTGCTGTTGGGTAGAGACAATCTCTTCTTTGGCTGTTTATCCGGTTGTGTGAACCTCTCTTTTGGATTGCTGTGGGATCTCAAACCACCTCCAGGCCTTGAGTTAGCTTCTTCAACCGGATTATCCGTCTGAGGCTTGGGCTTTGGTTTGGGAAGCAGTGTATTGGATACCTCTTGCATGCCTGCCGAAGTACTGGGTGAAGAACTACAGCCATCAGAATGAGAGGGCCCCATTTTCTGACTTGAAGGATTCAGTTCAAGATTTGAAATTGATGCAATTGGTTTTTTGCCAGCAGATTTAAATTGTGATTTGGTTCCATTCTTCCCCTCAGCTGATTCACTTTCATGTACCATTACTCCATCTCGGAGGTTAATGTCAAGAAAGCGGTTCTCCCAAGGACGGACAGCCATCCATCTCTCCAACCAGTTCCAACCCCATTTGCTTTTATCAGGTTCAAACCCAGAGGGAGCAGTCTGCTGCCTTGATCCGGCCTGCCACTGCAGGTGCAGAAATGGTTGGCAAATACCTCAAAAAACCCCAAAAGAAATAATAACAGAACACAAATGAAAAAAAGGTAAGTGAAGATTACAAACTAGAAAGGTTAGTGAAACCCAGCATTTCCAGAGAAAAAGCATATCAAGGCAGTTTTGATACTGTAAGGCCTGAAATATCATATTCCAGCGCAAAACATAAGTTGAACACCACATTCAGACATGACAATATAGGCCAAGATTACTGTGCATGCCCTCAAGTGCAAGTTCCTCCTATGTTCTCATTTCTATGCCCTCTTCCTCACTCTCGACAATGCTTACCACCATCTAACATCCTATTCATAGAAGTTAGAAATTAAGATTCAAAGCTGGAATTCGTTGCCATGTTACGCACCAAGAAGGTTATAATATTTTACCTGATGAGACAAAGCATATGCCATGGCTCTCTCACGCTTAGCTGCAGCCTCCTGCCTCTTTAATAACTTAGCCTGAATTTCTTCGACAGATCCCGCACTGTCACACCATCCATCCTGTATTACAGTCAGAAGTGTCATACAAGGTATATGAGCTTAACGAAATTTAAGCTACTGCTTGAAAATAAGCTTGGAATGTAAGCAGATACGATTTTTCAATAAAAAAATTGCCGAATGATAGTAATGTGATTCAGTCAGTGCAAATTCTATGGTATCTCTGTAATTCATTGGAGTGTTTTAGTATTTCCCAGGCTGTAGCGGGAGTGTCATGTTTGATAATGGGACATTAGAACAACTGAGATTTCTATTAAAGTAGATGAAGCATAGAGTCACACTGACGGACTACATCAATATCTGCTGAAAGGAAGGAATAGGAATGGTCTAATGAAGGACTATCAACCTTGCAAAAACATTGGTACGACTTTTGTTTCAGAAGGAAAGAAAGGTTGTGACAAACTATCTGACCTACGAAGTGGGAACTCTTATGGGTTGATGAAGGGTCTGGAGCATATATTTATTAGTAGAAAGGGAAAAATAAAAGTCAGAATGTTGTGGAAATTTTTGGGACAAAGCATCATTAATGTCTGTTCACTAATGATTTATTGGCTAAAAATGAAAATTATTATTGTGTCCGACAAATTATCATGTTCACTAGAATCTCGCTGAAACATTTATAAACCTTGATAGTAATGTAGTTGTAGTACGATGAATGTGACCTTCCTGCCCTAATTGTAACGCCATTGTATGTGCTTAGCTGCTTATGAACCGCATGGTTCACCTTTTGAAGCTCAAGTTCCAAGCTCTAGCTGAAACAAAAGCCAAGCTAAGGCTGAAGCTCAAGTTCTGTTGCTTTACAAGCATGGGTTGAGAGCCACAAGGCTAGTCTCTCTTCCTTAATTAGGCCTCTGAACTATATGGCAGTGTTGATGCCCTTTATTTCCTCATTAAATTATTAGGCTGGTATTGAGTAATTGGTCACGAAACATTCAAAATCAATCCTAATAGTGAATGGCATTACACATGTCAACCGGTCTTATAGAAAGGGCCAATAACTGACTCTTTCTATCAGCTTAAATTTTTAAGATAAATGCTAGAAATCTAACATGGTATCAAAACAGTGGTCCTAAATTCGAACCCTAACTTTACCTCCCATTTAAAATTTCTTTCCTAACAGATGGTTCCATGAGCTATCTGATTTCATCTTCCGGTTCCACGAACTATCTGATTCCAAACGTAAGGGAAAGTGCAGGAAAATATAACTTAAATAATTAAAATCCACATCCTCCTATCAGCTTAATTTATCGAGATACTTAGTTTTTTTAACAAAACAAGAGAAGAAAGGTTTTGATATGTTTTGCTCAAAAATCTTACACACAACTGCGACCAAAATGCTAGATGTCTTGTAGAACAAAAGCTAAACATAAGGACCCAGCATCCATAGGGTTTAAAGAATAGGCCAAACTTCTTTTCAGGATCCTGCCATTGGTAGAATTTTTGGTACAAAGTTGCAAGGAGATAACCTTTATGTTGTTCCCCTCAGGAAGACTTTAATCCAAATTGGAAAAAGCTGTCATGTCTTTAAAGGAAGAACATTACTAATCATTATAACTAGGACATCAAAACAAAAAATATATCTCAATGAAAGTATCTGAAGTTGCTTACTTCTATTTCTCGGACATGAGCCTCATTTGCTAGTTGTTGCTGAAGTTTCTGTTGTGCTGTTTGACTTTCCAAAGCAAGACGAACACGCCTAGCTCGGACACGAGCCTGCACTCTCACCAAAGCTTGCATACAGCGGAGTGTTATCGCAGCTTGTTTTCTCACCGCATGACCCCTGACAAGGGCTTGAAGTCTTACCAATCCTTTTAAAGCTCGTAAAGCTCTCCTAGCCTAATACATAGGGAAACCCAATTTAATCTGATCACAATTGTTGCGCTGAAAGTGCTTCCAGGAAGAGTAATCTTAAAAAACAAGACCAAGATACATACTAAATGGGGTCCACATACTGCCTCAGGAAGGTAAACAAGATGCAGGGTAAAGCATATATAAAGTAGACACAAGGCTACTGTTTACCACAAAGTGAATATGATCTCCTGTAGTTGGCCTGTTGGTAATCTGGTATTGCCTCATATTCTAGGATACAGAGTCTCAAACTTGTCCTACTTATCAACCAAGAAACACTTCTGTTAGATTTCTGATAAACTTAATTTTCTTCTATATTTCACCATTAAAACGTGATCTGTGACAACCGGATACGACATAAAAAAATTTACGGGCCGAGTTTTCTAGTTCAGCAAACCTGTATATGGTTTAAGATACTTGACCTGTTTAAGAGAGATCCATTTTTAAGCTATTTCAGTTGCTTAAATCAAGTCTTAATGGTAGTAACCCTTAGACAACTGTCCATTTGCCTCGGTTCTCTTCGGAGCCCTCACAGAATTTTGACATGATGTGTCATGTGTTTGCCACTTGTGCCTTCACGAACACTTGGGATGGCACATTTCAAAAAAATAAAAACTAAAACACAAAAGCTAGGTTGGCTAGTTATATACATTTTCCTCCAACTCTGTTGATAAATATATAAGTATTAAAGTTTACCTCATCAATTAACCATCAGATGGTACTACAAGACAGTTACACACAACTGAAGTACCAGACAATATCAACAGGAGGATAATCCAATAAAGAACAGCAATTGAGTATTAAGGACATAAATGTCTATAGAAAATACCAGAAATCCGCGAAAAGCAGTTTGGATTCGTGTTGCAGCCCATTCTTCTCTCACAATTTGTTGAATAGGAGCTGCATCCTGTCCTTGAAGTGAATCCGCATTGGCACCACCAGTCTCAGGGTTTGATGAAATATTAGAATCTCTGACCGGTGGACTAGCATCATGATCATTCTCATATTGAAGTTCATCAGTACCAATCTCAAGAGAATGTTTTCTCTGGTGCTGAAGCTTGCTGGCTGTGTTCTGTCATGAGTAGAAAACAAAAAATTAACAAAGCCTTCATATGATTAGTTATATCAACTTTTAGGATTTGAAAGTTTCCCCAAGTTCTTTTGCACAACTGAAGAACTCCTTCGAGGAATGGAAAATACGCAACATAAAAAAACAGCCATTTCAAAAATACGATATCGACACATGGCCCTCTCTCTCTCCCCTTCTATTTCATTGGTGAGGCACACATGCAATGAGAGGGGGCCCAGGACCACACACCACCAATTCTCAGGGAGATGCCCTTTGAGCTACATGTCATCGGCGAAACGTTGTTGTAGAGGATTCCAGTGAATCATAGAGGATTTACAGAATCCTACTTAATTGTTTCCTCCTTGATTGTAGGAGACGCAGTTTTATTTTTCATGATAGTAGGAGATGCAGTTTTATTTTTCGTGATTGTTTTCCTTTCCTACTGTAGATACTCCCTGTATCCAACTGTACTCTGGTTGTACATCTATTATAAATGGAAAACCTCTCCTCCAATTGAAAGTGCGGTGGTTCCATATTGAAAGTGCGGTGGTTCAAACAATATTCATCAATTGTGATATATAGGGAAAATGTAAAGGACAGGCTCTTAACCACACGAGATGGTCCTGACCAGGTAATACCATATAAAAGAAAGAGAAACAATGTCAAATATTTGAAGTTAACCACGGAGCCAAAAATTGCTGCAAGCCACTTACCGGGGAAAAAACATGAAAGTGGAACAATTTCATATAAATCCCTTATGTAAAACAAATTCTTTTTTTTTCATTACAAAAACAACTCCTTAAATGTTTTCCTGATTACTATTGCTTGCAAACTTCGTCTACAATGGAAAATACTATAGGAAAAAAGTAAAAATGATTTGTGGGATGGCCTATAAAGTCCTTTCCACCAAAATTTCAGAGTTTATACCCATAAAGATTAAAAAGTCATGTTCTTAACCAAACGCATGCACTAAATTCCCAAAACAAACAAAAGAGATGCCACGGGAGTCAACTAACATTTCTGGCCAAGATAAACCCTCTCTAGCAAATTTTAAAAGGAAAAGAAGATAGAGAAACTTGGGGCATGTTTGGCATATGAAAATTTTCCAAAATTTTCCTCATGTAAAAAATTCTCACTACCAAACATAAATTTTGGAAAATTTTCCATCAGAAAATTCTCAAAATATTTCAGACATATTGGTCCATTTTTTCACTTTCTCAATATTTATGTTTGGTATATGAAAATTTTTCAAAATTTTGCTCATGTAAAAAATTCTCACTACCAAACATAAATTTTGGAAAATTTTCCATCAGAAAATTCTCAAAATATTTTAGACATGTTGGGTCCACTTTTTCACTTTCTCAATATTAAAAAACTCTATCAATCTTCTCCCTCCCCACTTTTCCACTTTATTAATATTAAAATACTCCATCAAATCTTCTCTTTTCCCACTTTTTCACCAACTCCCATAAAACTCCAAAATTTTCCAACATCGACCATACATACTTCAAAATTTTCACAAACTCCAATTAATTTAATCTACCTAAATTTTCACACCAACACCAAAATTTTCCATTTGCCAAACGTGCCCTTGAAGGCAGTCAGGAGCGATTATCTGCTTTGAACAGCAGAGAATTTGCTGAAGCAAGCAAGAAAGGAGAGTAACTAGTACCAACAAAATCAACTTCAGCAACAAGGCTCCAATGTAATGACCTCATACTCGAGCAGAGGAATGAATAATGAGTTATTCCAGAATCAAACAACAAATTAAAGGTTAAAAAAATGGCCACCTTTTCTTCCTTCTTTGAAGACCCTGACTTTTCTGATTTCTTCAAACCAACCAATGCTTTGATCCATTTTCCTGAGACACCCATAGTGTCCACGTACTTCGGCTTGCCCAAATATAGACCTGCACAAATAAATTCTTAGCCACACCACTAAAGAGTTCAGTACAGAATAGTCAGTAGCTCAACAGCGGAAGGTCAGACAATTTGACTTCTTTATCAACTGAGATAAGATTCTGCTCATGAATCCCTTGCATAAACACTGACAATAAGCATGACCACTGATAAAACTACATTTTATCCATGTGAGAGTATCGAAATCCTAGTGTTTAAAATAAGTCAGTAGGGCTTCATACTTGCTAATTGAACTGCCCCTCGAGTGGTTCTCTCTCACCTTTGTATGATTTTGTGAGTTTAGAGTTAAATAGCACAGATCCTAAATTCAGATGTACCGCTATTCAACCACCCAACAGCCCATATTAAATGCTAACCATAAATTGAACAGCATTACAACAACAAAAAGTAAATGTGGAAAGTGAGCAGGTTCAGAATTACCATCTTGTGAAGAAAAGAAGCACCGACTCCAAGAAAAATAAGTTTTTTACTATTAAAGTAGCATGCCACTCATGGATATAGTGGACCTATCTACATTGGAGTGATTTTTGTAAAAACCGTAAGGAAGTGCAAACCACTGCACTATACCTCAACAAGACTGGTCGAAGATATTTTAAAGCTCCTTGGAGTCATTGTAAGGCTCACTTCCACATAGTGGATTTTGACATTTATATCACTCATTTCTCATTCCTTGTCCTTTTACACCCCACTTGAGACTTGGGTTACAATCTTCATACCTAACCCCTTGATGTCTTTGATAGAGACCGCCAAGCTTACCAAGTTGCTGCCAAATTTGCGTTGATACCCTTTCTAATGCCCCAAAAGAGGGTAAACCACCGCACTGTAATTCAAAAGGGCTAATAAATGTTGATTTTCAAGCTTATTGAAGTGATTATAAGGTGCAATTCTATATATAAGGATCGAAATAAGAATTTATGTTTACAGTACTTCTTTCTCATTCTTTCTTCCTTATGTTTATAGACTTTAGCACTCCTTGTGAGACTCAGGATATTTTACTTTCCTACGCTATATGTTTTGGGGCAATTACTTAGCTCACTAGGCACCAATCCTTCAATATCGCTTTCCACATAATTTTCCAAATGAAAAACTAGAGGATGTAGGAAGCAACTGTAAGCACTTTAGTTTGTTCCCTGTAGTCCAATTCCTGACAACCAACAAGAAGAGGTAGGGTAGAAGAAGAGCACCTAAAATTTTGCATACATGTTGATTGCCTAGATGACTGCCTAGTATGAAGGCTACTCAAGTATGCACAGCTTAGACCAAAGTTCAGAGCAACTTTGAAAAGGATCAGAGCTTACAATTTGCTCTTGCCTGAGAAGTTCTACTTCAATGGGACTTTGCAACCAGTCAATTGCTGCATGGAAGTAAAGGAAATTGAAAACAACATTGACCAAACCTTCTTGGAACTTTTGGTGCACTCAAGTGAGCCTTGATGATATAAACCAGTAAGTTGAGTGCCTAGCGTGAATATGTGAAGCAACAATAAGATGAAACAGTGAAGCAGTAAAGAAGACTATTCAACTTCATGCCTTCAGGGACAATTGCATGGGAATAGTACTTGAATGGTTAGGTGCTGAGCTCTGCATTGGCAAAATGTGAAAAAGCAGGACCATTATATGTTGGGAAAGGTGCATAGCAAACACAGATCATTATGATAGAGAATGAGTTCTCTCCAACTAAATCTCTGCGTCTTAAAAACATTCAATTGTCTCCATGTCACAGTAGGCATAGATTGCACATCAGAGGAGTGCCCACGGCAGATGTCACATAGGAGCTCTTGAGTAATTGACACACATAGAGGAAGAGTAAATAAAGTGATAAATTTATATAGAGGATGGGCTCAAATCCAAAAGCTTACACTATAAGATTCAAAGGCCCAATCAATATATGAAAACCCCAAAAAAAGCCCACATCAAATCAATGAGAGATACTCTTAACACCCTCTCTCACATACACGGCCAACAATCGCATTGGTCATGGGCATGTGATGGTAGTATATACTAAAGAGTTATGAAATGTACCTAATGTTTCCAGTTCCAAAATCAACTTTTCCACAATATTTCTGCTCTCACGAGGGTTTTAAGTTCATTGCACTTTCAGACATCAAATAGAGTACTTTGATAAGCTATCTCAATGTTGTTTGAATTCCCAAAACCAATTATAAAGTTCTCCTTGTTCATGTTTACACTGCCTCAAACTAAAAGCAAATATGTCTTCCGTTTGAATGGCCTAGAGTTTCATACAATCTTGCGCCAATTGTGGCATTGATTAGAAAAATATGTCTCGTAGCACCTCAAGGATCCAAATAACTTCTTAAGTACAATTCTGTAGCGGAACAATGATTGGTGTCAAAAGAAAAATAGACATAAAACAAAAAGGAAATCCAAGGCCCAAGAGAAAATGGAAAACAAATACCCCATCATCACCCTCTTACGACATCCAAGTATTGGCAACGGGTTAAAATAGAAGCCAAGACTTCTAAAACCAAAAGGACACGAACTCATCATTTTCATAAAACCAACACCACAATGTAAACGGTAAACCACCAAATCAGAGGCCTTTGCACCTTTGAAGCAGACTAGCAGTCACTTCAACGGCAACCTCTCCAAGCTCCCAATAACCTTCTCATTTCTTTTTCCTCACCCCTGAAATAATAAAATTGGAACAGAACATAAATAACAGAAAGCTCTTTTAAAAATAAAACTGTCCGCAAAAGCCCGTGAGGAAGCACAGACACACAAAGAGGAGAACAAAAATCTTCAAAACGAGTTCCATTTAAGAGGATCGCACAGACCCATTTTATAAACAGGATGCAGATCTTACAATTAACTATAGTCGAGATCGTAAAGTGTGCATCGTTAAAGCAGGAATTCAAGCTAAAAAAATGCTACGTTTCCAAAACTTGAAAAACTCGAGACGTAAAAATGTGGACCTAAAATAAGCTAAAATGTAGCAGAGATAGGATAAGATCACCGGATGAACAACCCCAATTGACTAATAGTACAAAACAACGGAGATCCGCAAATAACTAGCTTAAGAAGCTCAATTGAAGTCTCCTGGCGTTCAGGAGGGAGAAGGAGTCAACAACATCAGTGAAGGAAGTTTAAGAGGTACCTTTCTGGCCGTTGATCTATGTACAAATCGGTCAAAAACCCGAGTCTTTCTTTCTCTCTCAGTCTTCCATTAAACTTTAGAGGATCAGATTTCGATTCCGAGGATCTTTCTCTCCCTCTTCAGTCTTTCCTTTTAGAGTTGTAATCGATAGCAGAAGATAAACCTCGGGAGTGAGTGAGCAGGACTGCGAGGACCGGTGTCGGCTAAATTACGCCGGGAGGGTGGGGTCGGAGGGAGCTTTATGAGGTACGACGTCGTAGAGCGTTCATGGGGGTCGTTGTCACGGTCGCTAACAAAGGAGTCAATCACGGGACACGTCGACCCCACCAAATCGATTGGGTGCAGTCACGTTGCTTTGTGCACTCCGGCGCACTTTAGCCTTAACCTCATCAGGTCTTTTTTTTTTTTTAAGCGACCTCATCAGGTTAAAATGGACAAATAGAGACAGCCACAAAAAGTTGGGAGGGAACAGAATTTAAACGGTGGTCTTCTGTGGTCTGCCTCCTCCTTCGGCCCTTTGTATTCTCTTTTCACCCTGAACCCAAGAACTTTTATATTGACAGCTGTTTGTACGTGTCCCGAAAAACTTTGTTTTTTTTAAACTAAGCAAAAGGGAAAAAGAGTGCAATAAGCGTAGCAATTCTCATGGACGTAATTATAGAAACTTATCCGTTGTATAATATTCGGTTTAAGTTAAAGTTATTATTTAATACAAGCTCTCATCACAGTACCAGCAAGATTATTAAAGAGTCTCAGTCTGTCCATTAAGTTTAAGATCAAACTTTACTTTCGCTAGATATTTCAATTTATGTTCACTCTCGAATCACTGACATTAAAAATAGTGAACAATAGGTGGTACTAATTGAGCTACAGCTCTACTGGCGTGTCTCGAAAAACTTGATTCATTCACGAAAGGAAAATTTTTTACTTTACAACTTTTAATTACCACTCATCCTGTAATTTTTACTCAAAATTACCATACGCGATATGTTACACTCTAATTTATCAATAAATTTATTATTTGCATATTATGTTGAAATTTGACCATTACGATTATGTCACGTGTCCCGCCTTTTATATTGATTTTAACTGTGACATCTAAACTATTTTTTTATAAAAAAAAAATTGTAAGATTTGTAGGATTTTTGATATAATTGAGAATATTTATGTAGATCAGAGTTTTATAGGTTTTTGTGTAAATGTTGTTAAAATTTTTTTAAGATATTTAATTTTTATTGAAGTTTGTAAAAAATTGTAGAGAGAGATGATTTTATGTAATTATTTAATAGAAAAATATTGGATTTATGTGGAAAAGTATGAAGAGAGAAGATTTATTAGAATTTTTTTTTAAAGATATTGGAATTTGTGTGAACAGTTGTTAAAGTTTGTGTAAAAGATAGTAGTGTTTTATGTAATATTGATTATTCGTTTTGTAAATTTTGTTGAATACATTGTATTTTATAATACTTTTACAAAGAAATATGCCCTTAGAATACATAGTGTAATCATATTGGTAGGTTATGCTATAAATTGTAAAATGAATGGTAGTTAGATGTAGCATGTGCTTGAATGCTCCATAGTTTCTACAAAAAATATTAAAATTAAACGTAAAATATTTTTTTTTATATAATTTAGAGGAAAATTTGTTGCACCCGATTTGTGTACTAGGCTCGGAGAGCATCGGGAGACACGCTACCAAGCCTACAACCTAAATGTCAATTTAGTCAAAAGCTTACTCACAGGCAATAAGAATTAAACTGTAAAAATGTAAATTTTGTTTGAAGTTGTGTTCCAACGATTTTAAGGTTATTTTAGATCTGATATGTCTAGTTAGTGTATTTGATCCTCTCTTCAGATGGACAGTGTGTAATATATCACGTTTGGTTAATATAAATAAATCTTCTAAGTTTAGATTAAAAAAAAATCAAGAAAATCAATCACTAGTTTTGGCGAAAAATAATAATCTTGTGTTTTATCCTTTTCAAAAATCAATTACTGATACTACCAATCCAAGATGCCTATGGCCTCCTATGGGAGAGGAAACTTTACAAATTTGAAAATTTAGTTGAGGGGAAGATCTAGACACACTTCTAGTAGATAAATAAAAACTGGTCGAATTGCACTCATTTAAACGTACTGATTAGGTAGAACATGATCCATGCAGCAATTATATAGTAACTTGTTGAAATTAGGGTGGAGTGCAGAAGTTCATATCTCAAAATTGGAGATGTTTGAGTCCCAAAATTTTTACCCTTAAAATTTTCATTCAATAAAGTAATTTTTTAAAATTTTTTATTTCCCTGTTAAATCATTATTTTTTACTCAAAATAAATATAAAAAATTCATTCAAATCATCTATCTTTTCACTTTCCTTTACCGACGCTAATACTCTAAAATTTTTATAATCAAACGTGAATGCAATTCAAAGCTTTTGTTACTCAGAACGATGGAGGAGCAACCACAACTGAATGATGTTGATATTCTTGAGAATGAAAGTCGTCTCTAGACAGCCAAATGGAAAGTCAAAATGATGTGCTATGTGTCTGTGCAAATTGTTTATAATATTTCAATTTGTTGACAACCATTTATTTATATCCCAATAGCCACGTTTACGAACTGACATGATCTAATAGTGTCAAATAGGCACAACGTACCACCTAAGGAAATAGTAACTTCCGGAACATATAGGTCAACCAACACAAATTGATTGGTCAACAGGGGTGATCGAATATGACACGGATCACCCCTTTGCAAGGGCAATGCTAGGGGGCAAGGGGCCAAAGTTTTTAAAATTTTTTTAATATAAATACAAAATTAGTAGTAATCTTTATAATGATTCTCCAAAAATTTTGAAAAAATAAACCTAAAAAAGGAAATAAGTGAAAGAGTAAATAACGGCTCTTTAATTTTTAAAAGAAAAAATAGAGTGTGTCTTTTTTACTTTTATCTCTCCTCTATTTCTTCTAAAATTCCTTCGTCTTTCTTTCTTTTCTAGAATGTCTCTCTCTCTTTTATAGTGTGTATTTTCTATTTTTCTTTTTGTCTATTTTTTTTAAATTACTCTCTTCTTTCTCTCTCACTATTTACAATTTTATTGTCCAGGTTTTCTCTCAATGACCTCTCTCTTTTCTCTCTCTCCCATTATATTATCTCATATACAGAAAATAGAAAAATTCATATGCAACGCTTGAGTTAAAGTTTATAATTTTTTTTAATAGTTTTAGAATATGTTGTTACATTTTGATTATGCTTATTTTGATTATAATAAAAATTTGAAGACCCTAAGATTAATCGAAGTACAGTAAGATAGCCTTGATACTCAATCAAAAAAAAAATTTAGACAAAAATTATATTTAGCCTTCCCTAAGAGCAAATCCTGACTTTGTCCTTGCCGTTTTGCATGGTTTCAACACATGACAGTTTTTCTAAATTCAATGGACATAAACACTTAGTCAACTCTCTTTCATCTATTCTAAGCCACTCATTGTAACTGTCTTAAACATTCTGCTTTGGTCTAAATGATTTTCCTTCAACAAGAGTTGAAAGGTAACTTCCATACCATGCAACGAGGGGTAGTTCTAAGGTAATTGAGGCCTTATGCCAAATTTTAATATGAGGAATTTATAATAATTTATAAAATGATTTATTTTAAAAAAAATATATTAATAAAAATTTGTTAAAACCTATTCTTATAACTTTTTGAAATGCAAAATTACTTACTGTGTTATATTATAGATTTCTTAATAAATCATTTTCAATTGATAATATTACTAATCCATTTAATATTTCTTGGGTAGTACTCGATCTTAAGTAAGATTTTATTAGTTTTAATGATAACTAAAATGCAATGTAAAAAGTTTAGAATAACAACACCTAGGCTTAGTACTAAAGATAAGAGTTGAGAAGCACCAAGGACTGATAAGGAAAAAAAAAACCGTTGAGAGAGGATTTTTCTGTATTTTTGGTACTTGACAAATATTGTCTCAAGTAAGTTTAAGTTCTTTTAAAGATATATTTTTAGTTGTTATTGAAGGCTTAAACGGCTAGCAATATCTAACAATAAAATAGATTATAGGATTTCTTTGAATTAATTACAATTAATATTTTTAAATAAGAAGATTTTATAGGTTGAACAAAGACTTTATAAATAGCACAAAAAGTAAAAAGTTAATGATTCTTCAATTGAAGGAGATTTAATAGTTTAAGCTAAGTTTTTGAGGTCTTAATATTAATTTTTTTTAAATATATCATTAAAGAAAATTTTGAATTGGGGCCTCTAAATTTGGGAACAAGTTATGCTTCTTCAATTAAGAAGAATTAATAGGCTTCTTCAATCAATATAATCCTTAACGTAAGCTTTTTAGGTCTTAATATTAAATTTATTTAGGGTTAAGTACACTTTGCTCCTCTTATTTTTGGAAGTATTTACATATTGCACCCCGATGTATTATTTTTGAGACATTGAATCAATAAAGTTACACATTTTTTTGATTTGGACCCTGTACTATAATTGAGCGTCAATTTTGATGGATTTCGTCAAAACGTGTCTCTCAAGTGACTGTCATCGGAGTGCAATGTGCAAATATCTCCAAAAATACGGGGATAATGTGTAAATATTTTGACGAAATTCATATAAATTAGCGCCCAATTACAGTACGGGCTCTAAATTGAAAAAATGTAAAACTTTATAGGTACAATATTTCAAAACTAATACATCGAAGTGTAATGTGCAAATACTCCCAAAAATAAAAAAATCAAAGTATATTTAATCTATTTTTTAAAAATATACCATTATAAAAAATTTTAAATTAAAAGCCTTCTAAATTTAGGACCTTAAAACGATTGTCTATGCTGCCTATAACTGAAACCGGTCTGCGTGCAACCAACTATCTTTGGAGAGAATAACAGAGTCCTACGGTACATTCCGAATCATTAGCTTAGTGCTTTCTAGTTAGTTGAAGTCAAGGACACGGAAACACGATTAGACTTCGATGTGTCCAAAACTTTTGTACGCTTTCCTCTTTAAGGGTATATTAAATAACCCAATTTCAGTGGAAAGTCTTGTTGGAGGAGGGATCCCTCGAAAAAGAGAAAAATAAAAAATCCTTTCCTTTGTTTTGGCACATTAGAAATTAGAATTGGTCTTAGAGTCGCATTCCTATTTCCTGCCATGGATCTGAGACCACGATAATTTCAAATCATTAAACTACTCAACCAACTTGAGGAAGCTCAATGACTCACAGCCACATCTCCATAAAACAAATGAGGCAGCAACTGCATTTAGGTACCAAATTTAGTTTACATGGAAATGACGTTACCACAAAACGGAGCCTAAATCAACAATGATTAAGGTACATTCAATCACCTTAGTTAAGTATTTGAAATGTTTAAGCAATGACCACGAAAATCCAATAAATGGATATGTGGATGTTGGATTTCCTGTTTATCTCATCTGTATGCAACAAAATTTACATAATAAACTTTTTGAAGTTTAAAAAATTATACACAAACATAAATATTTTTTTTATACAAACTTGAACAACTTTCACACAAATTTTAATATCTTTCCAATTGTTCAGTTGTGTTTGATTGTAGAAATTTTGGAATACAGAGATTAGTGAAAAATGAAGACAGTTTATGAAAGTTAGTTAAAAAGTGAAAAGAGAAAATATTAAAATAAAAAATAATTATTTGATAGAGAGAAAGTAATTATTTTATAATTTTTTTACTCCAACCCGAATTTGGTAAAAAAATGAAAGACAGTTTATGAAAATTAGTTAAAAAGTGAAAAAAGAAAATATTTGAATGAAAAATACTTATTTAATAAAAAAAAGTGATTATTTTATAATTTTTTTACTCAGCCGAAATTTTGAGTAACAATCAAATGTCATATAAAAATCTTAAAAATATTTCAAAATTTTAAATTCCAATTTAAATAAATATGCACAATATTATCAAAAATGCCAAAAGTTATACAAAAATCCTCAAGATTTTTTTGAATTCTCAGAATACAAAATATTCTACAACCAAACATCATTTTAACACTACATAAAAATAACTAAAATATGCATACCAACAAAGATTGCTTGATTTCTTGTTGCACGTATCTTTTGTAAAGTGATTCTGTTTGAGTGGGATGAGAGAGAGAACGAGGTATGTGGAATTAGATACGGAATCTTCGACTGTCGACTGACGACTGACTCTTGAGTATTAAAAGTCATAAATTTGTCCGACATCAGCAATGTCGCAGTAGGTCCCCTTTATGCCGACAAGATACTTTACATTCCACCAAATGCTTTAAATGTGAAAATATTATACATTAGGTGTTCAACGTAGACTTTCTGTTCGGCAAGTTTCATGCGTTTTAGGAATAACTATCAATCAATACCCCAGAAATTCTCCACCAAAGAAAAAAAAAAACAAAAACAAAATCTTGGTAATGTAGGAAATTATTTGGGAAAATTTCGTAACGACCCCATTTAAGTTTTAAGTTTAAATTTCATTTTATTGCTACCTATATCTTTTTAATTTAATCAATTCATATTAGTTAATTCAGACAGAAAATGCCAATAAAAAATAAAAAAATAGAGAAATGAATAATAAAATTAAATTTGAAAAAAAACATTGAATTTAAAAAAAAATAGAAAATGAATAAAAAAATTAAAAATAAATAGAAAATAGGTTTAACTTTTAATTTTTATTTATGTATTCGATTTTTCTAACTTTCTGTGTTAGAATTTAACGTTTATTATTTTATTTATTTTTAAACTTTTTAATTCCAATTTCCTATTTTTTTAATTTTTTTTTAAATTCTCAATGTTTTGTTTTAGAATTTAAAGTTTTATTTTTTCTTTTTTTTAAAACAGTTCGATTTATATTTTCTATTTTGCTTTACAAGTTTTTGCTTTTGTTTTATTATTCTTTTACCATTTGCCATGAGGGCATTTTAGAACTTTTATGTGACGTATGAATTATGAAACTCTGTAGTCTTTCCTAGTGTAATGACAATCGAGTCTAAAGCATGGGCTGCACAGAATTGCATGGCATACTGCTAATAGCCTTGGGGTGAGCAAAATCACCAAATCTAATGAGTTCAGCTCCAAGAAGCCAAGCAACCAAATGCCCAGGCGGGTTAGACCTGACCAACTTCATATATGGCCCAAATTGTGAATGCCTGACCTTCTCAACCTCAAAATGGCTAGCAATTGTCAATAGAGAGGGACAAGCAGATCAATTCTTATAATGACTAATGGACACCTTTGCCTAGCAGATATTTCCAAGCTAACCTTCCTATATATACAACTTTGGCTTAACTGATTCGTCAGTCTCTCTGGTTTAACTTTTTCCCAATTTGATCCTTCAGTTTTAATTCTTCCCCTAAGAGTCTCTGGAGTTAACTAATTGTTCCAAAAAGGCCATTCTGTCCAAACACGGACCACAAACAAGACATGCATATATTGCCAACGAAAAACGTATCACTATTAAGTGACATGGGCTGAGTGAAACAAGATATCAATGATAATTGGTGATGACGTGTTTTTTGTTAGCCATGTAAGCATATTTTGTCGGTCGCAATTATGAGATTGGACAGAATGCCCCTTTTTGAGACAAATAGTTAACCTCAATAGAAATAATTAAAACTGAGCGATCAAATTGGGACAAAGTTAAACCACAAGAACTAGTGGATTAATTAAGCATATAACTTAGAGAAATCTTCCCTTGAACTCCTCTGTATGAACATCAAAGAAATAACCATGAAGGGTGAGAAATATCTTTAGACAGAATAAGTGCCGCCTCATTCAATACTAAAAACTGCCTCCACCAAAGATTACCATAAAATTTATGGATGCGACGGCAAGCACAGCATTTTACTATAAACTTACCTTCTTTGAGCTCAATACCTTGCCTAACGTTGGAAAAGGGCAGGCTTGCAAGGAAAGAAAACCTTTTCCGACAATATACAAGTAAAATACAATAAATTCATGAAGAAGACACATGAACAGCTTGAAAAGGGATGTCATGAAGCTTCTTCAGAAGTAGTTACCATTGACGTAAGGTCCAATTCCTCGTCAGAGTCAATACAATCTTCATAATCATAATAGGCATGCACCTGCATTTGATCATATCTTAAAGACCAGATTTAAAAGGCTGAATCAAATTAGAGCAAGATTAGCAATAGGAAATACCGTGAATGAACACTATTGGCAATAGCATGATTATCGTAGTTTATTTATTTTATATGTGCGGTGGAAGAACACATAAGTTATATTATATAGGATTGATTTTTTTCTATTCGCATGTAAAGTTGTATGATTTAAGATTAGTAATATATACAACATTATAATCCAACGCATGATAATATACTACATGGATAAATTCTATCCTAGAATAATAAAGAGATTTAATATTTTTGAACTTATCAATTTTATTGACTACTTTCTGTTCACTAATATCATCTATTCCTTTCTCAAACTATAATAATAGCTACACCCTGAGAACAAATGCACCAAATGATAGAACCGGTAGGAATGGCTACCCTATTCCAGGTTTTATGTCTACATACTGAACCTGTCCTAATAAAGAGATTTAATATTTTTGTACTTATCACTTTTATTGAGTATTTTCTGTTTACTAATATCATCTATTCCTGAGGAATACCTATTCCGTTCTCAAACTATAAGAATAGCTACACCCCAAGAACAAATGCACCAAATGATGGAACCGGTAGGAGTGGCTACTCTATTCCAGGTTTTATGTCTACAGACTGAACCTGTCCGAAGTGATATAAACAAAAATCCTATGCTCCAACTGCACAGATCAAACTAACCATATGTGATAAACAAGCAACAGCAGCCACTATGAGGATCCTTGCCGCTTTGATAACCCACACCTTTCTAGGAGATTTTCAAAACTGAAAATTATCATTATTTTGTGCAAACTAGGAGGAATATCCCAATACCTGGGGTCTTGGTGCAATTGCTTCGAAGCTTTGAAATATAGGACAATCAAAATTAGGTGGTTTCAGAACAATGTATGCCCCTTTATTTTTGTACCTTTCCTCTGTGGCCTGCACGTCGTACAATACGATCAATTGAGACAGATTACAAAGTATGTAACAACCACTCTAGAAAGATTCAAATCAATTTACTAAAAGATACCAGGTTAATTTACAAAATACGAGAACGTTCAGAAACCATTCCTCAATCAATGCTTCCAGAACTAGGGAGAGTGGGAAATCCTTCCATTAACAAAACCCACAACTTTCTAAGAGATTAATCAGTCTTAGCTGATCTGACTCATGTAAGGACAATCTTTGTTCAACCATCCTTCTTCCCAAGCAAAAGATACTAGTAAGTTTTACCTTCTCCATTAGAGAAGATACGAAACACCAAGCAGTTTGAAATACTTCCCTTAACCATATTGCTTGCTATCTAAAAGTACAAGCTAAGCAGTGAGATATTTTCCTGGAAAAAACTACACTTATCCCTAAACTAACATTTTATTGCAATGTGCTATCTAGGTTAAGATCCAACCTTTAAAATGGACAAAGTGCTACTAGCAAAAAAAAAAAAAAATGATGATAGTTTTGGGTGCAAATTGCCAAAACTGGTAATTTTGTAGCAATATTGCAAAATGAGGTGTCAGTTTGAGGGAATTAAGTGTAATTACCAGTACATTAGGCATTACAAAGAGTATGATATGGTTTTTTTTTTTAAGTTTATGCTAACAGTTGCAAAGTTATTCTTGGCCAAAGAAGTCCAATTACAATGATCTACTAACAATCAAAAGACAAAGTATTGCAGCATACTTATTTTGTTGTTACCCATTTAAGAAGGGAATAGCTTATAGCTACCAAGAAAGATAAAAATAAAAAATAAACATGTAACTAAAAGACATTAAACATGCATTTTAATTTGAACTTTTAAAAGGGAAAAATAAGAATAAGATGTAACTCCACACAAGATCATTTAGTGGAAGAGAACCTAAATCACACTTAATAAATGTGTGTTTGCATAAATGAATTCATGATAAGACCACAGAACTTAAGAACATGTAGACTTCTGAATTCTCACGGAACGAGTCATCCCATTAAATTTGAAGGTACAGTCAATATCAGTAAGAGAACTGGAAGAAGATTGTGGTCCACCAAAAGAAATTATTGCATTACTACATACTCCTTATAAAACATGAAACTATGGCCTATACTATTGACCACCACAACAGGAAACAAGGAATCATTCTAACTGCTATTAACACATTTAAATGTTTGATAGTGAAAGAGATGCCACAACTTGTTACCAGTGTAAGAAGATTTATCAAGACCAACAAAAATCTGATATTCACATACCAATTTCTTTTATAATGTACATAGACAGAGGCAGACAATTTACACGCAAATATGTTGACAATAACAAATGCTGTCTTGGTCAAGTTTCAGATCACAGTCATACATACCCATGTTATCAAGGAAAATAGAGACAATGTGTTGCTCTCATAAAAGAAGCCCAACTGAAGTGTTCAGAAGAACCTAATCCGCTTCAGACATTTTGATGATTACACAAGCAAGATTCCCACACGGGATAACAGTTAGTAGTATGACATATAAAATGTTGAATGTGTAACTTTCACTCAAACTTCATGAAGGGTCAATAAAGACCCCAAAACCATATTTTACTAACAGCACAGAAAAGACCTTTGTTGATATACAAGCATGACTCAACTGCGGCGACAACTAATAGATCAAAGAGATAGATGCCGTACGAACCTGAAATTGTGGGTAGTCCGGAGCACTGAACAGAGTAATCAGCTTCCCAGACTCCACAACATGATCTATGGTGTACCCTTCATCCATTCCTCCAAAGCCAGGCCTTTTTTCTCTGGCATCCGGGCCTTCATGTGATCTGATGATTAGCTGCATTGAGACAACAAATTATGACCCCAACAATGGCATTACAATTCAAATGCCAGCAAGTTCCACTATGCACTTTCAAAGGACAAGTTCGTTTGTTTTAAAGCAAGACAGTAAAAAACCATTTTGCGGAAATAACTTCCAAAGAGAGCACTTTAACCATCCAAAATCATGAAAAGAAGCTGCAGCATGAATTCAGACCTAGTGGCATCTCCTTCCCAAAAAGAATTGGGAAGGAGAAAATAAAACAATAGACCTGAGTTTTATTGTCTAGAAGAACAAATCACATGTCCTCTTTCATTAAGTCAAGAGTTACAAGTGTCAGTTTAAGATGGGTAAACAGCACATCACCAGATCCGCAGCTACGATAAATCAAATATTACATTTTCATATTCATAATTACCAAATTGATGAAATGGGAATGCACCAATCAAGAATAAATTCCAGATTCTATGCAAGGACAATAATCATTGATCATACTATTGGTACAATATGCAATTAGCAGTTATAAAACCAGTCAAAATACACCACACCCATCATGAGAGCTATTACAAGATTAGCATATCAACTTAAGATTAGAAAAGAATTTTGATATCACCTTCAGATTGAACTTCTTCAAGAAGTCTTCAGTGCAATCAGGACCCCACAATAGTCCAATGCCTCGCTCTTTATTCGGAGAAAGACCAGGATTCATTGATGGATCTGACCAGAGGACATCACCCGGTATCAGATTCGTACCTTCCCAAGGAGGATCCAGAATTGACCTTCGAGCCTTCGATAATTCCTCCAGAGAACCAAGAGTTAAACGCTTGGGTTCGGAGTCGAAACTTATTCTACGATTTTTCTTCCCTTTCGATCTCTTTAGTGGCGTCATAAATATGCTGCGGAAAAGCCCTCCGTGAGCGGTATATACACGTCCAGCTATAATAGAGGCCAAGGGGAGCCCTTCGAAGCATCCCAAACATTTCCGATAGGCATGCTTACCTTTGTCTCCATACTTCATTAAGACCTCCTTCTCAAAGCCATAAACAGAGGTACAATACTTGGATTCATGATTTCCACGGAGAAGATATACTCTATGTGGCATAACGACCTGGGCAGAACATCATCACAATAAATACAGTTATTAATGACTACAGATTTTTATACTTTTAACTAAAACAAGCAATTCGTATCCTGCACAGAAGAACAAAAGAAAAAGAAAAACAGTTCCATAATTGTTAAGTAAAAGAATGAGATTCACTGAGAAAAGAGCATAAAGCAGGCATGGAACTTGGGCATCCAGCAAACCACTAAATGAGAAGAAGTCATCGCCAGAGAGCCCACAACCTTATTTCCGATGAGAAATGCAAAGACATTTAATAGTTGGTAGCGGCGTCCGAAGCAACTTACTTACCTTGGGAAATATGAAACCTCTCATACTATTTCTAATTCATCAAATTATGTCTGCAGTTTGCTAAGCAATCCATTACCCAATATAACAGAACGTCACTAAACTCATCGGACAAGAAAAAACAAAAACAGAATCATAAAAGGAAGAAATATAAAGTAGAGAACGTTAACAATGGTGTGAAAACAATTCTAGCCATCAAGAACAGCTACATGATTTGTTATAAGACTGCAATAGGATAAAGAAAAAGAAGTACAAGATTAGTCGGATATATCTAGTCATATACACAGAGAAACAGTGGTATACCTTCCAGGCCAACAAGATAAGGAAGGTCTCGAGGCCCCACGCGCCGCGGTCGACATAATCACCGTTGAAGACGAAGAAGCGATTTTCAGAGGGAAAGCCAGCGTCTTCCAGTAGGAAGAGGAGATCATGCAGTTGGCCATGAACATCCCCCACCACCACCACCTCGGCTGCACTGGATTCGTCCGCGTCGGGGTCGATTCTGAGGCAGTTCGGCTCCTTGTGGAGGATCTTAGATGCGGCGAGAACCAAAGCATCAAAGATTTGAACCGGGAGGACGGAGGGGAAATCGGACGGCGGGACATTCTTAGACGACCAATCGAAGACGGACATCAGATTCCTGATCCAATCCAGATCCAACCTCCCATCGGGAGGCCACGTCAGAGGTATCGGTAATGGAATCGGTAATGGTATCGTTATCGGATTCGACGATAAATCTCCGCCCTCGGCAGTAGAAGCGCTGGGAGGAGTATCCTGGTCGGTACCAGATGACATTTTTTGTCCTCTCCGTTTTTATTTCGTTTTAATTTATTCTAAGAACCAATAACTTTGGTCTCTCCTAGAATATTTATGCAAACTCTAAAACCCTAACATGATTTAAAAGAGTTCCGGGGAGGTATTTATGTCTCCAAACTTCCCAAATAAGAATTTATTTCCAAAAGCTTTTATTTTATTTGTTTTTGTTTTTGTCTTTTAGTGGCTTCCTTTTAGCTTAGTGCCAATTGGATTTACAGCCATTTTCCACCACCAAGATCTGAGAATCCAGGTGGGTACTGATTCATTGACAACTATTGTGCATGTACAGATGTACTTGAAAGCCCAGCTATACAATACAGGAAAGAACAGTATGTGAATGGAGAAGTGCTGTATTCTTTCTTATAAATTATAAATTATAATACTCTCTTCTCAAGCTTCCTCTCATGTTTCTTCACTATTTTGGGAGCAAAATCCTCACACTTTTCGTATTTTATTAGGAATTCTACCTCTAGTTCTAGTACCAATTCTATGTATTTGGAGAAACGAAGTTAATGATATTTATTTTAACCTAATTCAAGTTACCTCAGCTGTTAGGACATACTTGAGACTGTATGAATCAGGCGCACAGTTCTAAGTTTGATATCGCATCGGGATGTTGGCCTGTTGGTCAATCTAGTCTCAACAAAATTTGTTGTGGCGTCAAACCTACTACGTGTGACCAAATTGAACTAGATTAGTCCAAATTTGGTGCACAGTACCGTAAATTTTTTTCCTTACAAAAAAAAAACGATACTCATACTTCAAAAGACAATGAAACATAGATAACATTACTTTAGATTTTTTTTTCCCTATACTCAATGACAGATACAGAGGTGGGCAGAGGCCATCCCCAAATTTTGTTAGAATTTTACTTTAGAACCAATTTTTTAACAAAATTTTACTTTATCCCCGAAGTTTCTCATGTTTTGGCCAAACACGTGAGAAGTCTGCCCCCCAAAATGTTTCAATTTCAAGTTTATAAAGGGTTGCCCTCATGTATAGTAGGGCTGATCAAAATTTCTAGTGATGCCGGTTCGCCACTAGTACCATTGTGTATTTTGGGGAGATTAGCAGTGTCGGTAACCACCCACTAGTCCCTCAATTAATCGGTACAACAAATTATTAATTTTTTTTAAAAAAAAATTACCATCAAAACAAAGCAGCGTCGTTCTAATTTTGTTAATTTTTTTTAATCAAGATCAAAACGTTGTTTGAAGTTTTTTTTTTTTGTTAAAAAAAACAAAGCAGTGTTGTTCTACAGAGTTAGGGTTATCTTGTAGCAATTCGTGATTCAAACAAATTTGAATCTTGATTAACTCCTCTCCCTCACGAGTCCTAGCCTCGCTCCCCCTGGCCAATCGCCCGTCGCCCATTGCCAGTCACACTATCCAACTCAACACTTGGCAACTTCATTTTTTTCATGCGGTTTTGTTCAAGGTATCCAATCTCCATCCGGTTTTTATTTTACTCAGTACTCACAAATCCAATCAATAAGGTCTACATATTATGTTGAAGTTGTTGTGCAAAATTACAGTTTGTTTTTAAAGTTGCTGATTTGTTGTGCCGGTTTAACAAGTGCAATGTCGTGTATGTGATACAAAATTACAGCCAAGATTTTGTCTAATTACTAAATGATTTTATAGTGCCGTGTATGTTATGCAAAATTATGGCAGGGGACTCTTATGACTTATGATGTAATTGCAAAGTGATTTTGTGAGAAGAATTTATTCATTGCGTGGATATTTTTAATGTTTCCTTACTCATTTGGAATATTTTGAAAGTTGAAATTTGGAATATGTGTATGTAATTTGGAAAATGTTTGATAATTTGAAATATATTTGAAAGTTGGAATTTGGAATATGCATATGTAATTTATATTATGTTTGATAATTTGAAATATGTTTGATAATTTGCAATATGTTTGAAACTTTATTTCTCAGATTTGGATAGACATGGAAGCTACTCCAAGATCTACACCACTCTCTACACCTGGGAGCACACCAATCTCTTCTCCTGCTGCTAGCCCTAGAGGTATTTCGGTAGAGTCTACACCTCTGATTCCACCATCATAGGCCTCGTGCCTTGCTGGCACATCGACACCAACCCCTGCCACAACAGGGGGTGCTAGTGGTCATCATCCTCTTCATAAGAGAAGGAAATTTGCTAATCCACTTGACTTGTAAAATCACTACACGAGAATGCCCGTTGTTGATCAAGATCGGCCTTAATGTAAGTGTAACTACTGTGGTAATTTATTTATGTATTATCATAGGCGTAATGGGACTTCGGGGTTGAAGCAACACTTGAACTCATGCATAATGTATAAAAGGAAAAACTCTCAAACCAATATAAGAAAATCTTTCTTGAGTCATGATGTTAGAACTGCGAAGTTTGATATAGTTGGTGATTTTGAGGTTGTTAGGTTTGATGAGAAGATTAGCAAAAGATTGCTGAGATGATTATCTTATATGAGTATCCATTTAGAATTGTAGAGAAGGATGAGTTTGTGGAGTTCATTCATGATCTTGAGCCTCGGTTTAGGATGTCATCATGTTTCACAATTATGAGAGATTGCATGCAGTTGTATTTGAATGAGAAGACTTCATTGAAAGTTATCATGGGGAGCAATAGTTTTCGGATTTGCTTTACAACTTATACTTGGACATCCATTCAGAATATGAATCATATGTGTATTGCTGCTCACTTTCTTGATTGTAGTTGGAAGTTACATAAGAGAATCTTATCATTCCGTCGTATGCAAGATCATAAAGGGGGCAACAACAGCAAAAGAGCATGAGGAGTATATGTTTACTTGACAGTTAGAATGATCATTATGGGATATGAATGATTTTGATTATGTTAGTTACTTTTGTTAGACTTGTGTTGATTTTGAATCTTTGATGATGATATTTACTTGTTGGATTATGTTAAATAGTTGGATTATGTTTGAATATGTAATTTGGACAATTGGACTTTATATTTTAATATTTTAAATGATATTATATTGGAAATTTAGATTTTGAACAGGTTATTATATTTGATATGATTATGATATTATGTTGAGAATTTGAACATGTTATTATTTTTTATATGATTATGATATTTGTCTATTTGATATAATTATAATATTATGTTGCTTATATTTGAATTCGAATGAGAGAAAATTAGGAAAACAAAGTGGCCATCAAATCTAATATGATCATAGTCTACTATTATAATTATATCAAATACTTTTTTTTTCCATGTGTAAATATTGAATACTTGTTTTACCATGTAAGTTTTGAGCTTCCTTGTTTTGGTAGTACGTAAGAATATAGAAAAATAAACTAAACAATGGTATATTTTCATTGTTAGACTAAAATTAGGGCAAATTTTAAAATCTTTAAAAATGCCTAACAAATAAGCTCAAAAATATCTAAAAAAAAAAGCTTCAAATGGGTACAAAAAAGTTCAATAAAACAGCCCAAAAAAGCTAAAAAAAAAAAAAAACAGCCCAAAAAAGGGGAAAAAAACCCAATAAAAACCTAATAGGCCCGGCCCAAAGGTTACATAGTTTAAACGGTTATTGTGTTACTGTTATTGGCACCAGCAAGGCCAGTTACTATACATTGTCAGTTTTGGTGTAAAAACAAAAACACCACCCTTAGTGGTGCGGTACCGATTTTGGAGCAAATCGGCATTGGTTACACCATTAATTAGCCATACTCATGTACTCTCATTTGTTGGCCAAACATTTTTTTAAAATTTCTAACCATTAAATATTAAAAAGGAAATATATAACTAACTAATTCTCGGCTAATTTCACCATTTTTAGATCAAAAAGCTCCCTCACTAATTTCAACCAAACTAAATTTTTTAATAAAAGAATATAGAACTGAAAATACTTCTAAATAAACCATGATATACAGTGAACTCTATAAAATGTAAAAGATTGTTAGAAGTGTCAATAACTTATTTAAGATTATTACACTCAATTTATGTTCCAAAACTATATATTTATGTGTATTTTCTCTTTGTTTAGTAGATTATTTTAAAGATTAAAAGTTAAATTCCAAAAACATGTAAAAGCTAAAATGTTTGCGCAAGGTGGATCCTCGAATAATACCTTTTGATTTTGATGATAAAAAACTCTATATGCTTTGAAGGATTTTAGATTTCAATATCGTAAATCCACATTTACTAAAATTGATTTCCAAAAGGATTGAAACTCTCTCTCTCTCTCTCTTTTTAAAAGGTCCTAAATATTCTATAACACTGTTGTATAAGCTAAAAAATGTTCTTATTATTCATTGTATAGGTTTAAAAATGTTTTGGAATGAAAATGACACTTTCAAGCTGTTGAAAAATCTCTTCAGCGTCGATGGTGTCGACACATGCCACTGACACTCGAGAACTGTTTTGATAGTGTCGACACATGTCACTGATACCCGAGAGCAGTTTTGATGGTGTCGATACATGGGAAGATAGTGTTAACACATGCCATAGACACTCAGGAGCAAAATTTCATACAAGGATGATGATGTCGACATATGCTGCGATTTTGCAAATTTTCCTGAATCGACGTCAGCGCATTCTTTTTTATTTAAAAAGTTTAGAGCACCTGTCTAATGGTACAATAAAGCATCTTTGAGACCACACAACTCTAGATTATTATAAATATAATAAGGTGGAGAGAGAAAAGACAAGAACTTGCATTATCATTCATGACTTAGCCTACAAAGAGAGAGAAAGAGCCTGTAGAAGAAGGAAAACTCAAATCCCAAGAAAGTTACTCTTGACACCTGCCAAGATTCCAGCTTTCACTCTCTGATCTTGTCTTTTTGCTCATTATTGTGTTTTTTATTTGCACATCTGGCTTAAAGAGTTCTTCTTTATTACTTCTTTTATTGTAAAACACTTGAGTGTGGGGATACACTTGGGCATACCCGTGAGGATAGAACAAATCCCAATTGTCAATCATTCAGAGTGATAGGCACGGTAGGTCTCTTCCCAGTATCAACCTCTGAAAGGTGCATAACAAATATATCAAATTCCTATAGAATTAAAGACATATAAGTATTAACCATTAAACAACAAATTCTAAAGTCAGTACCTGCATCAAGTGCATAAGTTGTCGGATCCTCGATAATAATGGATTCATTATCACTAACATTCATTTTTGGTGCTGATTGCAACTAGTTTTGAGCACATATATAGCTCTCAACTATTTTTGGAGTTAAAGAACTTTGAAAAGCATCTAATACTTGACCTGAAGTGCTGAAAATAGACTCTGATGGTATAATGGTAATAGGGATTGCCAAGAAATCTCATGCAATGCAAGAGAGGATTGAGAGTTTAGTCGTGTTCTCTAGCAAATATCTATCCATTTTCGGACTTGTGATCTAATAGACTTTGTGTTGGCCTTTCCTCATCGAGGTCTTTTCACAACCACATGTCATCATTGCCATGACTCTCTTTGAGGTCTACATAGTTAGGATTATTTGTTGACGTTCCAACACCACTAAACCCAGTACTAACACCATACTCCAAATATAAATGATCAATGGTAGCCCTCACCGCACTTGCAATCTTAAAACCCTTTTCCATCCTAAGAACTGTTTAAATCAAAATTCACCAGTAAACAATTTAAACTTGGGATCAAGCACAGCAGCTACAAAAAGAAGCTTATTCACCTTAGTCACATCTCCCCAATATTTGTCAAATTTGTCTTCATTCGCCGTGTCATATCCTCCAATAAAAAGGTCACCACTGTCACAAAATGTGATAAAGAACTATGATTGAAAAACTTAAACACAATAAAGAAGAATTGTTTTGTTGAGTTTATGATTTGATTTTAAGATTGCGCTTAAATAAACAAAAAATAACAGATGAAACTAATAAAGAGAAACTATAAAGTTTCAATAATTCATTTAACAACTCATGATGTCTTTGATCATTTATACTCAATTGGATGAGAATGATGATTCTCTTCAAGTGGAAAATCTAATAATAAGCCCTACAAAGATATTCATATGATAAGATTTATGAATAATAAATGGTTTGACGATAAAACTCTAATTTCACCTTACAACATTCAATGTATTTAGAAATCACAATGAATAAATAGGAATGTGAAAGAACGTTTAGACCCAAAACTATACCTAGAGTGGGGGTGACTAGGTATTGTAAAAATATAATCTACTCTTTCTATAAATCACAGAAAAGCAGAATCAATTAAAAATCAGTCAATCAACTATTTTCTGTGAACTGAACAGCACATGTACAAACACAATGAATAGAATTTTATATCAGCTGAAACTTACAAAACAAAGCAAATATTACAGCAATGGAAATACAACGATATTCACAATATATCGACAATAATAAAGTGACAACAACAAGATATGATCAGTAACAATTAACCTCAAACTAAGTATGAATCACAACAACTAAACAATCAAGAAACACTATGATGTTCAGCAACAATACCAACACAACATATGCAGATTTTTCCTACCCTGTAAAATGCTACAGTTAAGATTTCAGCAACACAGTAATTAAAACAAGATTGTTAACAGCAATACTAATGAATCAAAACTAAGGTTATTCAATCAGCAACACAATCACCAAGATTCCAGCAACATACTACTCACAAACCCAACCCAAAACAAGTGACTTAGATCAATTATCAAGATCAACCAACAGCAACCAATTTGCTTGTAAAAGATCACGTCTGTAACACTTTAGATCTGTAAAATGGTAATCACAATATGAGTTAGTTAAATCAAGATTTAAGAGAAATGAGAACTCGAATCAACACCAAGATTTTTTGTTGACGAAGTGAAAAATCACTTGAGGATATTTTCCTCAAGAGAAAAAAACACTCCAGGTGTGCGAAGGCCACACCAGTCGATCCATTATATGCTTGAAAACTTTACACAAAGGTGATCAATATGAAAATCTTTTTCATTTTCCAGATCCCCAATTCTTCCGTAAAGCCTCCCAAGACAATCTTCTCTTAGGACAGTGGCCAGCACCAGTTTCTTTGACCAGCAACTCTGATCAGCAATAGTGGACGTCAACGAACTCGTCGACCCTTCGATTCTTCCTCAGAAAACACTTGGCAGCAACCAGTCTTGATCAACTTCTCAAGATTCGTCTTCGCAATGTCACGATCTAATCAACACCCGAGTGGGAACGAGAAACCCAACGATCAACGGTCTACACCACTCGAAACCTTCCACCAGAGGGAAGCAAATCAACTCTCACAGCAAGATGCAATCAGATCTTATTTCCGCAGGTAGAGAGAAAATGGGGATTTTTCGGTAGAGAGGAGTTTTTGAAGTTCTTTTCGTCAAGGTGCATGAATCTCCTTAACTAAATCACGTAAAGTCTTTCTCTCAGGTTTTAGTCTTTTTTTGTGAGAGTATCTTAGTAAAAATAGGTTAGATTTACTGTTGGGCGTCTTTTCTGGAAGGGGTATACGAAGGCTGTAGAAACTCGCCAGGCTGACTCAAGGTTAACCCATATAACCGAAAAACTACCTTATAGCTCAGCGTCCATTTCCCAATTGTTCCAGAAGCCACCAGCACCTTCCAGCCACTTTCTATTCAGCTCAAAGTCATTCCTGAATTAATCAAGTTGCTGAAACAATTTTAAAATGAAAAAATTCATTTAATAAAATACTGTTTTGATCATGACAAAACTGCCAATTTTACATAACACTTTTAAAATGTATAGATGAGAAATTAATCTACGAATATAAAACCATTCGTTTAAACTAAAATCACTTTATTACTCATCGATGATCAAAATAACATCATAAGCTATTAAACTTCACTTTTAACCTTAGCGAGAGAGTTCTGGCATGACATCTTCACAATGAAAGCCATGAATTTCAGAGAAAAACGTCTACCTAGAAAAGCAAGAAAAGTAAAAGTAAAAAAATGAAAAAGTCCCCATATGCTTTGTTATCCACTGCCTTTTAAGCTTTCCTCCTTTGAACACGTTTTTAGCCCTTCAGATGTACAAATTTCAAAAGCTTTGCGAAATTGTTTCCTTAAGTTCAAATATTGTTTTCCTTCTTCCAATCCCAAAAAATTAGCATGAAAAAGAGTCCTTCATGCTCTCATCTTCATTAAAAATCTCGTCTTTTTTTTTTTTTTTTCCCATAAAACACATCTATCAAGACATATTGACTTCACTTGACTTGGTTGGATATCGAGACATGGACATTTTCAAGCAATTGAGCATGTAAACATAATAGTAGGCATGTAACATCGTAAGAATAGGTATATGTAGATACTTAAAAAAATCATGTTGTTTTGAAAGAAGGAAAAAAAAAAAGAGAGGAAAGTATAAGGCCCAGTTGCAAATTGTAATCTTAAGCCGAAAGGAAAGGTTAATGCCGGCACTTAACCTCAGGGCCGGTGTAAAAGCAACTTTTATCAGAAGCGGGCCAAGCTGCGGACGAGCCACTTCTCAAAAGCGAGACAGCGGGCTTTCACGGAAGGATCTAGAACAATACTCCAAAAAATCCCCTGCACCATCCAACGGTCTACATTCAGAGAAGACTGACCTAGAGATGGGCGTAGAAGTTCCAGACCCTTCCTGACGATGCGTATATACCATGAACTAATCCCCACCGTCCATTAATCTCAACACTCTTGCCAGGAAAGCACTCGCCCTGCTAGGCTGCTATATTTATATAAAGCACGCACCAAACGTTTGCAGCTGGCGAAATTCCTCGTTCTCTATTGCTCGCTCTCTCTCTCTTTATCAAGAGTCAGGGCCTTGTGTACGCCGAACGCTTGGAATCTAGGGTTTGATTGGGAACCTGGTCTTGATCGGAAAGCCAAGGTTTTCGACTGAATTTTAAAGAAAAGGAAAAGATGTTTGGCAGGGCGCCGAAGAAGAGCGACAACACGAGGTACTATGAGATACTGGGGGTATCCAAGAACGCTTCACAGGACGATCTGAAGAAGGCCTACAAGAAAGCCGCTATCAAGAATCATCCTGACAAGGGCGGTGATCCGGAGAAGGTACTCTTCCTTCTGCACGTTCATGGTTCATGATATTTTTGTTTTGTTTTTGTATGTGGTTTTGATTTATGTGTAGGATTATTCTGGTATTTTTTATATATGCCCACATATATTGATTAATTAGGCAATTGTAATTGAAGATGTTTTGAGATTATACTACGCAGTGTTGTGACGGAGTGGGTTTCTGGGTTTGGGTTATGCCCCATTTGTTCTGGGATCTTGGAATTGAGTAATTTTTGGGATTTTATATTTTGGTTCTTTTAGTGTTTTTGACGATGTTCTTGTTCCTCGTTTGCGGAGTAATTCTAATTCTTGAAAGGAAGAAAAGACTACACGTTGTAGTGGCCAGAATGCTTCAGTTGACTCTAGAAGCTTGAGATATTTTCGACGCCGCGAGGAATTGGGTTAGCTGTTAGGCCTGTAGAGTTCTAAAATTGTTCTACTGAGATCGATTTATGTCTAGGGAGCTTCGTTCTATTCCCTTTTGGATTTATGGAATTTCCCGATTGTTGTTGTAATTTGGGTGTCGGCGTGAAATTGTCGACTGGTTTATCCGTGAGGTCTCTTGGCAATAGAACTGCGTTTTCTTGTGAACAAATCGCTGGTTAACTCTTGAGTTTCTGTTTCTGGGAGTCCAAGTTAATGTGGTTTGTGCGGTAGTTTGGGAATAAGTCTGATATTTGCGATTTTACTGCAGTTCAAAGAGCTGGCCCAGGCTTATGAGGTACTAAGTGACCCCGAGAAACGTGAGATCTATGACCAATACGGTGAAGATGCCCTTAAGGAGGGAATGGGTGGCGGTGGTGGTGGCCATGATCCATTTGATATCTTCTCATCTTTCTTTGGTGGGAGCCCATTTGGAGGTGAGGACTACAAACAATTAGTTAGTATATGGCTCTTGTGATTGACACATTAACTGGTTTTAATTATGGGAAAGGGTCTTTTCTTTTTGGTTTGTTAAATTTATTCTGTCAAGAATGGAGAGTGTTTTATAGCTACTGAACTATGTCACTTGTGCAAGCAGGTGGTAGCAGTAGGGGACGAAGGCAGAGGCGGGGAGAAGATGTGGTCCACCCACTGAAGGTTTCTTTGGAGGACCTTTACCTTGGCACATCAAAGAAACTCTCGCTTTCTAGGAATGTGTTATGTTCTAAATGCAATGGGTGAGTGTCTCTGTACGCTTCATTATTGTTATTTTCTTTGTTGGATATAGTTTCGTGGCTTTGCTTGTGTGTTCTTAATATCTGATCAAACGACAGCAAGGGTTCGAAATCTGGAGCTTCAATGAAGTGTGCTGGTTGTCAAGGAACCGGTATGAAGGTTACTATTAGGCACCTTGGGCCCTCTATGATTCAGCAAATGCAGCATGCTTGCAATGAATGCAAGGGTACTGGTGAGACTATCAGTGATAGAGACCGATGCCCACAATGCAAAGGAGAAAAGGTTGTCCAGGAAAAGAAGGTTTTGGAAGTCATCGTGGAGAAGGGCATGCAGAACGGACAGAAGATTACATTCCCTGGTGAAGCAGATGAGGCTGTATGTGGTCAAATTTAGCTTATAACTATCATTTGAGCTGACCTGCTTTGAATATATGTTTAGATATTTGATTGGTTGATTCCTAATTGTAATTTGCAGCCTGACACGGTTACTGGAGACATAGTCTTTGTCCTTCAGCAGAAGGAACACCCGAAGTTCAAGAGAAAGGGTGAGGACCTTTTCGTGGAGCACACCTTGTCCCTGACTGAAGCTCTCTGTGGCTTCCAGTTTGCATTGACCCACTTGGATGGTAGACAGCTCCTTATCAAGTCAAACCCTGGGGAAGTTGTCAAGCCTGGTAAGCAAGAGTCGATCAGCATTTAGAATTTGTGGTTGTCAGTTGATTATTGTCTCGGGTGCATTGACAATGTTGAATCTCCATTGATGAAAACCATGCAGACTCGTTCAAGGGAATAAATGACGAAGGGATGCCAGTGTACCAGCGCCCATTTATGAAAGGGAAGTTGTACATTCATTTCACTGTGGAGTTCCCTGATTCTCTGAGCCCAGAGCAGGTTGCTTCACTGGAGGCCGTTCTCCCGCCAAGGCCTTCAACTCAGCTTACTGACATGGAGCTGGATGAGTGTGAGGAGACTACGCTGCATGATGTCAACATTGAAGATGAGATGCGGAGGAAGCAGCAGGCCCAGGCACAAGAGGCATATGAAGAAGATGACGACATGCCCGGTGGTGCTCAGAGGGTGCAATGTGCCCAGCAGTGAGGCTCCTTTATGCGTTTGGAGTAATCTAGGTGCTGAACTAGATCCTGAGATCGTATTGTAGGTCGAAATTGGGGAAGTGGGGAGTAATTGGTTGCGATATATATTGAGTGAGTTGTGGTCTTCTGGCCCTTCCAATGGCAGAGCCATAGATCACTAAAAACACCGTCATTAATTATTTCTAGTCTTGTAACCTCAAACCTTTCAATATTATGACTGTTTTTCTTGAAACTTACATTCTTTGTCGAGATGTATTTCTTTGTCCTGGAGAAGTTTTTGACTGGTGTGGGAAAATGGGGGTAGAATTTTGGTTTTATGAGTCACTCGACGGTTTCAATATTATAGACATTCTTCTTCTCTCGGATGTGATCCTTGGTGGCGTCCAAGTCCAGATCCGCAATAGTGCTGCTATTTACAAGCTCATTATCCCGAGATTTTTCAGAAGTTTCAATTTTAAAAGTTTCATTACTCAGATAAAATTTACATTAATGGGGTAACTAGAAAAAAAAGAAAGAACAATTAAAATATTAATATTAATATTATTTAATGTAATTTAAGCTATTGATAGAATTCATTAAAGTGTTTGACAATATAAAAAATTTATATTAGGATCTGTTAGGACGGAAAGCGTTAAGATTGAAACTTTTTCCAACTGAAATTTTTATCTGAAAACTAGAACTGATTAGGCTGACCACCCTGCCTACGCCCAAAGTCAGCTTTAGTAAAAAGGCCTTTGCCTTCAGCATTAGGATAGAAACTTTTTCCGACTGAAATTTTTTATCTGAAACCTAGAACTGATTAGGCTGACCACCCTACCCTGCCTTTGCCCAAGTTTTGATATGATGACAAAGAATATAGGTTGTTTGTTTAAGATATTCGAGCAGATGAGTATCTTGTATATCTTCTGTTGATAGTGCGTAGAAAAACAAAAGGTGGGGCCATAAAAGTACATTGAAGCCTGGTGTCTGATCCCAAATTAACAGGCAAAACTCATTAAAATTGTAAACAATAGAGAATTATGTGCCTAATTGTGGGGTATAAGCAGTAATCCTGCACTGAAACTTAAATCGATTTCTAACAATACCAAAATCTCTCACCAAGTAATTGGAGAGTGCAAGTTAGTCACGTTTAAAAACCACCTTCTTCTGGAGATAATGAAGTATCTGCGGAATAGAAAATATTGGTTTGTCCCCAGATTTAATGCACAATTTTGCTACAGCTAGAAGGTTCTTAAGCTCACTGGAATTATAGGTATTTCCAAGATCTGGGTCTATCATTTTATGCATGGAACTAGCAAAGCGAGATCCTTGGACCCACTGGATTAGATCAGCACCACCCTTTTCTGAAGATTGACCAGTAACAAGCTCCAGAATCAGCACGCCAAGCTGTAGTATGATGCTACTACTCTCCTGTGCCAAACAGTCTGCAATAAAGGATAGAAATAGACAAATACAAACACCAATTATAACAAAGAAAGTATGTGTTGCAAAATTGTCACGAGGGTAAAAGTGTTACGAATAACCTTCTGTGCATGAGGCATGAGGCATTGTGGCGTAATTTCCTCCAGAACTAAGAAAGCCAACATCAGATAGCTGTGATAAGCAATGGAAACATCTTGTTTTAATAACCCCTCACGATTAGAGCCAAATGCTCAAAGAAAAAAGAAATAAGAGTAAATGCATCCATACTTTTGCTGTGAAGTTTTCATCTAGCATGATATTACTCGAGCTAACGGAGAAATGATACACCGGCGGGTCACTGAAGAGAAGCAGATATTCCTGCATTATAAAATCAGCATAACTTACTACTGAGCCACGCTTGTAAAGCTTTGCCCATACTGTAACTTGTTATGCTAGTATGAAAAGAAGAAGAAGATGATTTCATATATCATGTGGGTAAGCTGATGTGATCAATGCATAAAAAGATAAAATAAAATAGAAATCCCATTCCTGGGTAGCCACTAAGACTGGTAGAGGCCAAGAGATTCAGCAGAGAAGAGGCTGGCTTACCGAAACTGGACACACAGCATGGCGCAATAGTTACTGATCTACTGTAAGGTAAAGAATCAACAGTTGGCACAATGAGAAGATTTGACCAAATTGAAAAGTGGCCATCGGTTCAAATGAAATGTCATGTAACAAAGATTCATATCAAAGGCTAGTTGTTGTACTTGATGCTAAAGTCACCAGCGAGAATGTAGATACTAACATGACTGTTTCTTACTCAAAATTTAGAACTCCACGGGAGAGCACAGAAAAAGGTTACAAAATCTTAAAAGTTGTAAAAGGCTTATAGTAGGGATTCGGCTATGATCTCTGTTTTACCATTGCGAGATAGTGCCTTGACAGGCATTGGAAAACTTCGCCTTAAAGTTTTTATTAGCTTATAAGCTAGCATTTACAAGTATGGTTTATGCTACCAAATGTCTTGACTTATGAAACATTTAAACTAAGAGCAGCATCGCCATGTCAGAGCACAGTAGCAGATTTTTATTATGGGTATCAAAGGGCTTCCACTCAATGATAGGTCTTTGAAATGGTACCCACTTCCTGTTATGTTTGCGAGCTCACACAATAGCAAAGAGGATTGGAAAGTTGTACGGGAATTAATTTTGCAGGTCAGACCTTATTTACTTTATTGGAAGACATTTAAAGGAGAAGAAACATGAGTTGATTCAGTCGTTGGAGTACAAAGTTTTCAAGCATCTTTATGGATTGAATCCATGACTTCAATGTTCACTCAGCTCATGTGTCTGATCAATTTGTTTATATGCAAAGGAGGTGTCAGGGTCTAAAGACCGAAAGCAAGAGAGGTGAAAACCACTGTATACTTTTGGACATGAATAAGATCGTATCTAAAAAAAAAGATTATGACTGCCAATATTAGGAGCCCTTCATTTGCTATGGGATGGGTGAAGTACCAGGTACTCACAGTTGTGGCATTCTAGAAAGTAAATTTCAGCTGATATTTTGCCAATAGTTTCTAACTTGTATGGGATGCCGTATCAATAAGCTTTCCCATGATGCCATTAGGTGACTTATCCACTTCTCATGCCAGGAACTGAAAACAGATTTGCTGATCTCTGCTTCCAAATTCAAGGGGCTACTTGTCCAAGACAATTCTACTCTTATTGTAGGCAACAATATTTGATCTATATACTTGTAAAATTTTATATTCCCTTCTAAAAAATGCTTAGAGGGCTTATGTAATGTGGCATTTTAAAGCGTGCCATATGACAGGATAATATCATGAGGGGTACAACTTACCAATGCAGCTGCTACACCAGTGGCTATTTGTATCCTTGTCCTCCAATTTAGGGGAGTTTTAAGAGGATCTGCCAGAATCCAAATGTTAAAATGCGATTAGATAGCAAAACGTGACATTTATTGCTCCAAAAGTTACCACTAAGATGCTCCTTCAAGCTTCCATTTTCTGCATTGTCAAAAACTAGCAACCTGCAAGGAGTTAAAAAAGATACAAGTAAAAATCGCACCTGCAAAGAGCAGAAGAAATTAACAATGCAAATTCGACTTTGTGATTTAGAGTCCTCTGTGTGTTACCAGTAACCCCACATATTTTTACAGTAACCCAAAGAGGAAACTCTTGGTGATGCACTGCACGTATATACATGATTGACAAACCAAACACAGCATTTTATGGCATGTATACAACTCCTCAACTAGACCCCAGTTGTGAAAGACTTATTCATAAATATTAAAACAACAGCGGGGCACCAACCTTTTGTGCCCAGTGGAAAACCCAATGAGTGGAAGAAGGTGGCGGTGATGCAAGCGGGACAGCAATTGCAACTCTCTGTAGAAGATATCCTGTTCTTGATTAAAAGCTCCTACTTCTTTTACCAAAGCAAACCCCCCATCTTGGAATTTGGCCTTATAAGCAGTTCTGTGCGAATTGCTGTAGATAATTCTGTGAAAACCATCGGTTGCCTTCTTTATATCCTTGTAAGAGAAGTGCCTCGCAAATAACATCGGGCCTGGAATGAGAACTAAAGGAAGTTACCAACATGTACATTTTTCATTTGTAGATTTTTGTTTCAGAAACTATCTGAAAGTAGAACAGCAGGGTTATGACTATCACATAACACCAAATGAACACACGATACTGTCGAAGCAGAGAAAGGCAAGGGGAAAAAAATTGCAGCAGTATTATGGCCACCCATGATTGGGTTTTACTTGAGGAGGATACCGAGATGTATACTACGGGATAGCATAACAACCATTTCACCATTTACCCTCGGATTCATTTTCCTCTCTCATGCAATATCATTCAGAATCCAAAATTCCTTTCTGATCTTGTGCCTAACTTTATCCAATTTATAGGTAAAAATCAAAATGAAAATACAGATCAAAACCTGAATTGCTTCTAAATCCTTTTATAAATTGTTCAGTGTCACACATAATTTTGGGGGATTCCATATCCAAATCGAACTCTGTCCACCTACAAATCACGTGAAGTACCAAAATTGACTACGACATCCACATGTAATTCCAAATTCTGATGGAAATCGGGTGAAGCTCCTCAAAGTGTATTAAGTGAGAGTTCTCCTCACCATTTAGAGCATTATCAAGACACTACAACTGACATTATCAACAGTTGCAACAAATCCATGTACAATTCAATCAATTCAAGTTCGCTCACGAAACTAACACCATGTCACTATCAAGAAGTGAGCAAGATAAAGTCATATGAGGTCATTTTCCAGATAATTCAACTAACATCGGCCAGAATTAGTCTTAAATCGTCGAAGATTCGGTCAATTTCAGCAACTTTCAGTGACCCGACACCAAATCACTGTCACTGAGCGCCCTTAGAAGCACTGAATTACCCCCCCATTGTCTGAATCTTCTAAAAAACCAAAACCTATTGCTTAAAAACGCTGAACTGAAGGTAAAAAGCGGGTTGGAATTGAGGTACCGTGGCGAGATTTGTGGAGGCATGCAAGGAGGTGAAGCCTGATCCTGCGGATCAAACGGTCCATGCCCAGTCTGGAAATTTCGTTTTGGGGGTTCTTGTGATCCAAGCAGAGGAGAGTCAACGAAAGAAAACTGAAGTCTCATTATTTTCTTGCTTTTTATAACGGACCACAGTCTACAGAATCTATTACTTTTTGTAAGAAGAAGAAAAAGGGAGGGAGAAAACGAGAGCGGTTAAAATGGTCATCCAGTCCGTTGCTATGTTCACTGCTACAGCCGAGTGCCGACAGTTGGTATCGCTTTCAGGGCCTGAAGGTTCAATGATGTATCTGGCCATGAATGGAGGTCATGGCATGATGTAACTGCCGTCTGGAAGGAATTAGGATTTCTAAAACTTTCATGTTTTTTTTTTCTTTTCACAAAAAATATCAGTTACATTTTATTATACTTTAACTTTAAAATAACTATTTATTATTATTTTTAAAATTATTTAGATAATTATAAAACTCAATTCAACCTAATAAAGTCTCAATATAAAACTTGATCATCTTTCTTTTCTATATCTTTTCTCACATCAAGTGAGATTTAGGTCACAACTCACACCATAAACTCCGTTCGTGCCATAGTTTCACATTTAGAAAGTTATCAATATATTTAGAAAAAAAAAATTACCAATTTATTTTAATCAAGGCAATTTGTTTTGTGGATGTGGGGGGCATCCTTCTTTCCACTGTGCAAAATATTTCTTACCAATCTTCCAAGGTGGCAAAGATCCCCCGGAAATCCAAAATTAAGGTTAGATTACTTATGATATATTTATTTCTGATTGTATTATTCTATTTTCTGGCCCAAAACAAGAAAAGAACATCCTCAGAAGACAAACAAGCCAACTGGGTCAAAGAGTCATTGATTAGAAAGTTCTGGATGTAAACCATTTAATGGTAATTATAGGCATAAACTAATGGACCGACGCATGCTCTTTTGGGGGACATGACATCGATCCTGTGGGTCAGGCTAGGCTGGTTTTAGGTGAGCTGAGCCTGTCAAGACCTACAGCAGTCATTTACGACCAAAACGTCCGTGGACTAAAATCGCACCAAATGGTTTATGTGAAAAAGTTTTCAACGAAACTGTAAAGAGGCGTAAAATGGACAAAGCTGCAGAGAAGTTGGTCCCATTGACTTACCAAAAAACAAAAAAACTTGGTCCCATTCGACAATTGTTTAGTTTTTAACATGATATGTAACAGCCTTTGATGCATCGAGAACAGCAAGCAATTGAGATTAGGCATCGACAAAAGGGGTAGATCTAAATGTCTAAAGTTCCAACTCCTATCAACAACTAGCACACCTATTTTGGCAATCGCAGCATTCGGGATGTTCATCAAGCGCTTCATCAAGACACTTCTTACAATCAATAAAGCTTCCCTTTAAGCATAAAACTTTCGACTAGCACAGGCTTTGTTGGACGAGCTGCTTAACCGAATAGCTAACTGATTTTTTTTTTTGTGTGACGGGGAAAAACTCAGTTCGTCAAGTCCATTGGAGTGGAACCCATCTAATAAATTTATAAATTTCGAGTCGGTACAACTCTCTCAAATCATACAAATTAAATAAGTCTGATTTTATTGTAGAAGTGACCTTAAAGAATTATTTACATATAAAAGAATTCAAACTTGAGATCTTAAGAAAGCACACTCCTAAATTCTGTGTCCTGACTGCCCAAACCAATCCCTTAATAGTTATCCCTACCTGACTTTTTGACTGAAGAAAGTGGGATTTTTTTTTGCTCTTTAGACGTTCCACATGTAGAACTCGTATTCGTTAGAAGAAATCTGCATTGGAGTACTTTAAGAGGTAGTAATCGTACCAGATTTCGTTTACCGCCAGGACAAAGGTATCGAAGCTCTTTGCCTGCATGAATGACACAGGTCTTACACTTTGTTCTCGAGACATCTCCTCGACAGAGGGCTAAACCATTTATAATTGGTTTTTTCCTCGGCCAGTCGAGCCAAGTCCAAATCCAAGAGGAGAAACTTTGGTGGACAACAGATTGAGCAAGCCATTCAAGTTTATACCACAAAGGCTATTTGCGGAAAATAATTTGTCATTGCTGGTATCAAGGGGGTGCTATGTGCGCACATGGCCATGTGGTGCTGCGTGAGACTGTGAGCCAACATGCTATCCCATACACGCATGCCCCACCTGCTGACTTGCATGGCGCGGGAGCTGGCCAAGCTGGCACTGGCACTGGCACTGGCACATGCCATGAGAATAACTTGACGTGCTTGTAGGTTGTTAGTATATTATCCCGTATAAGGTACCCTCTCCTCCTATAATTATGTCTCTCCTCTTATAAAAGGATGGATAATTTTACGCTTTATACATATATCAGAATATATAAAGTATTCTTTATTCTCTTTGTCTATTATCTTATTTCAACGTGGTATTAGAGCCATTTTGATCCCGTGGTTCAGGCTGGCCAGCACTCTTGTTGGTTTAGCTTAGTCTAGGACTGTACAACTAAAAATCCGGTCTAATTTTTAGTCTGAAATCCGACTGTGCCTAAATTAAAGGATCGGACCAGACCACTTATAAGTGGTCCGGTTGGATCACTTAAGTGGTTCGGATCGGTTTCCTTTTTTTTTTTTCCTAAACTTTTTTTTTTTCAAAATTTTCAGCTCAAATCTTTTAATAAAAAATTAGTTGAAGGGTGAGGGGCATGGTCAAAGAACTCAAAACACATAATTTTAGGGTAAAATTTTTTAATTTGTATTAAAAAATTATTATTTATATTAATAAATCTTGTCCGATCCGATTTGGACCGGATCTTAAAATGCCTGGACCGGATTTAACTGGTTTTCAAATTTGGTCCGGACCGGATCGGATTTGGACTACTAAGACTACAAATCCGGTCTGGTTTTGTGGTCCGGTCCGGTCTTGTGTAGCCCTAGCTTGGCCTAGTTCAACTTAATTCAGGCCTAGTCCAATCTGGCCTAGTTTAGTTCTTTTCTTATCTTTTCATGGGCCTTCCGATGCTCGTCCGACATCATTCAGGCAACCTCCTTGCATTACTCCGGTGATCTTCCAAAATCTTCTCTCTAGCCTTCTAGCATCCCTCTAACGAACTTCTGGTGATCTCCCAATTCTGGTCATCTTCAAGCTGTTGTTCACCTTTATCCGGCCAGATTTCGGCAATCCTCTCCGATCATCTTCAGGCGAATTTTCGCCCTTCTCCAACCAGATTCCGATGATATGCTTCGAGCCTTCTGTTCATTGATCTTTGGTGTCTCTATCACTAACCACCATCTCCAGTCATTGTCCTCCCCATCTTTAGCCATCTTTAAGGCCCATTTGCCCTTCTGGCCATCTTCAGGCGATCATTCGCCCCATCTTCGACAATCTTCGGATGACTATCCGTCCCCTCTTGGCCATCTTCAGGTGTCATTGCTCGACATATCTAGTATTTCGATCACCGTTCGTTAGATCTTGTCTCTGTCCCTACCCCCATCGGATCTGATGCCACCGCCCAGTGCAGCGGATCTTATCTCTATCCTGACCCTGTCGGATCTTGTGTCACTGCCTTGTGCAGTGGATCTTCTCTCTGTTCCAACCCTGGTCGGATCTTGTTCTGCTGCCCTATGTAACAAATCTTGTCTATGTTTCTACCCTAGTCGGATTTTGTGTTGTCGCCCTGTGTAGTGGATCTTGTCTCTGCTACGACCCCAGTTGGATCTTATTTCATTGCCCTGTGTAGCAAATCTTGTCTATGCTCTGATCCCCTGTCGAATCTTGTGTTGCCACCCTGTGTAGCGGATCTTGTCTCTGCCCTGACCACTGTTAGATCTTGTGCTACTTCCCTGTGCAGTGGATCTTGTCTATGCTCTGACCCCGATCGGATCTTATTCCACTGCTCTGTGCAGCAAATCTTGTCTATGCTCTGACCCCGGTCGGATCTTGTTTCGCCGCCCTATGTAGCAGATCTTGTCTTTGTCTTGACCCACATCGGATCTTGTGTTGTCGCCCTGTGCAGTAGATCTTGTCTCTGCCCTGACCCCGGTCAAATTTTGTTCCGTTGCCTTATGTAGCAAATCGTGTTTATGCTCTGATTCCTGTAGGATCTTGTGCCTCCGCCCTATGCAGTGGATCTTGTCTCTGTATCTCGATTTCTGGTCTGTTAATACGTTAAATCGATTTTTCTGGCTCTCTTTCTTTGGGTTCTTCAATCTTGTTGTTCTTTTACTAAAATTTGGGTCCCTATTCATCGATTTTTAGTCTTTCCATGCCTCAAATCTATTCTACGTGTCTCATACTCTTGTTTGGTGGAAAGAACGCCTTGTTTTGAAGTCCCATGCGCCCTCACACACTGCTTGAAGTCTTTGCCGCTCTGTCCTCCTCCGCGTGCACCTTCACAAGATCGCTTCACGTGCCCACCACACGTCCTGCCTCTTTCTCCACGTGCCAGCTTAGCTCCAGCCAGTTTCCACCTTCTGTCCAGCCCGAATTCAAAGCCCAGTCCAGGTCTGACCTATTTTCACCCACCGCTTAGCCTGATCCACCTTCGGTCCAATCCAAGTTTGATGCTGGCGACCCACTAGCCCGCTCCGATCAGGCCCTCCAGTTCAATCCGGTCCGTCTCGTTCCAACCATGCCCTCCGTTTGTTCTAATTTGCTTGCTAATATCTTCGCCAAGGCTCATCCTCTTGGACGTCATCAAGATTTCATTGGTAAACTCAAGTTAGCATCTTCACTCCCACCTTGAGTTTGAGGGGGTGTTAGTATATTATCCTGTATAGATTACCCTCTCCTCCGATAATTATGTCTCTCCTCTCATAAAAGGATGAATCATTGTACACTTTATACACATATCAGAATATACAAAGTATTCTTCATTCTCTCTGTCTATTTTTTTATTTCAATATAGGCCATGTTGCAGGGCTTAATAGGGGTGCATTGTCCAAGGAATTGAAAAGAGCAATTTCTTCCCTGCAACACAACCTGGGTTGGATGAGATTCTTTAAAGAAGTTGAAACAATATGGTTTAGCACATGAGTAAGTGAAGCAATTTAGTTCCTTGGTATTTAATGTCAAGAATACATTCGAGGACAAACTTTTCAACTTATGTTTGGTCTGCAAGGCTGGAACCAAATGAATATGAGAAGGCACGAAGTTTGCGATCTTCCTAAATCCATGGCTGTTGTTGATGCCTTGGTCGATTTTTGTCAAAAGGCAAGGGCAAGGAAAATAAGGAAAGCCGAAAGGAGAAGCGTGGAAAAGACGGAAGGAAGGTAAAGACGCTTGATTAGTCTTTGGTTAAGGACTCAAAAGCTTTTTTTTGGTTGTTTTATTTGCAGTGGACTGCAAAGGCTAAAAGATTGTCCAAAACGGAAAAAATTAAACACATTGGTTGTTGAAACCAATGAAACTAGTGATGATGCAGGTGAAGATGATCTATCTCAGGTTAATCCTTCACAACTGATGCTCAATGCTTTGAGCTTGAAAACCCTTTGAGTTTGATGCATGTTCTTGTTAAGTTGAATAAAGTTGATGTATTGGCCATGTTGGACACCGATGCGATGCACAACTTGGGGCGAAACGCTTGGTGAGTAAACTCGATCTAAAGGTGAATAAGAGCCAGAGACGTATAGTGAAAGTTGTGAATTCAGAAGCCAAAATTTGTCTTTGGCATAACTCCTAAAGTGCCCCTTTTTTTTTGGGAAATTGGCACGACAATGTGAAGTTCCTTGTGGTAGATCTTGACGCACGATTTTGATGTCATTTTGATAAATGATTTTTTTTTGTGTGCTCTCTAAGTTGGTATTGTTGCCATTTTGTGCTCAAATGTAGATATTGGGTGTGCAACCTCCTTGCTTTGTGGAGGCACGATCAATTCCTTTAGATAAGAAATAGTTTGACACAACCGTGAAGATACAGAAGAGCAGTACGTTTGTAGAGCGTTTAATGGGTGCAATTGAATCAGTCTCAGCCATGTAGGGTAAAACATGGTCTGAGAAAGAGTGTTGTTATCTACCTGGTAGCTTTACTAGAAGTAAAACCTAATGTGGTTATGGAAATGTCTAAGCTATCTTTATAGTAATAGAATGCTAACTAAGTGCAGTTATGATACAAATGTTCTCCTAAGTGTTCGAATGATCACAATGCCCATACTAGATTTAATGCGGAAAAATTCAACGGAAAATCCGTTTAGTCATAGATTAATGATGTAGAAAGGTTTCAAAAGTTAAAGATATAATTTAATTGGAGTAAAAAAATTAATTTAGTAAAAAGTTAAAACAATGGACTATTAATAAAATATTGGGCCTACGCGATTTTTTTCATAGGCTACAAAATATAAATATATATATAGCTTGTCGGAGCCAAAAGCTATCACATAAGAAAAATATATTTAGAAAGTTTTAAACTAAATATTATACACAAGCATAAGTTATAGCAGCATAATAAACGTATCGAACATAATATTTTACCATAAGAAAATGAGTTCTCCTGCACTACATATACAGTCAACAAGGTACAACAGACTACCAAACCGAACAAAAGACAACTACCTAAGTTTTGACCCTTGGTATATCTATACAGTGCTAAGCCTCTAGACAGTCTATAGCTAGGACCCATGGGTGAGAGTCTATTGATCTCATGTACCCTTATGATCTGTTAATCATTAGACATCGTACATACACAATAATAGAAATGGGTGAGTCGTAAGGACTCAGTAAGGATGGGAAATGGGGTACAACATGACAAATAAGCAATAAATACATTATAAAAAAACATGAAATGATAACATTTAATGATGAAATAGAATATCAAGCTATATGATGTGTACGTGATGCCAGAAATGAGACCAACATCCTTTATGAGATATCCTTTTACTCACATTCTTAATGACCCACAAAATCAGAGTTGTGCGTCTAACTCCTCCTTTCGTTGGGAGTGTCCTGTGCTAACCCACACACTTGGACCATTTAAGGCAAAAAACTTGTCTTCCTGCCTAGGGGAGGCCACCCACTTGATCCCTGTAGTGTGGTGGTTGGACGTCTCCCGAATGATCGGTACCGTCATACTTTTATAACACGTTTCAATAACCAGGATTATCTCAAACTCATTACAATACTTTCTCACAGTATTGCCAACCGCAACACGTCTCCAAATCATAAGCTTTCACTGACACATTTTGAAATTCATTTTCGTTAGTAGCCAATCTTAACTTCTAGGCTATATACTTTCTTTTCATTGGCCCCAAGACCCATTAATTTTCTTTCTTGTAGACATCTCAGCCCAATCTTTCTCTCTCCTCAGATTGGGCCACTCGGTCCAACCCTTTTAGGCCTTGTGGATTGCACCTCTTGGTCCAACCCTTTTGGCTTTAGCAGATTTGGCCTCTAGGCCCAATTACTCCTATTTAAGTTAAATATTTTAGAATTAATAAATCATTGGGCCTTGGGTCTCTAAGATGACTCTATTCGGCCCTTAGGCCAAGTTTTAAGGAATTATATTTTCTCTTAATTTTCCTTTTTTTTTTTTTTTTTTAATCTTAGCTTTGTTATTAGAAAAATATTAAATTCTTGTCTATAAGTCATAGGGGCTTCAAAGGAAACCTTCATAAAATATCTTGGGTCCAATATGACTTATTTCTTTGTTTTAGAGTCCTTTAGGCTCCTTTTGCTTATCGGGCATATTTATTTTTACCATTTTTTCAGATTCAGTTTTGGGCCTTGTGAGATATATTAGGCCTCTTAGTTTAGGCTCTATTTAAGTCTCAACGATCATATTTAAAAAATAGGGCTTTTAGGCCTATTAGTCTACCTATTTTCTATTTCGCCCTTTACGCATTCTAAACCCCTTGACCTTAATTTTTCTTTCACCATTTTCTCTTGAAAATTTCACCAAACGTTTACAAATTCACCATGATCTTTGAGTGTTACTCAAAAATCAAAGCAAAACCACATGCAATGACTCACATCACTTGGATTCATCACAAAGGGTCCAAAATGATACATGCATGCATACCGTGCACTAGAAGCCATGCTAGACTATCCATTTAACATATATTTGGCCTCTAATCATGGAAATAAAAGTAATTACACTTATAGACATGCTCAGATTACAAAAAGACAAATATTTCAACCAAATGTCATTTTTCTTCATAACTTACAAAGCTATAGACATGCATGTACTTGTTCTTCAAAAAGTAACCAAGCCGTGACCCTTAAGACCTAAAGTGTTGTATTTTGATCACTGATCATCTCATTTAACATGTTTATATGTCTATTCTACACAAAGAATGCATTAAATAAGGAAAACTCAAACTAAAAAAATCATATAGAGCTAAAACTATCGATTTCTCATCTCTTTGTCATCTATGGTTTCTACTATCTTAAATTCTCCCATGCATGTCTTTATTTTTTCAAAGCTCTAACAAATGGTAATAGAAAGATTCAAAACACAAGAGAAAATGGAGTTTACACAATGAAAACTCCATTTTTCCAATTCAAACATGCTATACTCGGCCATATGTGCTCATCCATCACAAAACCTAGCTAATCTTCACCCTTACCTTGAGTTGATGACTCTTTTGCTACTAGTTCTCACCTAAAATGAAAAGGTATATGTTAGAACTAAGGATCAAGGTAATAAAAGAGGAAAAGGAGGAGAAAATTGAGAAAACGCCACTGATTTTTGGCCGAATACTTCAAGCCTTCCTCTCCAATTCTTCTTCTTCTTTTGCATCTTCTCTCTCTCTAGAATCTCGAATTCTCTCTCTAACAGGCAAATATGAGCTAATTCTCTCTCTCTCTCTCTCTCTCTCTCGTATTCAAAGTCTAAGTTAACTAAGGGTTAAATGCTAGAGTTAAGGCTAGTTATTAGGGTTAAAATGATTACACCCAAAAGTTCATTTTAGAAGAAACCTCCATTGTAATTGGGCAATATGGGCCGCAATGATAGATTATTATAAATGGTAAAAAAGTTAAATTAGGTTCATAATTAGCACACAAGGTTAGGTTAGTAGCCTCTAGTCAGCCGGCGACTTTATATCCCTAATGGGGTTGACTTTTTGGGTTTTAACAAGCCCAATTTTTATTGGCCCAAAAGTCTCCTTTCAAGATTCAAATAATGTCCAGGTTTTTTAAAGATAATGGGCCCACAAATAGCGCACTAACAACCCAAAAATGAGGTCAAAGGGCCAGTCAAACCTAGGCCCATTTTAATTCTTTTCTTTCCACTAATTTTTAAAATTAATACTAAGGCCTCGAAATTTATAAAGGAAATGATTAGAACACTTGAATAAAAAAAAATTTATAAACTCTCTTAGAAAAAAGTATATGAAAATTTCGGTATTTAATTAAGAATAGAAAAGAGAAAAGTAATTAATAATTAAAGTTATCTAGAACACAATTTCTCTTATTAGCAATTTTAATCACAAAAAGGCAACAAATGAGAAATAAAGCAAAAAGAACAAGAAGAAGATTCTTAGCAAGAACATATAATCATCGAAGCTTAGGAAATAAAAAAAAAATCATTAACGACATTAATAATTTATATCAAGAAAATATATGTAACTTAATAACAAAATTTTTGCGTCATAAATTCACAATTAGGAAAAAAATTCCTTCATTCATCCTCTTTAATTACTTAAAGAGTCATAAAATAAGGGATAAAATATTAAATATGAGAAATCATTAGTGATATAAAATTATCGTAATCAACACTTAATCTTGAAATTTAATCATAAAATATTAATAAAATTATGTTTAATCAGGATATGGGGTATTACAGGAAGTATAGAATCCTATTATTTAGAGGAATCTAGGGATTTGGATACCATGCCGGTCATCCGGTATAGACAAAAACTCACTTATAAATAAACACTTTAAGGAATTTGAGTTTGTCTACAAAATCATTTGTTTTACGTGAGTGTGTCATCATGTTTAGCTGAGTTTAAGAGTTACAAGAATTAACCTAAAGGTCTTCAAGTCTTGGACTCTTGAACCCTTTATTCCTTGAAGCTTGAATCTTTTCACAGTTGTCACTTTGGCCTTTCAAGATGTCCATTGAAACACTTAAAACACTTTTTATGTTCATCAAAACTTTAATTGTGCATTATAGTCAACAAATATCCTTGCTGAAAATCCTGCAATGTAGCACCCCGGATTTTCTTATTATTAATAAAATATTATTTTATTGGGTTTCGAATTTTAAATTATTTGAAAAAGTTATCCTATTTTAAAAGTGTTTAAAGTTTGAAATATTAATTTGATTTGAAAAGGTTATCTTTTTAAAAGTGTTTTGAAATTTGAATACTTCTAAATTATTTTTGAATTTTAAAATAGATAGCAACTCAATCTTGTCATCTTTTCAAATTTAGAGTCCTTTAAATATGGTTGCAATATAGTCTTTTGTAAATCCTTTGTTCGTCTCTGCGATATGCATTGATTGGGAGAATAAGAAATCCATCGTCTTTTCGAAGCTTCTGGTCTATTTTTTTTTTTTTTTTTCAGGTCTTGGAGTTTAATTGATAAACTGTTCAAGTGTTATGAAGGGTGAGGTAAGCAAGATTATTATGCTAGATTTTCCTAAAAGACCGAGAGATATTTTGAGAATTGCATGTTTTATTAAAAACCCTCGAGTTTACAAGCATTATGTTACGATAAAATTGTTAAAGATTATAGCATGAAATGTGTAAACATGAGCCTATTTTTATGTTAAATGATGTTTTCAATGTTTAAATCAAACCTTTTGCTTATTGTTATTTAAGATTTGTGCATTATATTTCATGAAAAGAATAGAAAGATGTCAAATTCAAAGTGATGTTTATAGTATGATATATTATCTATTTTCAAACCCCGAGGCAAAGAGTTTACAGAGATAACGTATTGGTACCAATTGCAACCCATTAAGTGCACCCATTCTGGAAAATGGAGTGGTTTATTTTGTAGGTTCTTTTTTAGTGCACACACTTGGACCTGATTAAACTTTAGTGAGGGAGAATTCTACCTATAGTATTGGCTTAATTTGGTTGATCCCAAGCTAAGTAGTAACTGCGCAACCCTGTCATGGAGTAAACATGACACACAATTATTGCCAAATAGATTTTCTATAATATTATTACGAGAGATAAAAGTTGTTTTACATCTATAGTTATATGTTATTTAGATTGAGATTTACAACTTTCTATTGATTTTACCTTTTAAATGTGGAGCCTGAAGTGCATCCTAGCATAATAATTTTACTTGCTAAGTTTGTCGAACTCACCCTTTATCAGTTCTCTCTTTTCAGGTGATATTTAGAAGTGTGCTGAGAGTCTTGTTAGATGGCGCCTGGGTGGGTAGCTGAGAGAAGGCTTAGAGTTTTAGTTAGATTATGTGTTTTGTGTATAATTTTTTATGTTTTTAAAGAGTTTTAAACAAAGTATTTTTATTTGATTGTTTTCAAGTTTTAAACGTGAATTTGTTATCAAGATTGTTTATTTTGTGATAATTGATTTCTACCGTCAAAATTTCGTCGCTTTTCACTGGTTTTGCCCATAGAAGTAATCTCCTAACCGTTGGGATTCGAGGCGTTACATGCAATGTGTTACCATGTTACGGATTCACAAAAAGAGTTAGAGGAAGTTTGTGGCTTGATTGATATTTCTAAAGATGTTTCTGCACTTCCTTTTGTAAAGAACTGACCGGATTCACACTGGACGCTCACATTTGAACAACTTCCACCTTTGAAAACACTTGTGAAACCTTAAACTTGGGCCTAAAACCATTGCCGACAGATCTGAAATATTCATTTTTGGGGAATGACAACACTTTTCCTGTGATGGTCTTATCTTAATTGACTTTAGCTTAAGAAGGTATGTCGTTCGGAGTTTAATACAACACAAAGGAGCTATCGGATGGACCGTTGCAAATATTAAAGGTATAAGCCCCATTGTGTGTACTCATGGGATTTATTTGGAAGATAATGCAAAACCTACCAGGGAAATACAAAGAAAGTTGAATCCCATGATGAAAGTGGTAGTGAACTAAAATTACTTGATACTGGTATAATTTATCCTATCTCAAATAGTAAGTGAGTTAGTCCTACTCAAGTTTTGACGAAGAAATATGATATTACTGTGGTAAAGAATGATAAAAATGAGTTAGTTCCTCCTAGATTAACAACCAGATGGAGAATGTGTATTCACGATAGGAAGCTTGACTCAATTACAAGAAATGATCATTTTCCCTTACCCTTTTTAGATGAGATGTTGGAAAAAGTTGTTGGACATGCATTTTATTGTTTTCTCGATAGTTTTTTTTGGTGATTATCAACTGGATGTTGCACCAGAAGATCAAGAAAAGACTACTTTCACTTGTCCTTTTGGCACTTTTGCGTTTAAAGAATGTCATTCGGTTTATATAATGCTCTTGCAACTTTTCAAAGATGTATGCTCAATATTTTTAGTGATATGGTTGAGAACACGTTGGAGGTTTTCATGCATGACGTTTTTGTTTTTGGAAACTAAGTTGGAAATTGTTTGACGAACATGCAAGCTGTTTTTATCAAGTGTGAAGAGAAGCATCTGCTTCTCAATTGGGAAGACTGTTGTTCATGGTTCAGCAGGGTATAGTATTGGATAATATTGTGTCTTCTCAAGGTATAGAGATCGATAAAGCTAAAATAGAGATATCTAAATTGCTTGTACCCAAAACGGTTAAAATATTAGACCTTTTTTAGGCCATGCTAATTTTTATCCGCGATTTATAAAGGACTTTAGCTATATCTCTAAACCTTTGCGCCAATTATTAATGCATGATGCAAATTTTGAGTCGACTGCTGAATGCCAAAGTGCCTTTGAAAAGTTAAAAAAATTATCACAATTAGTGCCCCAATTTTACAACCTCTAGATTTGACAATCACTTTTGAAATCATGTGTGATGCAAGTGATTTTGCTATAAGAGATGTTCTTGGTCAGTGCAAGGATAAGCTCCCTTAAGTCTTGAACTATGCAAGTAGGACTTTAAATGGAGCACAAAGAAATTACTCTACCACAAAAAAAGAATTGCTTGCAGTGGTGTTTGCCTTAGATAAATTTTGTGCATATATACGTACTTGGCTCACTAGGCATAATATTCAGTGACCATGCAGATCTTTATTTTAGTAGAAATATGTGGCTAGGATTGAATTTATAAACCTATATAGAGGGGTGACGCCCTACCATTTTGTACAAGCCATACAAGTCCAAAAAACAAAAAAACCAAGTTTGAGAAATCAAAAGTCGGGTTTTCCATATCTTTCCTCATTACCTCTTCCAAGTTTAGAGATCTAGGGGCTTGTTCGATTGCAAAAGTATTCTCGAATATAATATATGCAAATTTAAAGTTTAGAGATCTAGGAGCTTGTTTGATTGCAAAAGTATTCTCGAATACAATATATTCAAAATTTGCAAAACGAACATCTAAAATCTCAAAAAATTTTGCACAAACACCAATACTTTTTACACCAACTTCAATATCTTTTTTTAAAAAAAAAATTTTAATAAATCTTCTCTCTCCATATTTTTTTCACTTAACTCCAATACTTTTTTATTAAACAATTACATCAAATCATCTCTCTCTACACCTTTTTACAAATTTCAATAAAAATTAAATCCTTTAAAATTTTCAACAATCTTTACACAAAAACTTACAAAACTCCAATCTACATAAATATTCACAATTCTATTAAAATCCTAAAAATTTTACAATTTTTTTTTTAATTTCTAATACGAACATCCCCTGGCCTTGCTTGCCTTTTGTTGTAAATTCCTGATCTTCCAACAAAAACATGAGGAAAAATAATATTGCCACCAAAAACAGAAGTATCAAGTCAATATACCAACTAAAGGCGATATGGCAGGTACGTCCACCCTTGCTTGAAGCAAGCACCGTGTGACGTTCGGCAGAAGCAAAGGTACATGACCCGATAAGAATTAAGCACAAATTTTAAGGAGACAGAACACACGATCGAAATATAATCTTAAAGACCAATTAACTAGTGAAAAACGTAAGTACGTAATTACGCACGGCATTTTTCTTCGTGCTATAGTTGGACGACGTTACGCCAAAAGGATAACACTAGACAGACAGCAATTGGAGCAACGACCACGGTAATCTGTCTTGTTAAGACTTCGCTTTTGCCTGCATGAACAGAATCGACAATCGGTTCAGGCAGAAATGAGATTTTGATTTGGTCCAAAAACAAACTGTTCATTAATGGGGGTAGCTGCATGCATGTGTCAGTCAAAAACAACCAACCCCCGAGTCATGAACCAACCAATTAATTTAATTAGCATCCAGCGACCTTAACTTTTACTCTTTCTTTGGTCAACCGGAAATTTGTCCAGCTAGTGTAAATTAAAGAGCTTCAACTCATGACTTAATATCATTAATTAATATTAATTATGACGTCAAGTCCAGTTTTTCCTCCATTCTTCATGACCCGTTCGCTTTACTTTTCAGTATGAAATGGAGTACTACTCATATAGACCCGTATAGTAATTTTAATGAATATATAACGACTACACGGGTAGAAATTTGTAATTGGCCGTGATGGCCATGGTTTGTTGTTTAAATCAGGTTTAATTAATCTTTTCAGTTTGTTACTTGAATTAGATGGTTGTCCAATTCTGAAAGAGAGATATATACAAGATGTGGACCCTACAATATTAATACATCTAGTATTTATTACGGGTCCGTGTAGAAATTACAACATTTCATGCATGCTATGTCTGACTTTTTTTTTCCCTCAAACTACCAAACCGCATTACATCCAAACTACCAATTGTTCTATACCTTCCACCCCAATTTAAAATTTCACTGTTAAAATTAATAAAAGAAATAGATGCATGGCATGATCTTAATGGACGTTCAATCGTGACATAGAGTGCAAAGTGTAAATTTATGTATAGTTTGAGGTGTAATGTGTAGTTTGGAGTTGGAGAAGGAGAATACAAAGTATAATTTTCTAGTAAATTTAATTTGAAAATACTACTTAGCAAAAGAATTCTTTTAACTTTCCTTGGTTTTTTTCCCCGATGAGCAGCAAAACAAATAATTAATTAAGACGATAAACAAATTTGTAAATATGAGTTTGCTAATCTTTAAGTACTATAATTTATTATAGCAACGGTCAAAAAATAATATGTAATAAGTGATCTACAAAATTCATGAATCAATGAAGAGAGATTTTTCAAAATCGGCCTTCTATGGGTTAAGGAAAGAAAAAGAAAAACTTCAGAGCCTTTGACAGCCCCCTATACCCCATACCTATAGCATAAGCCGCCCATGGATGATGGACTCCCGCGCTCTCACGCTGACAAAAACGAAAACAGCAGTTAAATGGCTAGTTCAGTGTACCTGGAGGTGGGAGAGTGTGGCAGCCCAGGCGTAAAAATCGTACAATTCGTACGAATTCAGTACAACAGTACAACATGGCTCATGGCCCCCTTGCTTGCTTTCCACCACAACAAGAGCAAGCCAGTCTACAGCTCTCTGAAGACATATATTGCAATTGTGCTGGACTGGACAGGCGTGCGTGCATAGGGTACAAGGTTAAACTTTTTACTCACTCCTTACTCCCAGATTTTTTAGCACCCGTTGGAACGACCGAACGTGACGTTGCCAAGTTGGTCATCGTCGTGCCCACTAGCCGGTGAAACCCCTCCTGTTTGCTCAAGGAATTGCTGCGTTTTGAATGTTAGACCGAAAGGCGCTGGGAACTAGGGCAAGGGTACTGAAGATGGACTCGTTGGAGCGTAGCCATGCAACCCTCGAGCCAAATTATAGCAGCCTTTCCTTGGAAAACACTCACGGACGCATTTCGGCTGCGGCAGCCACGCATTGTCGGCAATATTCAGCAGTGAAATAATCAAGGCAGAGGAAGATGACGTGGATGGGGACGGAGATGCTGCATCTGGCTAGAGTTGTAAACGTTGGGGAAAGGGCAAGGGATGCCGGAACAAGCAGGGGCGGAACTACACAAGGACAGTGGGGCAGCCGCCCCATCGCCTGAAAATTTAAATTTTTTTTTTCAAATGTTAAGCCCAGCCTGCCCCCCAACAGCCCAGCCTGCCCCCACTTCAGCCCAGCCCGCCCCCAGGCCCTGCTCAAGCCCCCAACATCGTTCTATGTAGATTTTATATTTTCTTCCGTAATGGTTTTATTTCTTCTTCAAGATCGTTGCAGACCAAATCAGAAAGTTTCTGAATACAGCCATTTTTTGTTTTTCATTTTTTTTTTCAATTTTTTTTTTCCAAATTTCTCCTTTTCCGTCTTCGGAGCTATGAGTTCTATTAAAACCAAGCAATTGGGCCAAACCCACTGAACTTATATAGCCTTATAAGCCCAAGTCATAGGCCTCTGTAAGAACCGGTTTAAATTTACAAATCCTTTTAATTCCATTCGAAGATGCTGAGATTTAAAATCCTTTATATTTGACAGGTGGAAAAGAGGTTAAAGTCTTGAAAGATTTAAAATTTTAAGAGCTAATTAAATGAATTTTAAAATTTAATGACTTATTTAATTTTCACACAAATTACAAGAACTAACTCTATATTTATTCAAAAAAAAAACCAAATACTTTTAATGCAAATGGGATAAGCACTTGTGTTATTTAAGCCGTGAATTAATTGATTACATCAAATTAGATAAAAATTGTATGTTTATATATATATTATTTTTGTTAGTCACTACCTGTTCTTGTAGAAAGTAGTTGTTTCAGAAAAACATCACACTATCAATAGTGTGTGTTTCTGTCCTCCTGATCGTCCTTGCAGTATTCTCAAATGTGATAGCAATTTATAGCTGACGCATATGCTTTGTTGACATGAAAGGGCCTGACCAAATGTCCTGTAAAATGCAATGCAATATATAATGAGGTTAACCCATTGATTTTGAGTCACTCTATTAATTGAAAGCCATTGTGCTAAACTCTAAAGTGCTCAGTATGAAGTTAGTGTTCCTAAATCCTTCACCATGAACGACCAGATGATACTCGTTGGGGTTCATACCACATTATAATCATACATCTCTTCAGTATATGATCAACCGTATTGGATGTACTTGAAAACATAGCAAAGGATGACACTTGCATAGAACAAAGATCCACGGCTTTCATGTGGAAGTATTTTGCCATGTTATTGATTTGACCGCTCAGGAGATGGATAATCGTTTCATAGAAGCAAGTACGAAGTTACTTCTTTATATAGCATGTCTTGATCCAAGAAGCTCATTCTCAGCGTTTGATCATGTGAAGTTACTTCGTCTTGCTAAGCTTTATCCAGAACATTTCTCAGGAACTGATCGTGTTATGCTTAGATATCAACTTCGAAACTACATTTATGATGTGAGAAGTCATGATGATTTTTCTGAGCTTCAAGATATTGAAGGTCTTGCTGTGAAGATGGTTGAGATAAGAAAGATGCTCTATATCCATTGGTTTATCAGCTAATTGAGTTGACATTGGTTTTACTAGTTGCGACTACAACCGTTGAGAGAGTGTTTTCTACAATGAAGTTAATTAAGACTGACTTGTGTAATAAGATGAGAATGAATAATAGTTTGGTGGTATACATCGAGAGAGAAATTTTTGAAACTATTAAGAATGAAGCTATTTTACAACGTTTTCAGAATATGTAGTCACGTAGGATCCAATTGCCACCTCTCAGTATCAGCAAATAGTATGATACGTGTATTTTAATATTTGTAGTGTTTTTAGTCTTTACTTTTTATATTTTAACTCTAAGATATTTTTTTGCATTACGTAGTAAAATTTTTTTTTCGACATTTTTCCTTAGGAGTTCGACCCCCTTCCATTGGATTCCTGGTTCCACCACTGGGAACAGGTAATGTAGAATTGGACGTCGCGGGCGGCATATAAGGATAGGGAAGAGAGGAGGGAGGTGATACTTAAGAGGTAGTTGCTACTGGGGGTGAAAGTGGTGTTGTCACAAAACGGGGAGGCGAAACCCGAAGAAGCCGCATGAGTACTGGTCAAGCTCATGAGGAAGCTAAGCACGGAAAGAAAGACGATTCCAATTAGAAAGAAGGGACCGGAAGGCATTTTGGTAAATCAATCTCTTCCACTCGCAAAGTATACAAATAAAAAACTGCAGCTCGTTTGGTGAGTATGAATAAAAGTTTGATATATATATAAGGAGGATGCACGTGGGGAAGACGCAAATATTTGTTTCAGAGTGCGGAAGGGAAGGCCCAGAATTTTGGGAAGAGTCTAAAATAAAACTCTATTTTGTATATCTGGATTCGTTCGGGAAAAGTTGAATAATAATTGATTCTCTCTCTCTCTTCCTGTATTCCGTCCTACATTAGTTTAGGGTGTGACTTGATAATCAATGCTAGTTCATAGTTATTAGAGGGATCGAGAGGGAAATTAACAAAAACAAAGAACTCTGTTTAGCTTCTTATAATTATAATTAAGATGGTACGTAAGACTGACCTGTAGGCTTCGTTGATTGACCGCAATGACTTGGCCGGGTCTCAATTATCAGATTTTTATATATCAGCCAAATTAATTAAGCAGGTAAGTACGTCAAAATCGGTCTACGCCGACATTAATTAAGCATATATACAGCTTGCATAGATCATGCATATTAAGAAATTGGATTCAGATCCAGTTAATACTGTTTATATAAAGTTTCGGTCAACATGAGCTCTACAATAGGATCTATTTATTGTGTCTATTTCTCTATAAATTTTATCATGCATGCAATTTAAATAAGAAATTACAGAAAATATTGATCCTAATAAACGAACCTCTGTGCAAAAAATTATGCTCGGTCCAATGGCGAGCGCTAAGAAATGACATGTTGGTTAATTTCGTGGTACATTCTGGAACGACTTTTATGATCTGCATCATGCATTAGTTTCGTCAGCAATGATTTCATGTCTCTAGAGAATCAAGTTGGTTTTATTTATTATTCGAAAAAAATTAGGTCATTGGTCAAAGCACGCAAAATTGCTCCATCCAGTGGATGTCGACAACATAATATATTGAAGTATATATGCAGCGTCCAAGAAATGACCTGTTGGATAAGATAAATGTTTACATTAATGAAGTCATAGAACACACCACCAACGAACTAATTATTGCTAGGTAACTTTTAAAGTTTTAACTTAAATAACTTAATTATAGGGTCAGAAGTATTAATTGATCTTTGTTTTAATAATTTTTTTTTAATGTTATTCACGAATATAAGAAGTTAGATTAACGAGGTTGAGTTTGACCATAACTTATGGACTTCTATCTTTTATAGCGAAAACATGCAACAAAGGAACTGGAAAAACCTAAAAACATGTCGACCTTTTCTTTTCTTTGTATCTGAAACATGTCGACTTTTCATTCTTCTTGACTTCCCATCGGCCTCTTTTCAATTGTTACTGAAGTTGGTTGACTGGCTTGATATTGGCTTTGGTCGTCGGCAGACCTGAACGCCAATGGCACATGCATCTTCCTCTGCTTTTAACATAGTATTGACATCTGATCCGTTGCGACAAAGCTTCTAGCTAGGTTGAAATATATACACTCTACAGAGACAGACACGGGAATGGATTCTTCCAGGGGCGCACTTCTTTTCCTGTGTTCGATTTTGATACTTATTAAGCAGACCGCTACCCAACCGAGTTTCGTTTACAGTTTCTGTTCAAACGAGAACGGTAATTATACCAGTAAGAGTACCTATGAGGCGAACCTCGACCATGTCCTCTCCTCTATCTCCTCCAACACCAATATTGACAACGGGTTTTACCCTTCCTCTTATGGCCAAGACCCTGACAAAGTTTACGCGATTGGATTTTGTAGAGGGGATCTTAAGCCAGATGTTTGCCGTAGTTGCATCAGTGATTCTGTAGTTCCTCTCATACAACTTTGTCCCACCCAGAAGGAGGCAATAGGATGGCATGACTATTGCTCGTTGCGCTTCTCAGACCGCTCCATGTTTGGCATCGCGGAAAGTGTGCCTAATTTCTATACGTGGAACACAAAAAACGTATCTGACATAGATGGGTACAACGAGGCGCTTAAGACGCTGTTCGATAACATGATTAGTGAAGCTGCTGCATCAAGCAGTTTTCGCAAGTTTGCGAAGACGAAAGCAGTCGCCCCAGACTTTAGCACACTATATGCGATTACGGAGTGCACTCCTGATTTGACTGAACAAGATTGCCGTGATTGTTTAGGCATGATTGCTGCAGTGCTTCCACAGTTTAGTCAAGGGAAGGCAGGAGGGAAAGCATATACGCCCAGTTGTAATTTTAGGTATGAGACCTACGCTTTCTTTGATCTTACAGCTGCTGCTCCGGCACTGAATTTGTCAAAAGGTAAGATTATCCTTATATACCAGGCCCATTTCATGAGAAGGGAAACTTTTTAATTGAGTTTAGATTCATGTATTTTTAGGTATGATACCTACGCTTTCTCTGATCTTACAGCTGCTGCTCCGGCACCGAATTTGTCAAAAGGTAAGATTATCCTCATATACCAGGCCAATTTCATGAGAAGGGAAACTTTTTAATTGCGTTTAGATTCATATATAGTCTCCTAGCTAGCTTACAAGTTACAAGTTGTCTTGGGAGTTGGGAAGGATTTGGTGTGTTCTATCAAGAGTACTGCTATGAACTTCCCAAGTGTTATATATGTGGTGTCATCCCGTTTCATCATTTTCTTATTCAGTCTTGCTTTTCAATTGAATATCCACCGTTCTATTCTTCTTCCTCTTCTTCTTTTCTGCTTTTTTTCTTACTACACGGCGCCAACTTGTGCATTTTGTGAGTAAAATATTGAATTGAACAATTCCTTACATTATCCACGCAAACAAACAAAAAAGGCTTAATTATCGCTATAGTAACTGTGGTATTGACTTTTAACAAATAAATTCTTTGGGTACAACTTTGAATAAGATGGTCTATATGTTGTCCAATTTTTCTTACATATATGTCATTTTGTTCACAAAAAATTAGCTGACTAACGGAAGATTGACATGGATTAGGGGTCAAGATATCTATTTTTGGGGATGTCGGATAGCCTATCCTAAACTCTGTCCTTATTAGTAAGGTAACTTTTGATCGATGAAAAAAAAGGGACCATAGGGACCATACCGTTTAAAATTATATCCTAAATACTGATTTGTTAAAAGTCAATAACACAAGAGAATGTATCAGTAGTTAAGCCAAAAAAAAAAAAAAAATAGAAGAAACAATTCTTTCTGTGAGTGCGGCGGAAAATTTGACAAGACTTTTACTAATGCACCAGCTTTTGGTTTTTGCAGGAAAGGAGAGTAATAAGATTCGAACTACCATCATCATTGTTGTTCCTAGTACTGTGACTGTTGCGATACTCGTCATTAGTTATTACATCTTCTTGAAAGTGAGGAAGCGAAAGGATCATTTGGAAAGTAAGTTGGATTATGGTTGGTAGTTAGCTTGTTTGTTTCAAAGCTATTCTCCGATGTTAAAAGACAATTTTTCCCCTTCTAATCAACGGTGACAGAAAGAGTTTTAAACCAATTAGCATTTGAAAAGAAATGCTTTTCTCACGAAGGATGCCATTCTTCGTCCTGTACTGGCATGTGGACCAGTCGCCCAGCTTTTTCTTGGAAGTAAACCTTTATCGTAGATATGGAACAATATTAAGTGAAAAAATTGTCCACATATTGATCGCTAATTGGTTGGGGATCATCGGTTTAGTAACCAAGTTTGACACTTCTGAAGAGAAAACGAAGAACAAAAAACAAATTCATTCCCGAAATGCAGCTGTTTACACAGCTCTTCCTGATTTCTTGAAAACCCAGAGCAAGACTGGCCCAGAGAATCATGATTAGAAGCGACAGTGTGTAGTGTGCTTTTACATTAATTGCATAAAGAAAGCTCTTTAATTTACAGCTAAGGAATAGGAGAAATTTATTTGGTACTGTCTGAATTGACCCTTGGTCAATAATAGCAAGTCTCCGTGATCAAGAGAGGGTGATATATATATATATAGCCCTTCTTCGCGTGGTACTCTTATTTAAATGCACTTGCACCATTTGAATATGCAGTAACGTCCAATTGTTTCTCCTCTGACGAAGCAGTGGATAAAATAACAAGCGCGGAATCCTTGCAATTCGATTTTGGCACCATTAGAGTTGCTACGGACAACTTCTCTGACGCTAACAAGCTTGGGAAAGGTGGATTTGGGACAGTTTACAGAGTAAGTAAACATTTTCGACATGAAACCGCATCATGATGAATACATATATATGAATACATCATACATGCATACAGTATTTGACTTGAATCATATCATTTTGGCCTTACATAAATGCAGGGTAGGCTTTCAAATGGTCAAGATATAGCCGTGAAAAGACTTTCCAGAAATTCTGGACAAGGGGATCTGGAATTTAAGAATGAGGTCCTATTAGTGGCAAAACTTCAACATCGAAATTTAGTTAGGCTCCTTGGATTCTGCTTGGAAGGAAATGAAAGACTTCTTGTTTATGAGTTTTTGCCTAACAAAAGCCTTGATCAACACGTATTTGGTAACAGTACTTTCCTATTTCTACATTAATTATTGCACTAATATCATGATTTTGGCACTAATATAAGGATTCTTACCTAACAATTTCATTTGATCACCGTAATCGTTTATGAATTAGAGAGAATTAATGTTAAATACATTTGAGTGTCTAATTATATGATTTGATGAATATGTAGATCCAACAAAAAGTGCAGATTTAGATTGGGAAAGACGTTATAAAATTATAAGCGGCATTGCTCGAGGACTTTTATACCTTCATGAGGATTCCCGACTCCGAATCATTCATCGAGATCTCAAAACGGGTAACATTCTATTAGATGACAAAATGAATCCTAAAATTGCAGATTTTGGTATGGCAAGGATGTGTGCAGTAGATCAAACTGAAGGCAATACAAACAGAATTGTGGGGACTTAGTAAGTATCAAAATTAATGGCAATAGCAACTTAGTTTACAATTTTTTCTGTCTTTTCCATAATTGATTTAAGTAGATTAGTTGTGTTAGAAATATAATTCAAATAATAAAAATCTATAGCTTTGATCTATCAACTTAAACTTATAGGATAAGTATTGATTGATTCACATGGTATCGAAGTGAAGGTCTTGAGTTTGAGACCTAACTGATCTGCATTTCACCCTAATTGATTAAACTTTTGGGATCAGTGGCCAAAGATTCACAACTTGCATTATATAATTAATTTAATGGATGTATATGATCACCATTAAATGCTTCATTTTTACTCATGAGTATATGGATATTTATATGCAGTGGATATATGGCACCAGAATATGCATTGTTCGGGCAATTCTCCATCAAGTCGGACGTCTTTAGTTTTGGTGTGTTAATACTGGAGATTGTGAGTGGTAAAAAAATTACTTCTTTTGGTGGCGAAGGGAATATAGAGTACCTTCTACCATATGTGAGTATACACATCAAATAGGACATATTTAGAAGATTTTTTTTGTTCAAAACATGAAAAACAAATAATAATGTTTTTTCCTCCTTTAACAATATGCATGCATGCATTTGCTATATTAATTCTGCAGGCCTGGAGAAATTGGCAGGAGGGCACAGCTTCGAATCTTATAGACCCCCTATTGATCAGGGACGGTCGAATAAGTTATGAACTGACTAGGTGTATACACATTGGCCTACTATGTATTCAAGAAAATGTAGCGGACAGGCCAAATATGGCTTCAGTTGTTTACATGCTCAATAGCGACTCTATCGGACATGATCTCCCTGCACCTACGCAACCTGCAAGCTTTTTGCCGAGCAGTACTGTGCGGTTGGGCACATCACAGATGCAACTGGACATTAATCGTAAGGTGACAGATCAGTATGAGGTTTCAATAACTGAGTTATATCCTAGGTAGTCATGTTTTGTCGTGAAAAGAGGCTTATTGCTACGATTCATCTGAAACCTGGCCCAAGATCTTTTACTGAATATTTACTTGCAATGTGAGAATTTTTCTAATTTATGTACATGGTGTTTGAGTGCCGATTAAAATTTAGGGATACGAGAGTTAATGAAAAAATGAAGATAGTTTATAGGAGTTGATAAAACAGTGAAGATAGTTTATGAGAGTCGGTGAAAAAATGAAGAGAGAGAAGATTTAAATGAATATTGTAGGTGAAAAAGAATAATTTGAAATACAATTTAGACCTTAGTCCTCGGTTTAGACCCTATTAACACCTAGAGGGAGGGTGAATAAGTATTACCCCTCTATTTAAAAAATATGGCAATTTTAGAACAAGTCCTAAAACTGTCCCGTCTAGATATGAACGTCAACACTCAAAATCAACAAAATAAGCAGCAAAATATTAAATAAACTCGAATCACACAAGAGACGAGATCTTGTTAATGAAGCGGAAAACTTTTGAAGCAACCTCAAAAGAAAAACCACTTCGGGCAATCTACGCCACCCGAAATTCATAAAAAATTAAAACCTCACAACCGATGATTTAGATACCGACATCCCATGTTACTTGACTCTGACTACCCCGATATAATAATCCAAGTACTCCAACTAAGAGCTGCTTCGTGCAGTTAAACCTTAGCCTTCTAAGGTTCTTCTTATATACTCTTTGTGAATGATCTCGTTTTTCAAAGCAGAAACTCTGGCAGCCAAACTCCTTCAGTACTCTGAAAGCTTCATAGAGAAAGGTTAGTTACAATGGTGGTTGAATTTGGAGAAAATCTGGTCAGTCTAAGTTTAAATCTCCAAAAATGGGGCTTGAATAAAAATATGAAACGGCCTCCTTGAGGTTTCTTGGATGACCTCTCAAAGTATTTATAGAGTCGATTGAGTTGCAAAAATTTCTCATAGTTTTGAGAGACTTCTTATTCTCTTGAACACTTTGACCAAATTTATATAAGATTATCGGATAGAAAAATACAACTCAATTTGAATTTAAATTTGACACGGAATTTTGCTAACACTCAAATACTAACAAACTCCCTGATAAAACTTACATTTAAATAACAAAAAAGATAAAGGTCCTTGCCAATCACCAAAGTAAAAACCTGATTACATTATAACTCAACCCTATGACCTAATTTATGTGTTCAAGAGTCTCTAAATTGAATATCTTTCTTGAAAAGCAATCTCATTGACCAAGTGAAAGCGTGGGAAATAGAGAGAACTCATTGAGATAGAATATTGGATAATATTAGAAGCAAAATATCCACATATCCAATAAAAAGGTACTAAAATAAGATATTTACTCTCCCTTAATCTACTCTCCCCCTAAGCCAGTTATGCATTACTCCATCTTCTCATCCTTTTTTGTCACGAATGGTCAAAGGGCAATCATGGTCTCATAACAATCAAAAGAGAATGAGATAGCCAAACGAAGGACTGGGATAATATCGGAATACGTGATTTTTGGAAATAATCTGATCACCTGAACAACCAACAAAAAAATCAATGGACTTAGAGACATACAATTGGACTCTTAATAGCATGTAAAACAATACGAAATCGCCTCACATACATGAAAATTAATAGTCATTAATTTCATGCCACATGTCTCTAATCAGTTTTAGAATCAATAATCCAAAAAAAATCAAATGCATACGTGTGTGAAGAACCAAGACACGATCAAAGATTCTTAAGACCTTAAATTTATGAGCAAAATCAAGGCTAGGCAAATGAAACCACTAGTGAATGGAGAAATATAACCAAAAGATTGAAAGTCAAAGCCAATGCCATTAGTCACTCAAGATGCTAATTTTGCTCCCCTTAAATTGAATTTCCCAATATAATTTTTTTTCCTTTTTTTTAATAGGGATTGTAACAACTTCTTTGGAGTATGAATCTTCTTTTTAACTTTTCGATTTGTGAGGGTGCATTAATGAATAAGGTCATCTAGTCAATGGTCAATTCTCTATTACATGTGATTGCTGACCTAAATCTCACATATGCTGCCAAGTCTCATTCAATCATATTTGTGTATACTAAAAGACATTTAAGGATCATTTCAAGTAGTTACCCAAAAAGTGACATTAGGCATTCCTTTCAACTCATATTTCAATTGAGAGATAAGTTGAAAAAATATTTAAAAATACATGCATGAGAATCTCAACTACATCAAGTAGTTTGACACAGGTGTGGTTGGCACCAAGAGTCAAGATTGAAATTAATATCTAGAATGATTTAAAAATATTTTAAATGTTCAAATTATATATGGATTGTTGGAAAGCTTTATGAGTCTATTTCCAACACATCAAACGGCGTACGATTTGGAGTTTTCTAGACGAAGTTATGGTAAAATTACTCCAAGGAGGTGAGGCTGGCAACTAGTTACGAGATCTAGCAAATTTTGGAAGATTTTTCTATTTTTAGCTAGCTTTTTAAATTTTCAATATGTCTTTTCATTTCTACGAGAGTCTTTTATATTTCCTATGTCTCAATTAATATTTTGAAAGTTGTATTTCTCATTTACTCATGCTTGGGGGTTGTTCCAAGCACTATTATTTATACTTTTCTCTAGCAATGGAAACATACAGATTCAGGGTTTATACAACTTCAGCCTTAGGCTTCTTTTCAAGAAAAATTTCTTCTCCGAACTCTTATCCTTCGGTGGATTTCGATAGGTAGTGAGTTCAAATTTTATCCTGCGATAGATAAAATGTGTATCCCGACTTCCCAAAAACATCTCGAGCGATCCAAACACTTTTCCGACTTTCTCACAAATATCTCTACCGGTCCCATTACTATCCCAGACAATTCTCTTATCCCTAACATTCTTATTTCTCTCGAGTATTCCACTTAGTCCGAGCTCACGAGGTGTCTTGAGCTTTCCTCGGCTAACCCCAGTATCATAGTCCAATAAAATTTTTGCTAAAACACACACACAAAAGCACAATTTTTTTTAAAAAAATAATAAATAGATTGAGCAAAATTCCATAAATCACGACATAAGTTGCGAGAATTTTTAACCTCATCCTCAAGGGTCGCATTCTTGCCAATCATTCTAATTAAAATTGTCACGCCCCGTGCCTGTACATACCCCCTAGGCGTACCTATAGAGATGATATGCACTCAAGCGGGAATTACGGCACGAATCGGTCCTATGAAATACTACTGTTGGCTTCGAAAAAGTTTTGTGGGAACGTTTAGTTAAAAATAGTATTGTAATTAGAACATTTGTTAAGAAAGGAAAATTAGGTTTTTGAGAAATTAGTGGTAAAGCGACATTAATATAAATACATGATAATAATCCTCGAAGTTTGAAACTCTTGGAAATTAAAGAAAAGAAAACATAATATAACAAAAATGAAAGAAATAAGATAAGAGATATTTTGAAAAGATAAGTACACAGTTCCACTACTGGTCACGATGTTTCTCTTTTACAAAAGACATCCTTCAAGAGGATTACAAAAGAAGAGAGATAGATACGAAAATGGAAGCTTACTAAAGCTGTACGTAGTAATACAACCGTGATGCTAAAACGTCCTATACAAAAGCTGACGAATACTCAAAAAGCGACTGATACCAAGGTCAACTAATCCTCCTGATCAGTATCAGAGGTCAGGTCTGCTATCTCGGTCTCTCCCGGTCCGGTAGAGGTGTCCTTACTGCACTTTGTTTAACACCTAAAGTTAGGGTTGTGCGTCCCTCCTTTCCTCCGAGACTGTCCCGTGCAACACACACCAGGACTCGGTTAGGCAAGCCTTGTACCATTAATTAGGGAAATCAACCACTATTCCCTTAGAGGTGCCTTGCACTTTCCTGATGTGAAAAGTACCGTCATCCGATCTCAGGACCACCTCTGGGCATAGGTTCTTTCCGATCATATCAGTGTTTCCCATACCCATGAGATGATTATGTGGTATGACATATCATAAGCATAAAAGATTCATAATTCATATAAGTCGGTTATAAAATGCACATATGCACTTTCACATTTTATAATGTAAAGATATGATACAAGAATGCATTTGAACTTTAAATAGAAAATTAAATAGGAAAATAAATATTAGTATGTACTAATTACGTACTATTTATGTTCTAATTAATAGAACTTAGGACTAAGGTTAATATCTGAATGACCTTCCTTTGATTAAAACTAATAATTAACATGTACTAAACTACTTCGTCAATTACTTAATCTTAGTAATATTGTTTAATAATTAACTATCAATTATTTAATTAAGTTTTAATTTAATTAACCTTTATTAATCCACAAGTGGCAGGCCTATGGGCCCTATAATGGAGTGCCCCAATCTGATTAGATCTTGGCCTCCTTGCTTAAGACCCAATTTTTCATGCATTTTATTTATTCTTTCTTAATGGGTCGATTATGACCTTAATGAGGCCTTATGATTTGGGCCTTGAATTTAAATGGACTTGGGCCCAAATTTTTACCCTAGAACCTCTAAACAGATTTTAACACTGCCATTGGGCCAGATTTTATGTCAGGACACTTTTACTCCTGATTTTTATGGAAATTCCAAAATTGCCCCTGATGCCCTTTTTGATCATTTTTACCTCTTTTACACATCTTTTCTCCTTGAAATTTTTAGGGCTTTGTCCAGTACACCACAGTGACCTAGCTGAATTTTTTCAGGGCCTAAATCCACATTTTTCACAAAAAGAGAGTACAAAGCAATCGGGTACAATAAAAGTGATGTAAAAAAGGCATGCATGGCATTTGTTCTCTTTCTACAGCACCCAAACATGATATCCAGCACCCACAATACACTTATGTCTCAAAACAATCACATGCTCATCGATCAGAACCGACCATAGCATTATTTGAGAGGATTTCACAAAGAAAAAGTGCCAAAATGGTATGCAATGCAAGAGATGATGACGTGCATGCATTCTCTCCTCTTCCTATGGCCAACACATGGCCCTCTTACTCTCATACTCACCATTTCTCCTACTGACAGAGACCTAAAGACACCAAATCACCCTTAACACATCTCAGCTTCACAAATCAAGTCACACATGCATGACATTAGGGCATTTGGCCATGAACAAAGCAAAAATTTTCATCACCATCTACATGCAACTACAAAGATGAGTTTTTTTTCATCAAGATGGAATAGAAAAATCATCAAACCAATATGTGTAAACATAGGATCAGATCAGTAGCACATTTTCGCATGACTCAAGCCAAGCTCTCCTTTTTCCCCTCAAATTTCTACATGCAACTAAAACCCCTTGCCTTTAGATTTGGTTGGTGCTAGAATTCTTTGAAAATGGACACCTAAAAACAAGTCACCATTTTAGAAAAGAGAGGTAAAAGAGAAGGGGGAAAATGGTGCAAAAAGGGAAGGGCTCATGGGAGAAATTTTCTCCCATGGCCGAAGGTCTCTAAACGCCTACCTCTCTTCTATTTTTTTCTTTCTTCTCTTTCCTTCTTCTCTTCTTCTTCTTCCCTTCGGTCTGCCTTGCTTCATGCCACTCTCCTCTTCCTCTAACTCTCTCTCTTTCTCTTAGTCGACAATAACAAGGAGGCTCATACGATTTTGGCTTAAATGAGAGCTAGTTAACTATAGTTAAAAATGTCGTTTTTCTCTAACTTGCCACCTCACCTAGCTTGGTAATCATTAAGCTTCACTTAACTAAGGAAGCAAGCCAAAAGATTGGCTCTCTTGGGCAGCAAAGAAGTAGCACTTGTCATTTGTCTCCATTTATCTTTCCTCATGAGGCAAAAGGAAATCACACAAAATCTACACACACACACAACCGGTTGGCCTTCTATTTCTCACATAATATGCATGCACTTGGGAGAACAAGGGGTTAGGGGGAAGAGAAGAGAGAAAAATCATCACCTAGCCATGCATGTGTCTATTCGGTCAAGTCATTGAACCTCAAGGTTAGGAAAAAGTACAACATTAATTAGGTCATGATATGATTTAATACAATGGTGAAAAAATATACAAAACCATAAGGCCTTACCTTATATTCGGCTATAGCTGAAAAATAATTAAAGGTTAAGCAAAGATAATTAAATATGTCAATTAATGAGAACATTAAGGCAAGAAAATAAAATTAAAGTAAGATGACATTGGAAAGCTTTTAATAGAATTAATTTTCTAATGTAAGTAAAATGAATTAATAGCAAATATGAAGCTCTCAAAATCTTCAAGCAAGTATGTTAAAAAAATCAAGAATGTAGACACAAATATGTACATGTCATTGTAAAGAGAGGCATCACAAAAATCTTTTTGAATTTTGGATAAATAACGAAAGCAAAAACAAAAAGATCAAACAAGATTCAAAGTTCAAATGAATGCAATATGTATATTAATGCAAACTATCCTAATGTATGCAAGAGAAAGGACTTTCAGGGAGTAGCAATAGCACAAATACCAATAGCAAAAGGAAATCACATGAGCACATGACATCAACAATCATGTAGAAAGGGTTTGCATGTGTGTGCTCTTCTAATTTCTCACATAATATGCAGCACTATAACTAAACAAAAAAGAAAAAAAAGAGTCCTTAGCACAAAGGAGAACGAGAAGGTCAAGCCAAGGGGGAAGAGAAGATTTAGAAATGCAATCATCACCTAGCCATGCATGTGTCTATTCGCATTCATAGTCAAGTCCTGACATGACATTAGAAAAAAAAAATGCAAGGTTAGGAAAAAGTACAACATCTAATACCTAGGTCATGATATGATTTAATACAATGGGAAAAAATATACAAAACCATAAGGCCTTACCTTATATTCGGCTATAGGCTGAAAAATAATTAAAGGTTAAGCAAAATAATTAAATATGTCAATTAATGAGAACATTAAAGCAAGAAAATAAAATTAAAGAAGATGACATTGGAAAGACTTTTAATAGAATTATATTTTCTAATGTAAGTAAAATGAATTAATAGCAAATATGAAGCTCATAAAGAAATAAAATGCATGCAAAAACAAAAATGCAATAGCAGCTCATAAAGAAATAAATATTGGTTGAATTAGGGAATTAAAATATTCAAGCAAGTATGTTAAAAAAATCATGTAGACTTAACAAGAAATAATTTAGACTAGAAAACTTCAAATATTATGTTATACTAGTTTTTAAATATGTCATACAGCTGAAAATAAAGAGAGGCATCACAAAAATCTTTTTGAATTTTGGATAAATAACGAAAGCAAAAACAAAAAGATCAAACAAGATTCAAAGTTCAAATGAATGCAATATGTATATTAATGCAAACTATCCTAATGTATGCAAGAGAAAGGACTTTCAGGGAGTAGCAATAGCACAAATACCAATAGTTTTTCTATCAACTAATGGATTTTCATCTTTTTTCGCCCAAATCTTCTTGGTGAAAATACGTTTAATCAGATACTCCAATTTTTCATTAATCAGCTTTGTATGTTCAGTAAGAGCCCTGACTTGAATCATAAGATTTATATGCTCAATCATGTAGAAAGGGTTTGCATGTGTGTGCTCTTAATTTAAAATAATTAGGTCTAATGTGCCCTACCTTACCACAAAAGTGACTTAGAAACAAATTTACGTGTAGTGTGTGCCCTAGGTGGAGCTTTGACTTTTACTTGTTTAACTGGAAATGTAGCCGGAACAAAAACAGTCTTTGAGGACGATTTAGTATTGGTCTTGGTGTAGCCTAAGCCTTTTTTTTATTACCAATAGTCAATTTTAGGCTTAGCATGTGGCCAAGCTCTTTAGACCCACTAGAGAATTGCTTAAGTTGAGCTTTAGATTTCTCTAGTTCACACCCTAGATCTTTGACGTCAGCTTCAAGCGTCAGATTCTTCACTTTCAAATCATCAAACAACTTGATATACTCTTCAAGCTTTGCAATGAGATTGTCCCTTTCAAGTTAAGCCTCATGAGGTTTCTTTAGGGACTTTTTGTTTACCTTATGCAGTTTCAGGCTTTTCCTAAAAAGTTGGTTGTATGCTTCTTGCAGGCTCTCTTCGACATGAACCTCATAAAATTTATACATGTTCCTCTGAAGAGGAATTCTCATGATCGCTGCTAGAATTGGACTCATCATCACTTAATGATGCATTCATAGCTTTTCCTTTGGACTTGAGATATTAAGGCACTCTGAGATAATGTGAAGACATACTTATCTCTTTTGTCTTTTTTTATAACTACTGGAGCTACCATTAGTCTTTTCAGATCCTTGACCGTGGCTTCATAACCTTGACATTCAAAAAACTGAGTCTTCTTGTTCTTGGTCTCATTCTCGACATACTTATCTCGTGGAGCTACCATTAGTCTTTTCAGTATCCTTGAACATTCTGGTACAATTCTCGAGTACCTGTTGAGATATGTGCACTTAGATCTGACGTGGTCATAACCTTGACATTCAAAAAACTGAGTCCTGTTGTTCTTGGACTCATTCTCGACATACTTATCTCTTTTGTCCTTTCTATAACTACAAGAGCTACCATTAGTCTTTTCAGCATCCTTCTTGAATCTACCAAATGGGCACTTCTTCGTCAATTGGCTAACGACAATTGGACAGGGGGATCGATTTATCTCAAAAACTTACCTTAAGGGTCCGGCTATTGAAATCGGTACCATAGAGACTAAAATATAAAGTGTAAAATACAGGGACCTGTCGATAATTATGCCTAAAAAATATATTGCTAAAAAAATTATGAGGGTAAAATTGTCATTTCACTTAAGAAAAATTATCAATTTTCGTCGAAATTAACTGCATGGGCTGCAAAGTATAAACAATTGATAATTGAGGGGTGAAATGTAACGAAATTGATAATTCGAAGTGCAAAGTGCCAGTTTCCCAATAGTCGTTGGGCGAAAAGTGTATTTAACTCAAAAAAATAAAGTTGCCAATTGAATTCAAATCTTATTGTTTGATAAGGTTGTGGCAATCAAAGCAAAGGTGTGACGCCCTCTCCTTGTTTTCAACTACTTAATGTATTTAAGTTGGTTAATGACAATGATTTGAGATTTTCTAGTCAGAATTATTTCCTTGGCAAATTTATATGTTTTTCAATATTCTTGCTAAATATATTATTTATCCTATTATTTAGTTCGGCATTCGCATTTCATTATGGATCTTGATAATTCGAATATTTTTTTAAAATGAGCATTTTCATTTCTTGCATCTTATATTATTATATTTCACTTGCATTGATTTGATCAATTGGTGGAGAATTTAGTTTCATTATTAAATTTCTCATTTCTACCTTGCTTTTAATTGGACATATATGATAATGTTGTAATTACTCATAGAGTATATTTCATTGAATTTAAATTTCCCTTGCTTATTTTCTAACTTACATTCGAAATTTATATTAATGCCACATGAACAAATTTTAAATTTTTTCCATCATTAGTTCAAGTACTTTCCTTTATTTAAATTTTCTTATTATCTATACCCTTCTCTTAACTTAAATTAATTCCTACATTATTCTTTACTTAGCTAAATTTATTTAATTAGCACGTATATTATTTGAATAATCCATTCTAGTTTCTTTTCCCTAGGTGCACAGTTGCCACTTAAATTCTCATTGGTCCTTGTTTTATTTTTGTCTTATTAGCATGCATGTCACGTTGAAGCTTGTAGGCCAATCGACAATTGCTAGTTAGGAGATTTTTGAGTGATTTGGTGAGCTCTAATCATTACCTAGAAAAGAGAAGTGGTGCCACTTGGCATTTTCTGCCGTTTGCCGCCCATGTTAGCCACTTAAAAAGCTTGCTTCTTGTAGTTAAGTATAGATTGCATGATTACCTAGAGCTAGATTGTGATAGGTTTGATGTAACCCTATTATCTAACTATAGTTAACTTAGGCTATTTAAAGCCAAAGCAAACCGTGGGGAGCTTTTGTTTTCCTTAGAAGTGACGAGCTAGAGAGGAAATAGAGAGAAAGAGTGAGTGGATGTGAAGAACCATACCAGGCCGTGAGAGTAGAAGGAGAAGAGAAGAGAAGAAGAAGAAGAAGAAGAAGAAGAGGAGAGAAATGGAGAAAAAGAAAATAGTGGAGAGGTAAGGCCATTGGTAGTATTCGGCCATGGGAGAAAGACCTCTCCCATGAGCCCTTTTTCCTTTGATTTCTTCTTTGTATACCTTTCTAACACTAAGACTTTGCCTTAGGAAATTTCAAGAGACATTTAGAGACCAACCAAAGCTAGCAAGGTAAGGGTCATTTAGTTTTGCTCTAATGTGAGGTTTGGGGTATTTTGGTTGTGTTTTTGTGATGGAGAATAAGCTTAAGGGTCACGGTTTGGGTTAGATGATGACTTTGAAGTTTTCTTTTGGATTTGATAACATGTATGTAGGTAGATGATGATGAAATGGTGAAAAGAACTTCATTTGGCGATAAAAAAAAAATGTATGTGCCCGATTGTTTGTTCCTTGTAACTTTTCTTCAAGAAAATCATTTTTTCTTGATGTTGGATGCTTTGCATTTAAGTATTGTTAGTATAGGAGGAGGAAAAACACTTAGATAAGCCACGGTTTGAACTTAGAGAAAAAGGAAAATGCATGCAAAAATAGTTTTGTAGATTATCTTCCTTTATCATGTTTTGGATTAAATATTTGTGAATTGGTGCACTTGTGAACTTGGAAATTGAGAAATGAAAAGAAAAATGGAGTCTGTGGAAGATAGAGGGTCACGTAGTGCCCTATGGAGAGCTCCTCTTGAGTTCTAGTGGCTAGAAGTGATAAAGGAGTGACATTTAGCCACATGCATAGGTTTTGGAAAGAAAAAATAAGAAATAAAGACTTTTGTATTGTGAATTGTTGTTAAATATCATCTCTGGATGTATTTTGATGCTACTAATGTGTTATTAGCACATAGGTGGACATAAAATTGATGACAAAAACAAAAAGAATACATGCATGCAAACTTTCCTTGAGACATAGAACACCCGAATGCAATGTGGCACATTTCAGGTAAAAGTAGTTTGTATTTTCACATGAAACCTTCCAAAAATGAAGTTGAGGGTCTGTAGGACTTGCCGTAAAAATTTCAGCTAAAATGAATAAGTGGAAAGTCCGAAATGCCATTGGAAGCACCTGGGGGCAGTTTCGGTATTTTTTAGAAAATCAAGGGTAAAAACTTCCAAGTATAAAATTTGGGCTTATGGTAATGTTGGGTTTAATTCAAAGGAATTAGAATATGATTTTGAGTCCAAAACTAGTCAACATGAGGCCCAAAACACAAAGAATAATACGAACCTAAACCCGGCCCGTTGGCTATAATAAGCTAATAAAAACAACTAAATAAAAAAAGTTTAGTATTAATTCAGATCTGTAAAATACGATTCCTATTAGGTCCATTTGTATTAATGAAGTGACTAGATAAAGATATTATAAATATTGAATAGACGGAAAGAAATTACTTAGGTAATAATTTTAGAAATAACCAAAATAAGAATAATAAAATAACTAATATAAGCCTTTAATCTGATAAATTAGAACATAGTCAATAATATATTAATGCATTTGCACGAGAAGAGAATAATTTGCACCATATCTTTGGAATTAACAGTTTTTGCAAGAATACGAAAGCAATTATCTACCTTTCATTTTGTTGAAGCTTATGTAAGTTTGTGAATTTCATATGCGTATGACGTGTCATATTACATAATCATCTCATGGGTATGGAAAGTATTGAAAGACCGGAAAGAACCTATATCTAGAGGTGGTCTTGAAATCGGGTGACGATACCATTCACGATGGAAAACGTGCAAGCCACCACTAATGAAAAATTGGAAATAGTGGGTGGTTTCCCTAGGCAATGGTACGAGGCTTGCCTAATCGGGTCTAGTGTGTGTGATGCATGAGACAGTCCCAGAGGAGAGGAGGGACGCATAACCCTGACTCTGGAGGTTAAACAGAGCGCAGTAGAGACGCCTCTACCACGTCGAAAAAGAAAGAGAGAGAAATGATCGGAAAACAAATGCATCATTTTTACATTGCATCAAGCATACATTGAGATATAGTTTATTGCTATCTGTGCTTTATTAACTGTACTCTTATTTATTGCGGTCGTTACTGCTTATCTGTTATATGTCATGTCCCCTTTCTCACCTTACTAAGTCAGTAGGACTCACTCGTTTTATGTTTTGTATTTTTGTATGCGGCGCTGTGGATACTGAAGATGAAGCTTTTCGAGAGTGAGTGTACTATAGATCCCAATCCTTACATTTTGGTCTTAAAGTTCCAAACATGAGTTTTGGACACTTTCGAGATACTGGTGGAGCACGAAACCCACTAGTACCTCAAGGGACCTCCATTACCCCCACTACCCCGATTAGAGGATTTCGGTTTGATCGATGTACCCACAGAGTTCCTTAGTCTCGACCCTGCTCCTCTGGCCCCGCCAGCGAAGGGTGGTTGTGTCTCACCTACGACTGGTGTTGTAGATCTTACCACCGATAATGATGCGGAGGACTAGTGGACTCGAGTTTAGATGCAGTTTGTTTTGGTTTTCTTTGTCTTTTAATGTATAATCAACGTTTAAAAACATGGTTGTAATGGCATGGTGAGGTATGGAAAGCTCCCACTTCTGTACTTACTTAGCCCTTTTTATAGTCCTCTTGAAGGACGTGTTTTGGAAAAATTGTGTTCAGTAATGAAAAACTTGTATTTACTATTTGAGTTTCTTTCTTCTTATTTTTATATTATTGCACTTCCATTTATACTAATAGTTTTAAATTACTAAACTTTTCCAAAACATTTAACACGAGTCGATTTACCGTCTTTTTCCTGAATCACGCTATCTATTTTTAATACATCTTCCTAATTAGGTATTTCTAATATCACAACAATATATTCAAATAAAAATTTTGCTAAGCTTTTCGAGGTAAATCAGTTGATGCTTACTAGGAATAATTCATGCCGTAATCCTCACCTGTCTGCATACTATCTCCATAGGTGAGTCTAGGGGGTAAATACAGATACGGGACGTGACAAAAGGAATGGTTGAAATTAAGAGTGACTTTAACAACAAAAGATGTGATAAATAATATTCGAACAATTTAACATACCCTAGATATATGCAACGATACAATACCTGCAAAGAATACTAAAATTGACACAATAATAGTCTTCAGAGCTTAATTAATGGACCACCTTCATCTTTGATCTTGTCACTCTTTTTCATATTTTATATTTTAGTGACGGAAAAACCTCAAACTTTTGTACGTGAGTAGAGAAAGGCCGAACCAATTGCCTTTTTTACTAACTTTACCTATAAAGAGTCTGAAGTTCTAGGTCTTAAACTATCTCTTAAATACAATATTTTTTATAATGAATAAATAAATTACTTTGCACCCTTTGATTATGAGGTCTTGACATTTTGCATTCAAAGTTATTATTTTTGTCACATTTCACCTACCAATTATTGATTTCAAGCATTTTGCAACCTTTATTGAAATTGTGATCATGTAACATGAGAGCAACAAGATAACATCAAACTCACATATATATAATACATTGCTTACATTATACATAATTATTTGATTTCATTATGGGACCCACATGTAATTCTATATATACATGCATTTTCAAAAGACCAAAAGTAGTAAAAGCTGAGTTACTCAGATTCTAAGCAAATTAGAACAAGAAGAATCATGTCAGCTCCGAGGAGTTCTAATTACTGCTGTTAATTAATTTAGAGCTTCACAAAGGAATCAAAGATCTGAACAAGTTCAACTTAACAAATGGATGGAGGGAAGAGAGCGAGGCCCAAAGATTGTAGTTGTACTACCTTCAGACCCTTTGATTACCAATTTAGGCAATTAGTTTGCAGGATCCAACGGTCATGCATGGATCCAATCTAAAACAAGAACATCCTAAGCAAGAAGACATACCAAATGGACTCTGCTAAAAGTTGTCCCATTTTCGAAGAGGCATAGAGTTGACAAAGCAAAGCGGAAGTTGTCTCATTGGACAATTATTTAGTTTTCAGATAACATATTACAACATTTCAGTGCTCTATGCAGCAACAAAGGGGTAGAGTTCATATCTAAAGTTACAACTCCCACCAACAACTCGCCCACCTCGTTTGCCATCGCAACATTTGGGGAGTTCACCAATCGCCCCATCAAGACACTCCTTACAATCAAGACTAGAGAGATCCCTAGTGCATTGAGCCAAACCATACAGTTTTTCTGATGAACCAAGCACGAGCTCCCCGGTGGCATAGAGCTTTGGACTGGCATAGGCTTTGTACGATAAGCTGCTCAACAAATCCTTAAGTTTCCGGTTAAATGAAGTGGTGTTCTTCACCTCTTGGACGTTCCACATGTAGAACTTGTTTCCGTTATCAATTTTCCCGAAGAAATCCATGTCAGAGTACTTCAAGAGGCAGTAATCGTACCAGATTGTCGCTCCTTTCTCGTAAGGACAACGGTGTCGAACCTCTTTTTCTGCATCAATGACACAGGTCTTACAGTTTCTACTTGAAACATCTCCTCGGCAGAGAGCTAAACCATTGACTCTGTTTTCAGCGTCGACATTGAAGTCGAGCCTGAACCCGGTCCGAGGAACTTTGGTGGACAACTGATTGAGCAAACCATTCAATTTTGTAGCATAGGGGCTATTGACTGTGTACTTTGTCTGGCTAAAACAGAAGTGGAATAAAGGACCAGCACAATTGGCTGCATCGAGGGAGAGGCAGAAAAGTAGAAAGCTTACAGCAATATATTTTGAGAAGAACATATTGGACGAACTTCAAGCTAAGTTTTTTGTGCATGTTCTACCCTCCAATAACTATCTATATATACACGAAAATTTTGAACTTTAGCTAAGCATCGAGTTGAAAAAGCTGACTTTTTCAGTCGGCAAACTCTTCGATCATAATCCGTAGATAGTTCTTGGCTGTTGGCGTTTCCAAATGCCAACATCATCCATCACTCCATCGCCCCTTCGGATCATACCCCAATCATTTTAAACGTGATGGGCTTTGATGACATTACAGCTCCTACATCCTTCAAATTTGAAGGCTTTTGGCTTTGAAATGACTCCTATTATGAAGTGGTAGCTCATGCTTGGAACCAAGAGTTGATTGGATCACCTGGGTGGATTTTGGTACGAAAACTAAAGGCAGTGCAAGCGGCTATGCTAAGGTGGAATAAAACAACCTTTGGGAATATCTTTGAGTCCAGGACGAAGCTAGGATTTGTCATTAGAGGGGGCCAAATATAATTTTTGCTTGAAATTTTTATTTTCCTAATCAGGTCTCAAGACCATTTTACGTGTACATCGACTAATTCCAAGACCTTCAAATTTTCATTATAATCAAAATAAGCATAGTCAAAATGTAACAACATATTCTAAAACTTAAAAAAGAAAAAAAAAATGATAGACTTTAATGTAAGTGTAAAAGCTAAATTTTCATCAATTATGCTAGTTGGACCAAACATTCCTTAAAAAAAATTAAATGTAATAACATTTAGAATTCTAATTTTGAAGAGGAATTTTTGTGCGTGCAAAGCAAAAAATTTGTTGTATCCTAAGAGTTGAGTATGGATTTTACTATTTTTTGTATATGATGTAAAATAGTGGGAGAGAAATAAAAGAGAGGGGCCATTGAGAGAAACCTAGACAATAAGAGTGTAAACAATGAGAGGCAGGAAGTGTGAGAAAAAGAATAAAGGAATTTTAGAAGAGAGGGAGAGGAAAAAAGACACTTTAGAAAAGAGGGAGAAAGATAGGAATTTTAGAAAAAATAGAGGGAGAGAGAAAAGTGAAAAAGACACACTATTAGTATTTTTTCTTTTAAAAATTGGAGAGTCCACTTAAAAAGTAGCTATTCCCTCTCTCATGCTCTATCTTCCTCTCATGTTTTTTCTTCTCCATAATAGGGGGGGGGGGGGGGGGGGTTGATTGATACCAAGGCTAAATCACCTCCTGGAGTAAAGTGCTAAATCACAGGGACTGTAAATAATTAAGATTATAAGAGTAAAATCTTGTGAAGCTTGCCAAATCAGTACCATAGAGACTAAAATATAAAGTGTAAATCATTAATAATTAAGCCCAAAATCTCAGGTTGCAACGGTTGATAGTTGAAATCAGTATAGAGACTAAAATATAAAGTGTAAATCATAGGGACCCGTACAGTAATTAAGCCTAAAAAATATAATGCTAAAAAATATTATGAGGGTAAAATCTTGATTTCAATGAAGCAAATTATCAATTTCTGTCAAAATTAACAGCATAGGCTGCAAAGTGTAAACGGTTGATAGTTGAAAGGTGACATTTAACGAAATCGATCGATAATTCAAGGTGCAAAGTAGCAGTATCCCAATAATCACTGGGTGAAAATGTATTTAACTCAAAAAAATGAAGTTGTCAATTGAATTCAAATCTTATTGTTTGGTGAGGCTGTGGCGATCAAAGTAAAGGAATGGTAGAAATTAAGACTGACTTTAACAACCGACAGATGTGATAAATAATATTGGAACAATTTAACATACCTTAGACATATGCAATGACATGGTACCGGCAAAGAATACTAAAATTGACACAATAATAGTCTTCAGTGCTTAATGGACCACCTTCATCTTCGATCTTTTTCATATTTATATTTTAGTGACGGAAAAACCTCAAACTTTTGTACGTGAGTGGAGAAAGTAACCAATAGCCTTTTTTACTAACTTTACCTATAAAGAGTTTGAAGGTACAGGGTCTTAAACAATCTCTTAAATCCAATACGTTTTATAAGGGATAAATACATTATTTTGCATCTTTAATTTTGAGGTTTTGACAATTTACATTCAAAGTTATTATTTTTATTACATTTCACCAACCAATTATTGATTTCAAGCATTTTGCAACCTTTATTGAAATTGTGATCATGTAACATGAAAGCAACAGGATAACATCAAACTCACGTATATATTGCTTACGTTGTCCATAATTATTTGATTTCACTATGGGATCCACACGTAATTCTATATATACAGGCATTCAAAACACGAAAAGTAGTAAACGCTGAGTTACTCAGATTCTAAGCAAATTAGAACAAGAAGAATCATGTCAGCTCCGAGGAGTTCTAATTACTGCTGTTAATTAATTTAGAGCTTCGCAAAGAATAAAAGATCTTAACAAGTTCAACTGAACAAATGGGTGGAGGGAAGAGAGGCCCAAAGATTGTATACTTGTAGCAGTACATTGAGACCTTTTGAATACCAATTTAGGAAATTAGTTTGCAGAATCCAACGGCCATGGATCATGTGGGGAGTCCACTCTAAAACAAGAACATCCTAAGCAAGAGGACATACCAAATGAACTCTGCTAAAAGTTGTCCCATGTTTCGAAGAGGCATAGAATTGACAAAGCAAGACGAGAAGTTGTCCCATTGGACAATTATTTAGTTTTTAGTTAACATAGTACATAGATAAGCACCCTTTGATGCATAAAGACGAGAGAACATTTCAGTCTAGGCATCAACAAAGGGGTAGAGTTCATATCTAACGTTACAACTCCCACCAACAACTCGCCCACCTCGTTTGCCATCGCCATATTTGGGGAGTTCACCAATCGCACCATCAAGACACTCCTTACAATCAAGGCTAGAGAGATCTCTAGTGCATTGAGCCAAACCATATAGTTTTTCTGATGGACCAAGCACGAGCTCCCCGGTGGCATAGAACTTTGGGCTGGCTTGGGCTTTGTTCGATAGCCTGCTGAACAAATCCTTAACTTTCCGGTTAAATGAAGTGGGGTTCTTCACCTCTTCGACGTTCCACATGTAGAACTTGTTTTCGTTATCAATCTGCCCGAAGAAATCCGTATCGGAGTACTTCAGGAGGCAGTAATCGTACCAGATGATTGCTCCTTTCTCGTAAGGACAACGGTCTCGAAGCTCGTTGCCTGCATCAACGACACAGGTCTTACAGTTTGTGCTTGAGACATCTCCTCGGCAGAGGGCTAAACCATTGACTTTGTTTTTGCCGCGGCCAATCGAGCTGAGCCCAAATCCGGTAGGAGGAACTTTGGTGGACAGCTGATTGAGCAACCCATTCAAGTTTGCTGCATAGGGGCTATTGGCAGTGTAGTTTGTCTGGCTAAAACAGAAGTTGAATAAAGGATCAGCACAATTGGCAGCATCGAGGGCGAGGCAGAAAAGTAGAAAGCTTACAGCAATATATTTTGAGAACAACATATTGGACGAACTTCAAGTTAAGTTTTTTGTGCATGAAGTACCCTCCAAGAACTATCTATATATACCCGAAAATTTTCAAGTTTAGCTAAGCATCGAGTTGAAAAAGCTGACTTCTTCTAAGCAAACTCATTGATTCTAATCCATAGAATTAAGGGATTATAAATACATTTTGCACCCTCTAATTATAGGGGTCTCGGCACTTTGTACTACCTATATCTATTATTTTTGTTATATTGCATCTACCAACTACTGATTTCGACACTTTGTACCCTCAGTTAAAATTTTCTGTTAATTTGGATGAAAAATGATTTGTTGGCGCATGAAATGACAATTTTTGTTCCTATAAGTTTTTTAGTAATGAATAACATTTTGTAAGAGTAAATCGTAATTTTAGACGCTAAAAAATCAATTTTTAACAGAGGGTTTAAAGTATCTGAAATAAATAGTTAGTGAATATAATATGACAAAAATAAGATGCAGGTGCAAAACGTAAAAACCTTTATAATTAGAGGGTACAAAGAATATTTGTCCTAGAATAAACCTCAAAACCCTAGCTTGGGTCCTATACCATGATTAGAAAGCTCATGGTATATATTATAGTGCTAGGGGAACAACCATCAGGACTCGAAGCTTCTTCTAAAAGACCAAAAAAAAAAAAAGGTCGAATTCAGAGGGACAATCGAAGCCAAAGCCAAGAGATATATGGCAGCTAATTTGTTGTCATTGAAAATGAATGGGGGCACGATAAAGCTCATGGATATTCAAAGGTTGCGGGCCGAAGTCAATCCTCACGTTGATCGTGTTAGCGGCAAATGCAAGCTTTGTATTTTTTTGATAACATGGGGCAGAGCCCACTGGAGTGACCGAGTTAACAGATAAGCTATTCGAGGTACTTAATTAAAAAAATTTCTTACACCCCAAACATGATAAGTCATCAGTCAATCGAGATGGCCCTTAAAAATAAGAATGTGAATAATTTAATTAAAACTTAATTTGACTTTTAACAAATAGATACAACTTTGAATAAAACGGTCCTTCTGGTTCATTTTTCATATATATATATAAGTCTTTTTGTTCATTAAAAGTAAGTCAACTAACGGAAGACTGACATGAATTAAGAGTCAAGATATCTATTTTCGAGATTGAATAACTTATCTTGGACTCTATCTTCGTTAGTAGACTAACTTTTAATAGACTAAAGAACATGTATATCTAAAAAACTGATCACAAGGACCGTCCTATTTAAAATTGTACTCCAAGAATTGATTTGTTAAATGTCAATGCCACAAGACCATATTATTAATTAAGCCTTTAATAATAATTATTATTACACACTATAGCAACACAAAGGGAAAAGCTAGTAAAAAGATTATGCGAAATTGTCAAATAAATGTCAAAAGATTAGGAAGCTGTAATTACCAGCTCCCTCAAGCATCTGAAACCTAATTATCTGAATTAAGTTTATAGTTTGTGAACACCTAGTTGAGCTAGAGTTAAAGCTATTATTTGGTGAGATCAAGTTCAGCCCATTTTTCTAAATATAATATCAGGATAAATAGGTTTTTGCATACTCTAAGTAAGGAGGTTTTTACAATTTTTACACTCAAAATTATTATTTTTATTGCATTGCCTCAAGTATAAATACTAATGATTACAGTCAAAAAATGAAAAAAAAAATTACAATTGAAATGACAATTTTATCCCTATAAATTTGTTTGCGTGATATTTCCTAATGGTTAAATCATCATTTTAGAGGATAAAAAGATAATTTTTAGCCAACTAGACTAAAATTTTTAACTACGAGAGTAAATTATGTGTGTAAAATTATTAGTTGACGGAGGTTAACGTAAAAAAGAAATATTTCTGCCAAATTTGATTTGACTAATTTGATATCGGACAGACATTTCATTCTGTTCATGTCACTTTTCCGTGTAATTTAATAGCCAAATTCAACGGGGCGACAAGTGGTCAAGATTGGCCTTCGGTGCCCTTATAAAAAAGACAAGAGAAACTGAACCAATATGCTTCACAAAAAATATTTGTAGAAAAGTTGAAAAAGTGGTCGCTTTAATACGAACTTAGTGCGTTGGGGAGGATATGCACTTGGCCACTAACTAGGTTACTGAAGTTCAGAATCTGCGGCGAAGACCGATCAGAAGAAAGATTCCAGGAATTATTCCTCTGGTGGGGCCGGAGATGACGAAGTGGAGGCAAATTTATGTAAGGACCAATTTGCCCAGGACAACTTCTTCTCGTTTCTGAGCGCCCAGGACTGGCACATCAACACTTTCTCTTTCTTTTTCTTGAATCATAACTGCTGGAATCACAGTACAGAGGATCAAAACATTACACAAGTACAGGCAGTTTTTGGATGAGCTTAATAAAATGGGAAAAATATATTTTTCACCAACGAACTACCATATATTTTACACTTTACATCCTAAATTATTAATTTTGACACATTACATTCTTTAATTACTAATTTTTAACACTTTGCACCCTTTATCAAATTTTCAAACTAAAATGACGATAATGCCCTTAGATATTGTTGTCAATTCATTAACTTTTCAAGGGTATTATTGTCAAATGGAGGGTGTAAAGTGTTTAATATTAATAGTTGGAGGGTGTAATGTGTCAAAGTGGGTAGTTTAGGGTGCAAAATATATAACATTGGTAGTTTGAGGGTGTAATGTCTTAAAGATGGTAGTTTGGGGTGCAATGTGTCACTACTCTAGTAGTTTGTGGGTGAAAAATGTATTTTTCCCTAATAAAATATTTTTTGTTAGAGTTAATATAAATTCTGTTATAATTGGAAAAGATTATTGGAGTTTATAAAAAAAGATATTTAAATTTATAAAAAATTATCCAAGTAAAAGTATTGGAGCATATACAAGACAAAAGAAGTTATGGTATTCAAGGTAGCGGCTATCAATAAACATGCATGTGCTAACATAGGAAGGGGCTTCTTGAAAAATGCCAACAACAGGAGGGTTGAGGGGGCGAAGAAAGAGGAGATGGCAACCCTCGTAGAGGAGGGTGGAGGTCGAGGAGGCGTAGAGCTCTGCTTGCAAAGCTATATGCGCCATCGGAACGAGACCGAACATGCCAAGCATGGAGATCTAGAGCCACTGAAGCCGAACATAGGGCGTATGTCCTCTTTGGAGAAGCAAGAATCCAGTGTATATCAATGTCTTCCCACGGAGCAAAATCTCATCGAAGGGGACAGAGAAGCAAGTTATTTGTTGAGAAAAGCCGAGATGGGCCGGCTAGAGGAGGGGAATAGGGCAGAGTACAAAGAAGGAGCGGTAGCTAGGGTTTTGTTTCTATCTAGAGAGAAAGGAAGAGTCTCACTAGGCACATATTGGATTTTGGTAGCAAGCTCTTTCTAGCACATCATCACAATTCCATGATGGAAAGCACAAAAACCTAAAAGAGAGAATTTGTGCACAGATGTTAGTAATAAAATGTTTGGCCAATAAAAATTGAATTTTTTTACTAAGTTTTTTCAACTCAAAATTCAGAACTGAACATCCAAATTCTTACATTTTTTCACACAAATTCTAACACATTTTTACATAGATTTAATATTTTGTTTAAAAAAAAATCTATTAAATATTCTCTATCCATACTTTCTCACCAAACTTCAATAATTATTTTATTATAAAATTCCATCAAACTATCTATCTCTATATCTTTTTAAAAACTCTAACAAAAATCAATTTACAGTCAAACATCTTTAAAAATTTTCACTAATTTTTACATATAAAATAAAACTTCAATCTACCTAAATATTAACACCACTATCAAATTTTATATAAATTTGAAAAAATTTTTTTCCCCAACTGGTGAAAGCCATGCAAAAAAGTAATCATTTTGAGGAAATATTTTGAAAGCATCTAAAATTTTAAAAATTCAACACAAACTCTAACACATTTCCATACAAACTCATATTTTCACACAAATTTCAATACCATTTAAAAAAAAGTTTCACCAAATCTTATCTTTCCATATTACTTCACCAAACTCAATATTTTTTTATTAAAAAATTTCATCAAATCATCTCCATATACACTTTTTTACAAACTCTAATAAAAATCATTCTATAATCAAATATTTTAAAAAAAATTCACCAACTTTTTGCAAACCCTAATAAAACTTCAATATTCCAACTACTATCAAATTTTTTACATATTGAGAATTTTTTGAAACCGAACATCACCTTTGTTTCATTTTTATTTTCTTATATATTTTATTTTTAATTCTTATAATTTTCTCACCAATTTTTAAGAATATTCAAATTAATAATAATGAAGCCAACTCTTGGGAATCCCAATGACAACTATGGGGATTCAACAAGATAACCTCCATAATTTCTTACTCAAAATTTAAGAGAAAATTCGAAAAGAGATAGATATAATAGGTGAACTCTACACTTTTCAATAATTTGCTACGTATGTAAAATTTAGAGTTGTAAAGGATTTTCATCCCAATCAACAACATGAGTGGAGCAAACCAAGAAAACTTAAAAAAATGTAACAAACAAGAGAGTAGAAGTACTACTTATATTATCTCTTGAGTTGCCTTCTCATGTCTTTGCAATTGACTCCCTTTAACCTCCATAAAGTAGTATCGGAAATATATTTTACTAGAATTACTCTTCTGTAGAAAAATTCTAGAAGCTTTTATAGAAAAATGAGATACCTGCGAAAAAAAAAATACAGTAGGCCTCTTAGTAAGAAAAATCTGGATAAGAAGAATAGAAACCAATAAAATTCCCTCCAAAATCAAATATATAAAATGTGACAAAAATCTGTTCCTGATCCGGCCAATGTGATGGATAAGCTATTGACACTAATCTCTAAAATTGTGGATAAATATATTTTGTACCATGTATTTACACTTTACACTTTAATTTATTATTTTCGTCATATTACACTTATCAATTATCGATTTTAAATACTTTTATTAAAATTTTTTGTTAAGGTAAACAAAAAATAACCTTTTTAACATGTAAAATGATAATTTTATCTCTGTAAGTTTTTTTGACGGTAATAATTTTAAGAGAGAAAAATAGTAATTTGAGGCTAAAATCAATTTTCTTAGGATTTACCGTGTCTGGAGTCATTAGTAAGTGAGTGCATGCAATAAAAATCATAGATTAAGGTGCAAAATATCAATAACTCATAATTAAAGGGTATAAAATGTATTTATTCTCTAAATATTAACAAGTTAGGAAGGTAGTGGCCGCTAGACTTTGGTGGTGCTATATAGTTGCCATGTCTATCATGACAGATATTGTACTCTTGGTAGAAGAAAAGACTATTTATATTTAGTGAATTTGATTAGGATTTTGGGCAATTTTTTGTCTGAATTGCATGGTGCAATTTAAAAAGAAATACAATATGTGTATATTATTATTTAGGAAAATTGGCATTTTAGCTCTTAGGTTTTCACCACTTTTATTTTTTAATCCTTAAGCTTAATTTTTTCAGATTTTAGTCCTTTAGTTTATATTTTTTTGACGAAATAGCACTTCCGTCAGAAATTCATCTATTCCCCTAATAGAAAGGGTCTTGTCAAGTCATCTTGTTGCCATGTCAGCTCTAAAAGTTTACAAGTCAACATTGCCATGTCAGACAAAAAAAAAAAGGGAGAGAAACTGTCAATAAGCAAACGACGTCGGTTGTGGTTTGAAAAAAAAAACAAACAAAACGGAGAGAAGCTGTCAATAAGCAAACGACGTCATCTTTGTCTCTGAGTTGCATCCTCGTCTTCCTTCCCCCTAATACTCATTTTTGGCTTTGGTCTGGCTTTCTTCCACAACCCATTCGAGTCTGAGCTCCCAATTACACAGCTACATTCTTGTTGCAGACTTCTCTGTTTCCTTCTCCCTACAACACCACTTATCAAGCACCAAGTTTGTCTTGCAAACTTAGCGATCAAGAAAACAGAGCACCCGTTTTTTGTGCGTGAAACCTACTCAACAAAGATCAAGCTTTTCCATCTGAACTGGCAGCACTATACATTCCTTTGCTTCTGTAACGCTTCAAGAAACCACAATGCCGAGTACCACCATTCTCTTCCTCCTTGGCCTCCTCTTCTCCATCACCACCAGGACCACGATCAGTATAATGAATGCAGCTTATCAACTCCTCATAAAAGAATACAAATTGTGCAACAAAAAAAAAAATTGTAGATAGAAAAAAGAACTGAACTTATAAACTCCTCACAATAAGAAAGCAATCCCTAACAAAACCAAAATCTTGTTTACTGTCCTGTCTTTGAGCTTCCAATACATTGAAAAAGAAGCAGACCCAGATGCTTCATTATCAGCAGTTTCTTCATGGGGATTATTGAAATTAGAAGGAACAACCGTGTCGGGCACAGAGCCGTCGTCGCCGGTGTTCGGACTTATCGGTCTGTGGGATTCTTCAGCAGGACTTTCCAAACTCTTTGGCAGCTCTTGGCCATGAGTTACATTGATTCTGAAGTGCTGGCCATTCTTGCACTGTTCGCCATCGTATTCACTAGAAAAGAAATAATTCATCCCTTCTTTGACCAGCGGAACAGCCGCTGAAACTGGATGTGGAATGCCCAGTCGAACATGGAAAAATTCAGAGGTCCCTCTTCTACCTTTTTCTCAATGGTTTTTCCTTTGAGAAATGTCAGTATGCTTCTCTATTTGCTACAACTTCTATCCGCAACAGCGTTCATTAGTATGACTATGGTGAGGTAGAAAAAGGAGACACTGCAAAGCGGAATCGAAGCTGCTCCGTATATCTACCTAAACGACGTCAGTTTGGGGGAACATTTGAAGTTTTTAAAAATGGTGCGCATTATAATGGGACGCCGCCGTTTAAATCAGCAGCTGAGTTGTCGGCTGCCATGCTCCCTCAATTAGAAAAATAAATAGATCCATGATAGAAGGATCGTTTCGTCGTAAAATGTAAACCAAAATATTAAATTTTGAAAAAATTAAACTTAAGTACTAAAAGATAAGAGTGGTAAAACTTCAAGGTTAAAATGTCAATTTTTTTAATATTTAATATCGTTTATGTAAAATTTTAGATAATATGAATTTTACGATAGGATTCGTTTTTTTTTTCATATCTCTTTTTAAATTATATAGTGCAATTTAATTAAAAAAATATTGAGAATCTCGACAATTGATTCAAGAAAATTAAAAGACAAGATTACCTAATAATCCTCTTTAAACGTGATCACATGAACATTCTAATAGTAAAATATTCAATTAGAGTCATAATTACTGTTCAATAGATGAGCCATCACCACAACACTTGTAATATTACTAAAAAATCTCAAGCCCGTCTATGAAGTTGAAGATCTGACTTTACTTTCATGGACAATTTCAAATTATGTTTGCGCTTAGAACTCTGGACTGGGAGATTAGTAAACTGTCGTGGTACCAACTGGCTACAGCCCTGCTGGCGCTGATAATGGTACTTTGTCTGCTTGCGTGTAAGTTTCTTGTGTCTCACGTTCATAAAGACATCCTCTTGCAGACACGTACTCCTATAAACGACATCGCTTCCCCCACAAAAATCCAGAAAATTGATTAAAAATTGCACACGCCAAGGTCTACTTCATCTACCGAAGATATTGCAAAAAGAAAGAAAAAAAATAAGAGAAAAATTCCACCAAGCAAGCAATCCATGGAAGCAGTGGCGTACGTGAAGCTCACCATTTTTCTCTTTTTTGCTTTGATATCTTTGGTTCTCGTACCCTCCACTCGAGCGGCGGATGTCAAATACTGCGGTAAGTATTTTTAAATTATTTTCTTGCTACCGTTTTATCAATCACATGGGTTTGAATCATTTTCGATTGCTTCGATTCGTTTCACTTTGGTTCTTATACCCTAAATTTGTTGTTAGTTATAATTTTGATGTTCGAATTGCACTTGGGGATTAAGCTACTATGTGTTATCTTCTTGATGGATGATGTGAAATGATGTAGATAAGAAAGGTAACTATCCTGTGAAGGTTCGGAATGTTGAGATATCACCTGACCCAGTGGTGTCAGGCAAGCCAGCCACCTTTAAGATATATGCTTCAACTGGTAATATCTCTGATCCTCCATTTTTTTTTTTCTGTCTTTTTGTCTAACACGCATCTCTGCTGAATCGGCGAGGATTGTGTGCCCACTTGATAATCGTAACAGTATTTGTTCATACTTATATAATATTGTACTCAAATTTATACATGCAAAACAGTGGGTGGAAATGGTGCCGCGTGTGTTTTTCTGGAGAACGTGTTGTGTCCATTTATTTGGATTTGCTGGGCACCAATAATATATGAATTTACTGGATTGTAATGTATCTTTCAGATCTCGCACTGAGCTGACTCTGGATGTATGGTGATAATTCCTGTATTTGGGAGTTATTAGGTGGAATTGGATTTTATAAGCAAGTCCAAGGAGCTGAAAGCATAACTTTGGTTAGTCTTGCTTTTGGGTTATGTTGTAGAAGTGGTAGAGCTTTCTGGAGTTGTGATAAATGGTATCAAAGCCGATCTAGTGAGCCATATGGTGTTAAGAAAGATTTGGGTTTTGGGTTGCAGAGATTATGCTAGGTTCCATAATGGTGCGTAGATTGGGAAAGTGTTGCTTGGTCACTCAGTCCCGCACTGAGTGGTTACTAGATGGAACTGTGTTTATAAGCAACTTTGTGGAGCTTCAATCAAACTTTGACGAAGTATAGTGTAGATTGGCCTAAAAGATTGTAGGTTGTGGCAATTTTGTATCTCACTTGTTCATATTTAGATTGGCATAGATAGTCCTTTGTTTAGGTGGAAATTTGATATAAATAGACTTGGATGTTGCGACTTTATGACGCAACTCTAGTTGGAGAAAAGCCTTAAACAAGAAGGCATTACATATTATTCAAAGTGCACAAGTACCCAAATGCGTGTCCTCTTCCAATTCTTATTTTTTATAACTTCCTTCCTGAAAATGTTGGCTTCTTTTTAAGTCTAGTATGTTTGGACATCAAAAAGAGTGGTCTATAGGCACTATTGGCTTAGTAAGACCCAAGGAAATGTAGCCATGTCTGTATTCAAGCTCAAAAAAGGCTAATCAATTTAATATGTAGAATTCCTTGCAATCACTTGTAAAATCAGTTCCACATAGCTAGTAACCAATACAAGGTGTTACATTGGGTTTTAAATTTGAATATCTCCAACTGTCCAAGGACCACTTCTTGTGAGGTGGAGGTCATTTTTTAGAATCTCCATGTCTTTCGTTCTTTTGAAGCAAACTCTTGTCAGAAAATGTCCATTTTTAGTCATTCTGAGTTCGCAAACTAGTTCATTAAGCAGTTTTGCAATGATATCAATGTTTGTATGCTTGCCCGTCGGATTTATTTGAGCCTTTACTTGGCAAGTAATGTTATTTTTTTTCCCAGTGGGCGGCTAGTAAACCTTACTTACATGTGAATCATTTGTGGCATACTTGGGAAAGTGAGTGCCCCTAGGGGGTGCATGTCTAAGCAAGTCTTGGTGGCAACATGTGCAGCCTTCAATAATTACAGTACTCAGAGAATAGAGACTTACTGCAACTTTTTTGAGGTGGTTATGAAAGGAATATATGGTTAAAAATCACTGCATCAATTGCAGTTTGCAAATACGATGAGATTCTCTCAACCAAGTGCAATGAAGGGATGATGTGGTGGGGTGGAGACTGTTACTTATTTTGCAGGAGCAAGGGTGTTGGGTAATTTTTAAGGTGAAGTACATCGCATCATGATTGCAGTTTTCATGAGGTTCTGATATCTTGTGATAAACTGAAGAAGAATACAAATAGTTGTTTCTGATCTGAATTTTAAACTCTAACTGCCACAAATCTATTGCATTACTGTTTTGGTCTGTTGCATGTTTGTTCATGCTCTAATTTGGTGCATGTAGGGTTCCCTGGACGTATTTCTTGGCATTTGGCTTACCTGTATCTTTGATATGCAGGTCAAGCCATTAATGGTGGAAAAGTAGTCATTGAGGTTTCTTACGTTGGGGTGCATGTTCATACGGAAAACCATGATCTTTCTGAGGAGGTGTCCTGCCCCATTGCACCGGGTGACTTTGTTCTTTCTCACTCGCAAACTTTACCTGGGTACACGCCACCTGTAAGTATCCATTTTTCAGATTTAGAGTTTTGACTCTGTGGCCTATGTATTGACATTTTAGAGGAACCCTTCAAAGATTCTCATGGTATATGCCTATTGCCTAGATTACGGTATCTTTTTGCTTTATTGTTCAATTGCTGATCGACACCTTTGTCATGACCATCTTTATTGGAGTCTTACAGATTTTGGACATATTTAGGAACTTTAGTTATGCCTTGTTTTGACTAGGTTCAGCTATTACCCTGTTTCAAAGTTGTTGGTGTTTTTTTTTCACATAAGCCTTTACCTCGAGAATGTAGTGCTGGAATTCATCTTTGGGGGAATCGATTTAATATGATACTTTTCAAAAATACTTTTTTTTTTTCTTTTTGTATAGTCATATTTTGGTGTGTAGTAATACTAATAAAAATGCTCTAAACATAATTTAAAATGTTAGAAAACTTATTGACATGGTCATTGACCTAAGGATTTGCAGTATGGGCCTATGATCAAAGAAGGTCTTGAATCATAGATAATAGTTTTTCCTCTTTACTTGAAAACTTGCTTTTTCCTTCGAAGTTATGAACATGGAGGAAAGAAAGTAGAGGAGAGCGGGGGAGGGGCCTGAAGATCCTTAAGGGAGAATCGAGGATAGTTACATGGTAGGGGCCTGGGAAAGGAATCTGTTGGCTTCTCGAAATTTTCCAAGGTTAAACTTGTTATCTAATAAAAAACAAAAAGACTAGAGTATTCTTCAATTTGGTGCTAAACTTCTGAGTTTTACCAAAAACTTATATATGTATATTTTTGGTTTTTTAAAGAGATCAGGGTTTTTTTCCAATGTTCTGTGGGTTAGTGGGTGATCTTATATTTTTTTTTTTTTGGGGGGGGCGGCCAATGTCAATGTTATTGAACTTTGGGGCCAATGGGTGGTTTTCTCAGGATTTTGTTTTCTTGTTTAGGTGGGGGAGCGGGGGGCCCTGGCCCCCCTAGTACCCCCTTCTTATGCACTTCCCAAATTTGTTGCTGGGCATCGACAGATAACAGCATCCATAGTTCTGTTGCATTTGTGAAGTTTTTTTTTCTTTCTATGTTGGTCTTTCTTTATTCATCAAGAGGGACTAGGCAGCACTCCAAACGAATCAGCTTGTTGCATGTTGTAAAGGAAAACTGATGGAGTGGCGTTTTCCTTGACTGGTTGTCAATTGCTGCACCTCTTTGCTTCAAAATCTTGCTACTTTTGGTTGCACTGGTTTCCACTCTACTTATCTAACCAACGGTAGTTCTTTTGGGGAGTTTCAGTCTGCTTTCCTCTCTTGTTGCTTTTTTTTTCGGAGACCTGTCACTTGTGGTAAGGATCGATGCTGGTTGAGAGAAGCTGGCCCTTCTAGAGAGAAGTAACTTGTGAATGAGATAAAGAACATTTTATTTTTTAATGCCCCTCCTCCCTTTTCTCCTTTTTCCTCCTTTTCTTTTGTCCATGCCTGCATGGTGGGTTCATTGATGGGCGAGTCTTGAGAGTGAACTGAGAAAGAGGTTAGAAACAACAGAGAAATGTAAGTTCAACATTTTTCTGCATAATTTCTATCCATTCTTTTAGGTCCATTATTATGCATGGAAAGAGAGCATAAAATTTCTCTCAGTAGTTTTCTTCCCCACTTCATAATCAGCCTAACTTTAGCAAATGCATTTGACCATTTCCTCAATTGTTATTTTATTTTTGGCGTTTCACATCAGTAGCTGATAGTTTTGAGGTACTTGCAGGGCCCTTACACTCTTAAGATGACAATGAAGGATGATAGTGACCAACTCTTGAGTTGCATTAGCTTCAAATTCAAGATCAGCCTTGGATCTCTACTGTCTTCTAGTTGAATGAATGCCTAGGGCATGGGTGCTTGGATGTTTCCATGGCAGCTCTATTGATGTTGCTGGAGTGGTTTGTTGGATCTGAGGTCTCATCTGTAGTTTGTGTGCATTTTGTGTGTATTCCCAGACTATGATAAATATCAATGAAAATAAAAATGCTATCTCTACCTCTGGAGAGGTAGTCAATAGCCAGTACTATGCTTTTCCATCCAGTCCACTATTTGTGCATCCTTCTCAACAGCAAGCTTTGTACAAAGAACATGGCCATCTTGGGCAATTTAAATTGCCGGAGATTAGTTTGCTTCTCAATTCTACATACTTCACTTGTTTTTCCAGAAAAGAGAGAAAAATTGGGTTCAAAATCATGCTAGAATGAAAATTCTTTTTATTCTTTTATTCTTTTCTTTTCTTGGTCAATTGAGATTGCATGCCACTAATGACTAGAAAAGTAGGTTGGGCCTGTAGACCCGAGTAGATTGTATGGGCTTTTTGGCCCAATTGATTAAGGTCTTTTAAGGCCGGTTAGTTTGTGGTCCTTCGGCTGTTGGTTTCAAATGTAATGGCCTGTATGCCTTTTTAATACGTAGCGGGGGCATAACGTCAAAATTTTGGCTTAATGAAATAATTATAAAATAATTTTTCTTTTTTCATTAAATTATTTCTTTTATTAAGTGTAATTATACAAACAGTATTTGTGATATATCCTTTTGACAATAAACATTTATACAAATTAATCTCTATGATTAGTGTATAGTTACAAAATGGTGCTTTAGTCTTAATTTTATCATCTCTTTTAACGTCATATGTTAAGTTGAATTAAATCTTTAATTAACGAGTCATGTGTTAATAATTTAAAATTCAACATCGAGTGTTAAGAAAGATGACAATTAAGATTAAGAAATTATTTTATTAATATATCTAGATTAAATGGACTAATTTGTACAAATGATAAATATGTTTGTATAATTAAATTATTTTATTATTAAAAAAATTAAATAATTTTTTTTTACTAACTATTCCGTTAATTCACTGTTAAGCAATCCCGCGTCCTTTTATGTACTTCTAATTGACAAGAATCTTAGGTGGGGTTTCCAAAACCCTAGACTACATTTTGGACGCCGAAATTTACTTATAGATTTCTTTTATGCATTAAAATAATCAACAATGGATCATGGGGCACAGTCTTTTTGAACGGATCACGTGGTTAAAGTTGCACTTTAAACCCGCAAGCTGTCGCCCATTCTATAATCTGTACCCTAAAATATGTTTAACACGCAATAACTTCATCAACAGATTGCTTTTGTGCAGCCTTTTCAAAACTGTCAAAAATCTGTCACAATCTTCTAGTACAGATCATGGGACACAATTTTCCCCAACACTGTCTATCATAATCTTTTCTTTTTTTTTTTTTTTTTCTTTTTTTTTTCTTTCTTTTTTTTCTCGAGGTCGTATCATAATCTTTTAATACAGATCATGTGGCATAATCTTCCTTTCCCGACCAATGTCTTTAATGTTGACAGGGCCAAAACCAAAACTCACTCCTTCACAGGGGAATCATTAGCGATACAAAATGCAGAAAAAAAAAAAATCCTTAACTACACATTAACCCTAAGTCCCTAACGGAAATAAAGTTTTTTTTTAAAAAAAAAAATTTCCTCATTTTCTTTCTATCCAAGATTAAGCATATAAAACTTTACATATTTCATCTATTGTTGATAAGAGAAAACAGTAAAGATAATATTATCAAGATTTTCAGTTTAAATGTTAAGGTTATGTGGGCATTTAGTTTTTAGGTTTTCATTTTTTTAACAAATCGTCTTTTAATTTTTAAATTGATCATAAAGTTTTTTAATTTACAATTTTTATCAAATAAGTCATTTTCTTTAATTTCTATCTATAAAATTAACAATTCATATGGTAATTCCAATTGTAAGTTCACACATGTCATTTAAAACTAAAATGATGTGACTTATAAATTTTTGGCGTAAATACACCTATAGTCCTTATGGTATAAGAAAGTTACAAATTAATACCTAAGGTAAAAAAAAATTAAAAATTAGTCCATCTAGTAAAGTTTCTGTTAAAAACACGTCTTTCTGTTTATCTCTATCTCTTTCACTAACGAATGCTAATATGTGCTACATGCAGCAGTAAATCTCGTAGTGCATTAGTATCTGTCATTGTGAAAGAAAAGACGAACGGAGAGAGTTTTTAAAGAAAACCTTAATTTAAACTTTTTTAACTTTCAGAGATTAATTTGTAACTTTCTTATATCACAGTGCCTATGAGTGCATTTATACTTAGTTTCTTAAAAATTTTTTTAAAAAACCAATTTTGAGAAAAAATACTTAAAAAAATTATGAGGCACATCATTTATGTTTTAAGTGATATGTATCAAATTCATGATTGGAGCTCACCTGAATCATTAATTTTGAGAATAAAGTTTTCAGAGAAGGATTTTTTTAATAAAAATTATAAATTTAAAAATCTCTATAATTAATTTTATAATGAAGAATAATTTATTAAAAAGAATTAAAACTTAAAGTCGAATTGCGTATTTATCCTTAATGTTATTATTTTTCACTCCTCTATATTATCTTCCAAATATTTATAAAAATTCTTTGACCCAGATCCGAAATATTGGTGTGGACCAGAGTGTTTTATCCACAGTTTCCTTGACAATTGTGATGCACACATTTTTATGAACCTGTCTATTTGGTATTTTATAGTCCTTCGCCGATCGAGATTCATATTCTATTGGCCAAAAAACATAATTGTTGGATTTCCGGCTTTCGAGATGGCGAAATCTCTTGGTCCTCCAGTCAACAAAGCGACGTAGGATATATGAAAAAGATCCTTCGATAAAGCTGCTTCCGCAAATTGAAAAGCCACAAAGCACTACGCGAAGGAAAAAGATTCGGTGCAAATTGTAATTACGTTATTTCTCCAAAGAATTTTAACCATTTAAAAATGAATTGATTTGATTAATCAAATCAAGTGAAATTAAATCAATTTTATCTCATCTAAATAAATAAGATATTATTAAATTATAATATTAAATTTATTTTATCAAATATAATATTTTATAAAAACTTATAATAATTTTTTTAAAATTAAATTTTTTTAAATTAAAATTCTCTATAATTTCATATCCGAATTATACGAATTATACAATATAATTAAGAGAGAGATATATAACAATTAGACTTTACATCATTTAATACTGTTCGTATTTATTCATATAAAATTTTAAACAGTATAAACTCTACAGTAAATTTACTATCGTGCTTATTTCTCTTCGAATTCTATCTTATAATTCGAATAAAAAATTACAAATTATCTCAATCTTTCTTACCTTACCTAAGTTCCTAAGGTCAAGTTAAACCCTATTTATCTCATCTTGTTTAACGAGATGGTCAAATCAAGCCTTAAATTTATTTTTTCAATCCCTAATATGTGTTAATAATGTAGAACAATCTTATAATCAAAATCTTTTCTCTTTGCCGAGACGACTTGGTAAAAGACAAACTTGGTCTTCGGATCCTTAACCTCGGGTCAGTGGCTAACCATTTAATGAGGTTGAGTTAAGCTATGGGTGGTTTATAAGCGGCAAGCTTTGGAGGCAGGGCAGCTCAAGTTGCTCTTGTTGGGGATACATTAGGTTAAAATGTATGGACAACCTTCGTCGGGAGTCAAACGCCATGTTTGATCAAGGAAACTCATCAAACAACCGAGGTGACCCTTTCTGTCTCTCTCTGTCTCTGTCTCTGTCTCTCTCGATACGCACAAACATCAAAGGAAGAAAAGGGAAATCGAGTCCGACGCCAACTTTTTTTGGGTCTCGATTTTTATTCTTTCTCCACTGCCCGGCACCCTTTCTTTGAGTCTGAAATCAGTTAGGTCGCGCTTACCTTGCTACTGGGTATACCCGTCTTAGAAACCACGACCGTACTATGCGTGTCGTGGCGGAGAGAGTCTCAGTGATATTCGTTAACTTGATAGGATGCACTTACCTAGGGTTACTCTTTTTCTTGGAAGTTATTCATATTCACCTTCTCTTGCTACTGATGAAATTGATATGACAAGGAAGACGTCGGCCTGAATTCAGGCAGTGTAATAGGCATCCAAACTCGCATCTAGGAGTACAACTTTGTAAGAAATATAGGAACCCCTAAATTGGTATTTAGGATATTGGAGTTATTTTCTAGATGGGTTTATCAAATCCTGAAGGCAGCTGAAAATTGTTCTGCAAATTGTACTTAGAGGGCGTAGTCAGGTTATTAAACTGAATATCAATTCAAATTCTGTTGCTTTTCCTGTTTATACTTGGTTTAAAATGATTCAAGTGGCTAGATGTAGCTTTTTTTGAGGAAAAGTAGATATAGATCAATAGGTAGTTTTATTTTCTCATAATGCTTTGCTTAACAATGCAGGAATTGAAGAGCCTTGTCCCTCCTATGTTTGAGAGAAGTTTCATCATGGATGGTTTGACTCCCAGACAAGTTTACATGGAATCGTGATGATTTTATCAGAAAGGGTGAAGAATGGATGAACAAAACAGCAACTTGTTGTACTAGGGTAGATGCTCTCATAGTTACTATTATGTTTGCAGCAGTCTTTATTGTTTTAGGTAGTAATGACTAAAATACAGACATGTCAATGTTCATTTCTTAGCATAACTTGATGCTAGGATACTCCAAAGATATCAATATCAAAGTTGAGGAAGAAAACAGCGACAAGGAATCGAATATCACAAAGACTATGACTATCTTTTCATTTTAAGAACATTGACAAGCTTGTATTTTGGTCGTTACCACCTGGAACAGTAAAGGTCGCAGCAAACATAATGGTAATAATTAGAGCACTTACTACTGTACAAGAAGTTGCTGTGTTCTTCATCCATTCTTCTCCCTTTTTCATCAATCAATCACCTATTATTACATCTGTATCCTCTTTGCTCGGCTATACATTTGTATCCTTTATCTGTTTGTTTTTGTCATTTCATTTAGCTACTTATTTCGTAATCGAATGGAATACATAAGAACTAAAACAAGTATAGCGGCCTTAATCAAAGCTGTGCGAAGAGGTGATTGGAATGTAAGGTCATTGCTGAGCAGTCGCTCTCATATAGTGGAAGAGCTGGTGGACATAATGTGAGAAGAGTCCTGGCAATACAAGATGCTGACGGTGGATAGCTGCATGCATGATTGGAAATCAAAGAAGCAACGATTCGCCACATTTGGCTTTTGCTCGCAACAGATATAAAACTTGTCCTCTTTGTATGCATTGTCTTCAACGTTGTCCACATTTGGCCTTTTCTTGCAACAAATGTATAACTTATCCGCCTTGTATGCATTGGTTTCATTGCTTAAGGCATCCTTGAGCGGACATGATCCCGATAGCTGCAACCGTTTTCTCTATCCAACATGGAGCATCTGTAGTATTTCAGACCCTTGTTGGGATCTGTCTGTTTTTCTTATGGGCTCTCCATTTAAGTTTCTGCAATGATCCTGTGTAAGGACAGCTTTTGGCTAATATGATTATATAGGAAGACATGCCATATCAACTACCTTTATATGTTAAACGCTGACCGCTGTGCAGAATTGCAAATTATGTATATTTTCCTCCGTTGTACATGCAATATCAGTGTTCTAGATGCAAGTTCCTATGGCCAAAATAACACAAAGGCGCAATTAGATGTTCGAAACCCTTCACTGCTTCAAAAATATATTGCAGATTAATACTTGCACGAATCCTGACATCTTAACGGGCTGCCAAACCCACAAACAAAAATGAATTACAGATATGGAAAAAGAGCCGCTGCTATCTAATGAAAATTCACCAATCTGGCTTGGGGGACAAATTCAATCAATAGGGATCAAAGAATTAGTTCATGTGGACTGTGTTAACCTAGACCCACCCTGGAACATCGAAGTTACATCTGCGCCATATTGCAATGCCGATGCAGCCGACATGTTTATGCTAAAAGCATGTCCAGGATTCATCCATATGCGCCAGATAAGCAAGTTTGTCTCGGAACCTCATCCAAAACCTTTGAAGGAGCTAGCCAGTATTGGCTTCCCAATTAAAGTCACCGTATGAATTCAAAAACTGCTCCAAATGGCAAAACCTTTGACATTGTCATACTCCATAAAGACTAAAGCAGCCCTGGGTTCTTCTTAAAGTTGTATCACCATTGCTCCTACGCAGGCGGGAAAAGTGGCTAAAAATTGTAACTGTACAAACCCCACTCCCTTATGGTTTGGCCACATTGAATAACGAGAAAGAAATGATTATCATCGACACCATCCTCAAGTTCAAACTGATTCGTGCTGGCTTGCTGCAATATCATCCTGCGAGGACTATAACGTTGAAAATAAGTAGCACATTCCCCTTCAATGCGGATGAATACATGTATACATATGTGATAACACAAATAACAACATTGAAATACTTCTACATATTGGTTATATCAGTATAGCACATTGGCAATGAAAAGAACACATTAACAGATACTTACGTCAACAACCTGAAATGATCTGCCTGCAGATGGCTTCAACTGAGAAGCTTCGGCAGCAGAAGTAGTACTATTGAAACCAATGCCACAATTTTGACCCTAAAGACAGTTGACAGGAAGGTTTTCGAAAAGATATACAATCATTAGTATCTTCGTATACATAAGAAATGAGAATGTAGTGGTTGAAGTAACTGAACACGTGGAATACCCCAACTGAAATCACTCAACTAAGTCTCAATTCCAATATATTGGAACTAGCTTATAAACATAGGAAACAACACAGCATTCCAAGATAATGTTCATATAATTTACATCATTGCAGAAAATAGCTCGGAAACTCAAATTGAAAGATTTTAACCTAGAACAAAACAGAGAGAGTGCAGAGAGATTTCAAAGCTAGGATAATGGCAGTGTTCCTCCAAGACTCAACAACCAAAAAAAAAAAAACTCATTAGCCAACAGCCTTATGCGTAAATTTATAAATGTAAAGATTTTAACGTAGAACAAAACAGAGAGAGTGCAGAGAGATTTCAAAGCTAGGATAATGGCAGTGTTCCTCCAAGACTCAACAACCAAGAAAAAAAAAACTCATTAGCCAACAGCCTTATGCATAAATTTATCTCAACTTTACATGGTGGTAAAAACAACTGGAAAAGGGCAAACCATGTTAAAAACTATAAAGAACAGTTGTTTATGAATTTCTAGAGAATTTTTGACGGTTTCATCAGAGTTAATTCACTTCCATCCCAAGTGCACTGCCAGCAACGAGTGGGTCAACTCTAAGGCATGAATGCCATGGTAATGAATACTAAAGAGCTCTAAGTCAATACGTTTCTTTCATTACCAGCCTACCCAACCAGTTGGAATAAATGCTTCAGTGTGCCAATTACTACAGTTTTCACCGACAATATTAGCACCCTCCAAATAAGGTGGAGAAGCAAAACAACAAGAAGAAATCATTAGACAGAATAAGTATTACGCAGAAATTAACAATATCCTATCTATATTCAAGACTGCATCTCTAAAATTATTTTTCTAAAAAAATTAAAAGAACGTAATATGGGTCAATGGATTTATGGTAATGCAAGAATAAAAGGCATTTATATCTCGCCCCTTGTTTTATCGTTTTTCAAACAGTTCTAGACTATTCTATCATTTATTTCTTTAAGTTATAAGTCACTCAGACAAGTTATTAATCAACTTATATGCCAGATACCCTGCAACCGGTAAATAACAATTCCAAATGCCAGCTCTGCATAAAAATTCCTATCTACGAAGGCTAACAAAATCTCAATGCACATAAATACACATACTAACATATAAGGCAGAAACAAAAATCTACTGAATAAAGTTACAGACAAACACAAATTTTGTCCAAGAAAACTCAGATAGGGATTCGATTGAATGAAAGGGAAGAATAAAATACCCCATAGGAACATCTACTGTCTTGACTATCAAAGAGAGATGAGTAGTAAGCAGGGTCATAGATTGAGCCCCCTAAAATTTCATCAGAATCTGAGCATTGTCGGACTACAGCAGGAGTTGCAGGATTCAGAAAACTAGTTCTTAAATCAAAATCTGCTTCGCGAGGAACTGCACTATCAACATATGGAACACCCAACCTGTAAATCTGAATCCATAGCAATGAGGACAATAACCTTACAGTAAACCCAACGATCTGCATTGCCAGCGCGAGTTTCACAGAAAATATGAAGAATGCTCCATAATCAGCAGAAGAAATGCTCCTGCATACATAAACCGTTTTCTGTCAAGTAAAAGATTAGAACAGCCATCAAGTACATCACAATCCACATGCACATAGATCATGTAAACACAAGATACACAGGTGATCAATTTTAGAACTACCATATTAGCAACTCAAAAAATTCACAGTAGAAAATTATTTTCCAAGCAGATTCTGCGCTGCTGTGTGAAGATATAGGCTGAAATTTTCTTAGTTCGCCAAACATTTCCTTTGCATTTGAAATAAATAACACCATATGTAAGATGCCCAATGTGTGAAAAAATGAAAATGAAAGGGGGACTTACCAAATCTCACGAGAGAAGAGGATGAACCAGGAGATATCGAGCAAGATAGCGAAGAAGAGGAGAACTGCATAGGTGCGCCCAAGGCTCTGACTGCTACTCTCTATGGCCACAAGTGCGAATAATGCAATGGCCAGATTTATCAGCAACACCCCGTTGTACAATGCCCCCAGCGATCCAATCAATGCGCAACCAATCTATTTATTATTTGATTTTGTTTAACAAAGAACCCTAGTGAATTACAGTTTCTAAAGGTGTAGTATTTAGAAAATGAAAGTGTAGAATGTTTTTAAAAAAAAACAGAGAACAAGGAGTAACCTGAATGTAGAGGAGGAGGATGGCGAAAGATTGAAGCTGATTGTAATCGCGAAGCCAAGGCTGTATTCGATCCCTCAATGACGAACAAAGCATCATAAGCAACCCCAACCCCCTTCAAATTGCTATTTCCAATTCAAGCTCCAAATGAATTATATACTTAAAAGAATTCAGTCCGAAATGTTTATTTTGGCGGGACTACATTGAAGAGGCACAGGAAGAACAAGAAGAAGAAGATGTATATTCTTTCCCTGCACAAACAATTTATAGAAAAAAAAAAAAAAAAAAAGATCAGCACAGTAAGTCTATCATCCACAAAAAACTAAAATTATTCTGAATATATATATATAATATATATTATATAATATATATATATATATATATATATATAATTAAAATGTCTTTATATATTAGTATTATTATTATTATTATTAGTATTATTATATATATGTATGTATGTCCATTAAAATATATTGATTGATAAATCTAAACCACTAATTATGTCTACAGAGCATGCTCCCTCCTTTTGACTGGGAAAACTCCTACCAAAACAGTAAGTGGCAGAAAGTTATAGTAGAAGAGAAAAATGGTCCATTTACACCCAACTAAAAAAAAGTTGCCACTAAGCAGTTGCAGCAACCACTAGTCTAGATTCAATGTGAGCTAATCACACAAGAAGATGGCCACAAGCCCACCAAAATCATAAGCCAAAGGTGCAAGACAGTTTTTTAGCTTCTACTCTTGTCTTTCCTATTTCTTTAACGTTGATTTGGTAGATTAGGGCCCTCATATATCATATAACCCTGAGCTAAATCGTCATTCTTCAAGGGAAATAATTTGTATTCTTTTATGTTCAAAAGCGACATGGAAAAAGAAAACAAACAGAGTTACGTGATTTTTAGCTGTCTGCTCATGTCATGAAAGGGGATAAGATGAGTGGTATATGCATGGATTAGATTTGCAGATGTTCTTTGCATCTTTAGTGGCCACTGAAGACAACGTTGTTTGGTATCCCCCCAAAAGAAGAAAGAAACAACAGGGAGCTACCTTATGAAAATTCTCAAAACGTTGGATGATTCCATTATTGAAAAAGGGTCTTAAACACCCGAAAGAAGTGCAGAAACACATTTGGAAAACGAAAAGAACAAAAAAAGGGGAGATGTTGTGGACATTTGCTCTTACCAAGGCCCGATGGAACAGATAAGACGGACAAGAGGAACAACACCTACAGCCGAGCAGGTCCGAAAATTCAAAAGAAAATTGTATTCTTTTTCTCACGAGCTTTTTGGGAATTCGAATCTCAGAGGAAAGAACGGCGTTTACATTTGATTGCAAATAAATAACAAAACAAAACGAAGAACGTTAGGTGAGAGATATTCAACCCAAATCAGACAAGAGATCAGAAGGATCTGGGACCATCTAATTCATTCGATATTTATCCAAATTCACCAAAGAAAAAAGAAGAAGCCATTTTACCGAGAGAAGAACATGTTTGACAGGCATACTGAAAGAATTAAACTTCGAGACAAGATTTTCACGAATCATAAATTCATATTCAAGAAGTCAAGAGAGAATGTTTTACCCCACTCTAAAGCACCACAAACTTCCCCTTCTCTTCCCTTTAGAACCTGTGGCTCCGCCCTCTGTTTGTTACAACTTTATCAGATCAAAGCCCAGGAATTAAAGGCTAATTACATGAGAGTAAGACAACTAATTTCGACGAAAGAATGCAACTAACTAAAAGCCTCAGAGCATGTACCAGCCGAGAAGAATGCCAGTGAGAGACGGGGAGAATCAAAAGCAGGGGGGCGAATAGCGTGGTCGAGCTCTTCTTGGAGAGGATTCGAATGTAATTAGGGGTTTTCCGGTGGACTTTTAGAGGAAAGCGAATTGCTCTTACGTTACAAGTTAAGCACTCACAGGTTAAGTTGTTCGGCCGTTCACAGCACGAACTGGAGTGCTATGAACCGACGACACGAGAGGAATAAAGAGGCGGAGAGCAGTGCACTATCCGCCCGATCCGAATATCCCACACTACATAGACCCGACACGAAAACTATTAAATTAAAGGTTAAATACACCCCGTGCTCCTATGGTATTACTAAGTTGCAGATATGATCATCTGCTAACGAAAATTGTTTTCCTACCCGGGGTAAGATTTATGTTAACAAAATAACCTTCCGTCTGTCTCCATTTAAAAAATTAACATGAATTGCTAACGTGGCAAACAGAGTCCACTTGTGCTCGAATCACAGTGCACCGCGTATCAATGGACCCTACCTTTGCCACGCATGAAAATCCAGTCAGAGATGACGTCACCCACTCAAGCCATGTGGATGCCATATAGACAAAAAAGAAAAAAAAAAATAAACAACTTAAGTGGATAAGCTGAACGGTGTCGTTTAAGGCATTCTCGTTCAGCTCATCCCCTTCCCCCATTCAATTTATCCACTTAAGTTGGAAATAAGCTTAAAAGGTGAATGTAGGCGGAGTTACCAAACCACTGAAAAATCTCATATTTACTTTTCTCTAATCTTACTCTTTACGTTTAATATTTATATTCGCTTGTGATATTATTGTATATTATATGTACTAAGATAGTTATTACATTTGTTTTGTAGCAAATACGAATTTGGAGAATTTTTTTTTAAAATTTTGAAACTCAATTCACTTCCTTATTGAATTACTTTAATTATAGAACTTACATCTTGACCAGAGTAGCTCAAGACATATTGGCCATCTCCATCATTACCTTCGCTTCTGAGTCAACACTTAGTACTAGTGGTGGGATTATTGTTGAAGTTCATTCTCCATCAACAGTGAATGCTTTATATCTGTCCAAAATTGTATAAGGTCAAAGCCTATGTTTCATAAAGTGGAGGAGTTTGATGATTTTGAGAGCTACAAGCTTGATGTAGGTAACTTTCTCATTTATGTTAATTGTTAAATTTACTTGTTTTAGTTTCACAAATAAATTGACAATTGACAATAAATTTATTTTCTCGTTATTTTTTTGAAGAATTAGAGGAGGATCCAATGGCGATACTTACTACTTTTTAATTTATTTAGCTTTAATTATTTTTAAGAGAAAATACACTTTGTACTCTTAGAGGTTGTTCGGTTGTGGTATTTTTGAGAATTTTTTGTTTTTAGTTTTAGTGATGTTAACTTTATTGGTATGCGTGTTTTAATTTTATAGTGTTAAGAATGATGTTTGTTTAGAATATTTGTATTCTCAGAATTCAAAAAAATCCTGAGGATTTTTTTTAACCGAACAGACTCCTAACTATAAGAATATTGACACTTTGCACTCTAACTTTCAATTTTGTGATAATTGAGCTCATAAAATTTTAATATTCGTCAATCTGCACTCCACAAGCCAATTGACCGTTAAATGTGACGATAACTCTATCACGTGTTGTCTACGTGATTAACCCTGCATGTTAATATAAAAAAGTGGAAAAACAAATATAAAAGAAGCTGAAAGATCGAAAGGAAGATATGCAACTTTTATGAGTGAATTAGAAATATTGAAGTAGAGGAAAAAGTTGATTGAACTATCCAATGACTCATTCCCTTCAGGTGGGAAAAACTGTGATTATGGTGTGTAGACACAAAATTCAGAACTAAGAATTTTTCGAGAGGGCTATCACGATTCATCAGTCTCAAATGCTTACCGGAGGGAAAGTATTGTTTGTTTGTTTTTCTTCTAAATAATAAAGGGAAAGTATTGATTTTGATGATTGGATATTCCTAACAGTGGTAATCCTAAAAGGGGTATTTTTTTTTTTTGATACAAAACGAAAAGCATTGCCATTAAACTAAAATAGAAAAAGTCTACAATTTGAGGGGGGTCGAAACCCAAAGGGGGTATTTTATCCCGACTTGTGCTGGATCTTGCCCCATTATTTGCCAGTGGGCACAAAAGAAAAAGAAAATCGGCATAATTAATTATATGAAAAGAAATAGAAGAACCTGACAGGCCATGGTTTTTGTTCCCTCTCCTCTGTTTCCGTTCTTACTTGTGCTCGACGCCTTCGCACACTCTCGCTCCAGAGGCTTTGGTCAGTCGCCGCCTCCCGCCTACCAGAGCTCATCCTAAGATCTTATTCCAGCGAGCTCGGCGGACGTAGGAACTAGCGACTCTAGGCTCTGTACCCTGAGAGAAATTAAGGTAATTTCTGAATTTCCTCCATCGGATTGCCTGGTTCGAGTTTAGACACGATGCTGAGATGATATTCTAACAGAATGGAGGTTGAAAGGGCCGTACTTGGGAAGGGAAGAACTCTAGGTCCAAGAACCACTACCTAGTACCTAGGGTTTTTGGGATTTTGGTTCTTAAGGTGTGATTGCTGGGGGTTTATGTGGTCAACTATTTCATGTATGGTAAATTGGTCATTCCGTTTTTGGCGGAGTTGTGAATGGCCGGCTGGTCTCGGGTGTGGATGAGACCGAAATACCATGGAAATTGGTGAAGTTTTGGACTTTGTTAATGTTTATGTTGGGGATGTATTTTTTATTTTGTTTCTCTTCATTATTTTGGAGTTAAGTTGGTTACTTCAAACCTGAAAATGCGAGTTATTGTAGCATGACTGAAGATGTGAGTTAGGAAATGAATGGTCGAACAAGTTTCATTTAGAGTTTCATGTGCTCTCCGTCAGTATAAATTAACTGAGACTAATAGAAGGGGAAACTATAAGTTCCTGTCAAATGATTAGGTTCTAATTGGAGCAATTTAGAAGTATAGGTTTCAATTTAAAGCTACCCTAAACTCTGGGGATTCATTTTCCCCTCTCCCTTCTTATTAAAATTAAAGAATAAACAGGCACTTTTGTAACTTGTCCTCGAATTCTAGTCCATCTGGTGTCAACTTCTAAGCTGAACTGAGAACATTTAATACTTTTTTCACACATTGAACTCGGAAGTTTAACACTGTTCCGGATTTCTTAAGGAAATGAAATTGTTTCGTTGTTTTTGAGGTGGGGTTAAAAGGAAAGTTATTGGTTCATTTGTCCTATGAAGCAAGAAGTGGGAAAGGAACATATGTGCATATGCATCCATTTTAAACGTACTTACATAGATATAGGCTTTTATACTTTTTCAAAGATACGGTACAAGTTAATTCATTTTGATTTCTCATTCAAAGTTTGTGTTTCTGCTTTCTTTTCAGATGCCAACGGACATCCTGTGAAGATGTCATTTTCAAGGCTTTGTAAAAGAACCAATCTCTTCACTTATCTTGAGAATTTACAACATTCTTATCCCGAATCCAGGTAGATCTTTTGATAAAACAAATACATGATCTAAAAAGTTGGAAGATTATTCACAAGAATTTTTTTGGATTTATATTAAAAAAGAAAAGAATAAGTGTCTACTCAATCTAATTGGGATTAAAGTCTTCGTTGAATTCATTTTTCTTTTCTTTTCTTTGGGTAAGATTTTGTGAACTCTCTGTAAAAAGCATGCACCTTCCAGAAGCTATGTTGAGACATGTTATACACGTTCTCCAACTTCAGAGTTAGACTGTGATGTTTTGCTCTTCAATTTCATGTTTCTAAATTTTTGAGGGAACCATATAAGGAATTAAAATAATAAGAGTGTGATAATGTTTTTCATTTTTCTCCTCACTCCATCAAAGCTCCTTTGTTGGGATTATGTAGATGAGTTTTTCTTATTTCAGGTGCACTCCTAACGCTTTAGGGTGGCCAAGTTATAACTTCATCAGAGCTAATACTGGATATCAGAGGGGGTTTAATAATGATATATGGGCTTTGAAGTTAGGATGCAAATTTAGTACGAGGTCTTTTGATAAGTGTAGCCGATTTTCACCATTAGCTTCTGGGCATATTGGGAGGTCTTGTTCTTCGTTCAATGCTCACCGCCACTATGCTTCTCAAGCTTTCAGAGAACAAAAATCAAGGAAGACACTGTTATACCTTACGGCTTTGGTTTTTGCAATGGTGGGAAGTAGTTATGCTGCTGTTCCTCTGTACAGAAGGTTCTGCCAAGCTACCGGGTATGGAGGCACTGTTCAGCGGCGTGAGGTGTGATTGAGTTTATTTCTTCACTTTTGATCTATTTTCATTTTGCCTTGCCTGTTTTAGCATCTCCTCCATCCTCCCTCCTTTTAATCTGTTACAACAAGATCTTGCTATCTGTAGAGTGTTGAAGAAAAGATAGTTCGGCATGCTAAAGATGGAACTGTCACTACAAGGTATGATTTCTATTTCATAGATGAATCTCATTCTTCTCTTGTTTCAAATGTGAATGGCCATAGCTTCCTATACTTTATGATGATTAGGAGCTAATTGGGGTCTTCACTACCAGTTCTTTAATTATTTTTGTTGCTTGATTCTTTTGAGTTTTGCAAAGTTGCTTCTTTTGATTGTGTTTTTTCATGGTGTACGTTGAGCAAGTATTTTGCTAGACAGTAATGATGCTTGAAAGGAGAGAAGGGAAAATGACTGAAAAAAGTTTCTGTTAACTTAAAACAATCTTCTTGGAGAAAGCAGTAATTATTTTCCAAGGTAGCTCCCTGCCCTTGGCTGTCTTGTCCTACTTAGTGGACTATGCTTTTCTCCGTCATTCGCAAGAGTTGTCTGACTCTATAAGTATACAGTTACCATCTTTTTGTCCGACTCAATAAAGTGTCTGTGCCTCCTTTAATCCAAAGGCAGTGTTAGGAGGTACTGACATTTGTTAGAAAAGCCCCTTTTCCAACTGTGCACTACTTTTTCATAGTCTCCAACCATGCAACGATTTTAGGAAGTCATGTCATGGGATGGGGTTCTGTTGACTAGAAATGGGATTATGAATGGCATGTTTATGTTTTACTTCCTACATTCAAGTGATATCCAATGGATATCTGGAAGAATGTCATCAAAGTGACTTTGATCAATAGTCAAACAACTTACGTTTTGTTTCTCTCCATGCTATTGCCTGATAAGTTTCTCTTGTTAACCTTGCAGGGAGATTGTGGTGCAATTCAATGCTGATGTGGCTGACGGAATGCCATGGAAATTTGTTCCCACACAAAGAGAGGTTCTTTCTTTTACTCCACATGATATATTATTTGGTTAACGTTTTATTTTAGTTTTAGAATATCTTAATATAGAGGACAATGTAAAAAGGCTCCACTCTCAATTACTGGATTGCGTCGTGAAATGCTATTAGCTGTTATGGTCTTGGTATCTTTGCTGCAGGTAAGGGTCAAGCCTGGAGAAAGTGCACTTGCATTTTACACTGCTGAAAATCGAAGTCCAACTCCGATCACCGGTGTGTCGACTTATAATGTCACTCCAATGAAGGTACTGATAAATATTGCTTTAGAGTTTACTAATATCTAGTTTGCGGGCTTTTCTTGAATCCAGCCTGAAATAGTGTTCCATCCAAATAGCCGTTGGATTTATAGGTTGTAAAAAAAGTTTAATTAGAGCAGGGGATTTGCTAATCATGGTAGCACCAGTTCTACGAGGCGATGGGCCTAGAGTTGAATGGAATATAAATGGGTTAAAGCCCAATATGATCTGTTAAGTCCTGTAAGGACTTTCTTTTCTGCAGGGCTTTTGATTCTTCAGATTGCCGATTCTTTTGCCATTCAAAATTTGGCTAGGATTTGTTGGAGGGAATTGATCTGTTGTGATCTTTTTCGTTCTTGCCCAGGCTGCAGTTTACTTCAATAAAATACAATGCTTTTGCTTTGAGGAGCAGCGTCTTCTTCCTGGGGAGCAAATTGACATGCCTGTAAGCACTGTTTTTTATTTTTATTGACTTGCACTATAAGAGAAACTACTCACGACAATAGAGAACATATGTGATTTATATTTTATGGAAATGCAGGTATTCTTTTATATAGATCCAGAGTTCGAAGCAGATCCCAGGATGGATGGTATCAATAACATAATATTGTCCTACACATTTTTCAAGGTTTCTGAACAATAAAAAGGAAAACTGCTATTGCAGCCTCGAGGATTAACCAGGGATCCTCCAAGGGAGCGGATTTTTGTATCGAAGGAAGAAGACGTGGACAAAATAAATATGAATTTTTTTTAGGGTTCATGTTTTGTCTCCTCTGCATTTTGTAATTCCTTACATGATTCATTATTTGTCTTATTCCATCTTCATGGCACTTAGGGCATGACTTTTTCTCACATATTCCGGGTATAATAATGTTTTGGGTTTTTTCTTCTGCAATTCTTGATGTTCTTGAAAACCTGCATCGGACTTCACCCACAAGTGGATTCCCTAAGCTTTTTGGTACAAGAACAATACATTTAATGTTTAAACCCATATGGAGTTTGATAACTCTTAATAAAAAGAACACTAAGTTCAATATGGGGGGCTGGAAAGGGCAGAGGTGCCAATTCCAAACGGCATAGTAAAAATTTTGAGGTTCTGTTGGTCACTAATGAAATTGACGAAAGTCCTGCAAGTCCACCATAATTTTTTTTTTCTTAATACCTCGTCACATTAAAAGTAAACTAGAAAAAAATAAAAAGAAATCTACTTTACCCTAACTAGCAGCCCATATGGCCTAATTGTGAACTATCCTATTGCATTTATAAAATTACAAGAAACTTAAGCAACTTTTTCACTCTTGAAAGCCATTTGACTCGAGACGGATTTGATTTCGGGATATGAAAATAAACTTACTTTATACTAACTGGCAGCCCATATGGCCAAATTGTGAGCCATCCTCTTGCATTTACGAGAAACCTAAGCAACCTTTCACTCCTAAAAGCCATTTAACTCGAGGCGAATTTGATCAACCAAATTCAAGATAGCCTAACAACTAAGAGAGTTAGAAGAGAACACCTCCTTGCACAAAATTAGGCAATCGCCATAATTTAGTCTTGCAAAAGCGTGCAGCAAAGCTGATCACGTCATTTAATAAGTTATGTTAAGATTGAGCTACGTTATTTTGTTTCTCACTTCATTAAATAACATAGTCAGTCTAGAAATGTTGAATTTGTTTCTTTAATTTACAGTCGTCTTTTTGCATGACTTTATATAATTTATCTTTGCATAAAATCTATTGTCACCGGTTCGGATGGATCAGAGTCGAGGTGGACATGCAGGATTTGAAGATTTAAGGAGTTGCATATTCTGAGAAATGGTGAAGGATGGGGGTCGGGTTCTCACATTTTGCGTTTGTTTTTCCTGAATTTTTCCCAAGTGGCACAATTGTTTTTGACGTGGCACGTATTGTACCGGGTTGCACGAGCTGTCATGCTAGCTCTGCTTACATGCCACGTGTCTACGTGCTATTAGCCTTGACGTAAATATCCATCAACATGATGGCAGAGTCGGAGATCCATAGAAAAAGTCAAAGTACACCTTCGATTAGTTTTTAATATAATTAAAAATAAATTTTTAAAAAGATATTTAGACTTAAAAATTCGCTCGTACGTAAAAAAATTTAATAATTTCTTTTACACAAGGGAAGTACGCATGAACTTGTATTAACTATTTTTGAGACCTTAATATAAAAAAATTATTGCACAAAGCAAAGGTTGATATATAAAATAAGGAAAATGTTATAGAATGTCCCTCGTTATAGGCTGAAATCAATTGCGTCCCTTTTAAGTCTCAAAACTGTGATTTGAGCCCCTTATATTTTGATCATGATCAATTTTTGTCCTCAGTTTAATTGAGGGTTAAGTGTGAAAACATACAAAATGGTCGAAATGTCTCTTCAAGATACATTTTTAAAAAAAAAATACAAGAGATAACTAAAAATTCAAGAATAAATAGATTCCTAAAATAGATTTTCAATACTTTTATTAAAAAAATATTACTTTTTTTATATTATTTTTATTTTTAAATATTTTCAGTCATTTTGTATGCAATTTAACCTTCAATGGAGGGCGATGATTGATCATGTTCAAAATATAAATAACGCAAATCAACGTTTTGAAAGTTATAAGGGCGAAATTGATTTTAATCTATAATTAAGTAGCGTATTATGACATTACCTCTATAAAATATATATTCATTTTTTTTACATCCAACTCAAAAAAGGGGCTAAATAGGTACATGCACACATCAAATAGGCCGTTTAACACGAGATTCATATATCTATGACTCCCTATTTAGGTTGACTATCTCTCATCTCCATAGAGAATCGAATTTGGAATCTGTAAACCTAATTTACACAATTTCAATGTATCCTTACCATTGAGTCAACCCAGTGATGCATGGATTAGCAGTTTCACTGGTGTATTTTCGAAATTTTAAGTTCACACGTTCCAGTCCAATCTCAATGACTATGGTCGCTATCATTGGCATACAAATCGCTTCGCAGTTACGTTAATCTTTGAACAGAGTTACAAAAGCGAGGCACGACTTACTTTATTTCGTTCTAGGAGACAGCCGTCTCCTTCCCTAGCAACAAACCCACAACAGAGGAGAGGAAAAAGAAAAGAACAAGAAACCAGAAAAAAAAAAAAAAAAACCTCACTAATGGCTCCCTATCCATGATCTACCGTATCACGAGTACAGTGCATAACAGTCAAAAATTAAGCTTTCTATGTCTACGTTGTGCAGCATGCATGAACAACCATGAGGAGTACGTTTGATGACAAAACTCTTTCTGTCGCCATGGAACTATTTGATGGGGTTCAGACCTTGACTCCGGCGAAAATCGTAGATTCCACTGCCAGAGATGCGGCTGCCGCACTTGCTGCTCATGATATGGAAACTTGGCTCTCTTGGAACAGTCAAGGGCCTGTTTGATCTATAAAATAGGGGAAGAGAGAAAAAGATGCTATCAAGAATTTCCCGATCCCATCTGATAAATATATGGAGCACAAGACTCCCATAAGGAGCAAAATTAGCACAACTAAAGCACTCAGTGTCGGCAATATTAATCCATAGTTTTTCTTTTAAGAAGCTGTAAAATTCTGGCAACAACTAGTAACAATTTCTTTGAAGTCCAGTCATGGGTGATATGGTTTTCCAATTGACTTTTTGCGGGGTTTGAATCAAAGGGAACCATCGAGCATCTCCTATAAAAAATAGTCTGTCCAGATATATATACCGGAAAACTGATGGCTAACCTTGCATTAAAAACTAACAGAACGTCCGCCGTACAGTACTGTCTTACCTTTGTGGAAAGAAGGGTCTATCAAAAAAAGGCATCAACTGAGCTCTTGGAATCATCTCCTTTCTTAGCAAACGAATCTCTTCGTCTTCTATCATCTGCTTCATAATAAGCATCTATATTAGAGTGCTCTCGAATTGCATACTAAACCGTGTTTTCGAGATATATATATATATATATATATATATATATATATATATATATATGTACCTTCTGCAACTTCTCTGCTTGTTTTTTCTGTTGCTCTAGGAGATACAACTTGGTTGCGACCTGCATGTAAATTTATCAGCACGTTTAAAGGAAATTTGAAGAAAAGTCAACATCAGTCTGTGGATCAAAGGATCGATCAAAGCAAGCGAGTGTAGACACAAAACGAAGCAAGCTCATCACTAACCTCGTAGTTGAACATTGCGCGTTTGATGGCTCTTTCTTGGGTATGTAGTTTGATTTGTTGTGGCAGCTTGGTGTTGTCTTTTGAGGGAGACTTTGGAGAACCCTAGAGAAGGACATGTATAGACGGAGTCTCACAAAACACAGAGAGAGAGAGAGAGAGAGAGAGAGGAAAAGGAGACATATATCTAATTATTATGTAGAATTTTCCTTGTATAGAAGGATTTGAATTTAAGTTGGTCACGACCCCGCCTAATGAAGTCAGAAAATCTTCGGGGGAAGATTATGTGCTCAGTCGTCACTGAAATTAAGGTTTCTAATAAAATTAAGCCTGTTGTGGTGCATGGAACATATCTCACCATTCCTCTAGCAGGAGAGCTCCCCGAGCCTGCAGGCTGCGAACTAGTCTTCACAAACTTCCAAGGAAAAAGAAAAAAACATTATATGTATATATATTTAGTACAAACATTGTCGCAGTAGAAAAGAAGATGAACAAATGAGGAAGAAGCATAATTGCAACCTTTAGTGCGGATCTGGGGTGAGTGATATTCTTCTCCATGTTAAGCTAGCTAGCTCTGACTGGTTGAATGATTCTTGAGCTGCACTGAATATATATAGAAAGGGTGACAAATATTGGTGGTTGGAGATTGGTAAGTACTGTCTTCGATCTGTGCTTCTTTCTGTTGCTACATCACCAGCATGTCAAGAAATTTGCATGCTCTCTTGCACCAAACTTTCTGATTAAACCTCCCTCTCAGTCATATATTTGTCATATTTTCCCAATAAGTTCATTCAAATATCCTCTTAGCCTTTCTTAAAGACATAATCCCAGGTTCCTATTAACTAATGATCAAGACTTCAGTCCTAACTTACACAACAAGATATCAAGGCCAACTTAGACAATCTGAGCTTTCAGAAAATAGCTAAAGAAGAAAGTGAAGTAGGATCAATGTTTTACTATGATACTATATTGATTTTAATTTTGGGTGAGTGAATTTTTTCGCTTGAATCAAGTGATTATTTGGATAGTAAAATACTTCAATAAAGAGACTTCAGTCTTATACTTCTCACTGTAATTTCATCACTCAACCAATTGGAGGCATTATGTCGAACAGTTTGTGTTCCATATAACTTACATGTGACCTTCTCCTTACTTGAAAATACAAATTTACTCTCGTTTGAATCCTTTCTAGCCTTTTACGGTACTTTTAGCAATTTGTATACTTAAAAAAACAATATGTAGCTATTTGATTTTTTTTATTAAAAAAAAAAGATGACTCACTTAGAATCAAGTTGGTCAAATTTGTCTTTTCAAGTAAAGAGAAGGTCACGTGAATGGAAACCTTCGACATAACAACTCTGGTAGGTTGAGAGATGAAATCGCAACGAGAAATATAATTTGTGAGAATGAGTTGTAACGATTTAAAGTTTATGGAGATATTTAAGAATCGTGTGGTAATTTGAGAAGAAAATTATAATTAACCCTTAAATTATTACCCTCGCAAAGAAACTACAAAGAAAACTCAAGCGGGCCATTTGCAATAATATTAACGGGAGACAGGAGACAAATAGTACAATAAGTACATTAAATAGCAACAAAAACAATTTGGGATGATTGTCTGATAAACTCATGTGCAAGGTTGCACGTTGCCTGCACAGTTTGTTAACCACCTACATTCAAGTATTTCTTGTTGAAGCCGTTATCTAACAAAGACAGAAACACGCTTTGATTGCATTTGGGAAAACTCTGAAGGAGTTTTTTCTTGGCTTCCTATGGGGTGAACTGCATGTCATTGACAAAGTTTGGTCATGATTCGAAAATTAACCTACTTATGATTGATTCAATGCTTATGCTTCAAGTTTTGTGAAAGAAATCATTAGTCCTCCAAAGACAATTTAACAAACTAGTACTCTTTCTCTCAATGCTTATCTTTCAATATGTATGAACTAGATCAGGGGCACCAGAGCAGGGAGAGCAAATTCACGCTCATACTATTAAAATCGAGGTTTTTTTTTTTTTTTTTTTAACCGGCCAGTGTTCTAACTAATTTATGAACATCCAGACTAATCTTGAGTCTCTGCAATCTTCACATTCCACACAAACCGGACAATTACCGGTTGCAAAAAATAATAGTGGATACTGGACTGGTTACTACGTACAATAAATCTGGTGGCATTGAGAAGGCAAGTAAAGCTGGTAGCATTGTGAAGGCAAGCAAAGCTTTTTTTTTTTTTTTTTTCTGGAGATGGACGCGAGAACTATAAATGATATATTGGACTTTTTATGATTACAAGTTTTCTCAGCAAGGTTGGTCTTTGCAAAAGTTCGGGGGTGGGCTGATTTGGGCGAATTGGGGATTTAGGGCGACGGTTTGGGAATTTTTTGTGTTTTGTGCGAGACAGGGAAGAAGGATGGGTTCGGGGTCTCAGAATGTAATGTCTCACATTTGGTTTTTTTTTTTTTTTTTCCCCATGACTTTTTCGACGTGGCAAGTGTACTTAAAGTACGACATTTTTTTTCTTGTTCTAACGTGGCAAATATTGTACAGTTCAGCTTCCGTGCGTAATGTGCCATGTGTCTGCGTGCTATTGGCCCTAACGTGGACATCTGCTAGCTTCATAGATGGGGAGCTGGTTAACACAAAGGACCTTATTTATAAAAATTCGAAACCTATAACCTGTGTATGATCAAACTTATAATAACGTGGAGTTTGCAAATTAAAATTTGGTACATGAGAATTGGTAAAAAAATTGATAGATAATTCGAGTGAATTTTTTTATGTTTACTGTAATAGAAAGTTAATGTTTTAACGGGGAGAGAAACATTTTATTTTTATTATTTTCTTGACTAATATTTGTCTAAATTTTGATTTGCAAACAATACTTGTATTACTTGAGGGACCAGCTTTTTGCATGGGGCTCAAAATCAAAGGTCTAAATAGGTCTTTAATCCTAAATTATAATAGTATGTTGTTATAGGTCTTTTCTGCACTCCAAATTTTAAATTTTAAGTCATTTCACTCTTGAACTTTTGACATTAGACACGTTGCATCATTTTGTCAAATTTTCCATTAATTTAGACGAAAAATGACGCACATGATCGGAACATGATTTTTTGCTTGGTAAGCGTAAAAAGATGATTTGAGGGTACAAAAATAAAATTTTCAGGCAAAAAAAATGATGTGCTGGTCATGTGGGTCATTTTCCATAGGACTTGACGAAAAATTGGACACACAAGTACAATGTGTACGATTTCAAAAGTTTAAGGGTGAAATTCTTAAAATTTAAAGTTTGGAGTGTAATGCGTCACACTCTCCAAAGTTTATGGATGAATGATATATTTATCCCACGAAGAAAATATATCTTCCTTGTGATAGCATGTTTATATTGAACAAAACGGTTTCGATTTAATAATACGACTAACACGGTGGAGTTTTTTCACATATTCTCGAGTCCGTTTTACATGCAATTTTGTTTCGTTTAGATGCAAGTTTCTTTCACCAAAACAATATAGAAAGAAACAATTAAATGCATAAAACTATCCATTGCTTTGAAAGATGAAATACTAATATGCAAAAAGAGTTAACCAATCTGGCTTGGGAAACAAATTCAATCAACATAAGGGATTTTACAACACGATGGTGTGGGTAATGTTAATCGAGACCCACCCAGCTGGAAAATCGATGCAGCCAACAGGTTTATGAGATAGCATGTCCAAGATACATCCATATTATATAGATCTTATCTAAGGGAATTTATTCTTGTATTTTTTACATATCAACGTTATTGATGTTATATTATATATATAAATATATAAGAAAAAAAAGATATAAGGTATATATTTTATGGCATTGCATATATAATTACCAAAAAAGATATAAGGTATGTATTTTATGTCATTGTATATGTAATTACATTAATAAAATAAAATATTATTACATGAAGCATATAAAGATAGACCATGATCATCTCAACTTTCTAGATATTTTACTAAGACCTTACTTCAAATCCTACATATTATTTACTATTTCTTATTTTAAACTTGATGGTGATTTGGTGACGAAAATTTCCAGACATCGCCAATGACCACCCAATTTTTCTCGTAAGTTCCAACTCTTCGCTTGAAAGAGACAAAATGGACAAGGAGTCATTAGAGAACAAACATCCGATGCCTAAGTTAGCAAAGTATCCATCTCTTTAATAGAATTGTAATCTAAAAATATGAGAAGACATACATCATGCCATCATTAATAATTAATTCTCACTCCTTTTATGATCAAGAGGATGTGACAATTTTTTATTTTGTAAGAAATTGTGATCCTTTCTATATTCTACATATATTAGATTTGTGATTGGTGGGACAAATATGGAATGATCTATATTTAGACATTCCTTCTTAATTAGTCGCACTTGAGCACCTTTTCATCTCGATTCTTAGGTCAGGTCCTAAGTGTATTCGAAACTAAGGCTTCTCGGGCCTAAAAATATAACTGCTTCTCCTCTATGGGCTTCTTACCGATGTGTCTCTCTTCCACATTTAGGCCAACTTCGTTTGTCCCATAAAAATTATTTTAAATATGATAAATTATGACAAAAAAAATTTAATTAGTCAAAAAATAATAGGGCGAAAGTAAAATTTTATTTTTTGAGATATATTTTTTTGGAATTTGTGAGCATAGTGGACCCATCTAAGGATGTTTGAAAGAGAAAATTTTTAAAATTTATGATTTCAAAAATTCTCTAAAATGTTTGTTTAATGGTCTTGAAAACATTTTTTTTAATTTCAAAAATATTTTTTAATCCAAACATTATTTTTCGACCCAAAAATATTTTAATGTTTATAAAATTTTCTAATTAATAATAGACCTCAATTTCTGTGAAAAATAATACAACAATTAAATTTGTTATTATTAAAAATATGTTTTCAAAAACAAAAACAAACCTATAATTATTTCCAAGATAGTCGATTTAACCAGACCCGGTTCGAGTCAAACGGACCAAACTCAGGTTCCAGACAAACGGACCGTTAGCTGCTCGGGTTCGCTTCTGGTCTTCATTTCTCGGCGTTGAGGAAGATTCAACAGAGACAAGTATTGGACTAAGGTAAGGAGAAAAAAAAAAGGAAAAACTAAATCCTTTTTCCTATTTTCTGTCTTTCTCATTTGTCTTCTCCTGGTTTTCTTGAAGTGCTGATCATTAGGCTTCTTGCGGGGTCCCCGGTAGTATATCTGTTGTCTATTAGTTCTTTACTTTTTGTTAATTGGGGCCTTCATGATCACTCGTTTGATTTTATTTCCATTTTGGAGGTTTTTACATCTTACGTACGATAAAATTACTATCATAAATCTATTGTTCTTTCTTTAAATTTTCTGTGCTTTCGTGTAAGCCATTTAGGTATGTGTTTCTTTAGCATAATTGCGTTTATAGATAACCTAGCTATACGCTATCAATGGGATTTGACCAGAGTATCCACCTCTCTTTTTTTCAATTATATGATGGTCTTCGTTGGTGTTTATTTTCGGGTATTCGTTTTTAAACTACAGCAATTTGGTGCCGTAGCTTGCTTTATAGTCTGTGGTTGAGCCACTTGGTTGTTCCAATCTAATTGAGGTGGGTAGTGGCATAGCATATGCAATAATGTAATGCTCTGTTTTTCTTTTTTGTGCTTTAAGTACTCTGCTAATGTGCTATACTGGGTTCAGGTTTATTGCACGAGAAATGTCGAGGGATAAGAAAGGATCTTTGGCAGTGGGAGTGATTTTTTTTTTCTCTTCATCATTTTTACTATCAGAAAAGTTAGAGGAAGTGACTTGCGTAAAAATTCTTAGCTGAGGTTATTGTCGAGTGGTTGAAGGATGATGCTTTAAAAAAATTGGAAAAGCTGAGGAAAGTCATTTTTAATAAACACTTTCTATTTTACCGCTTTCTTTTTCTGCTACCAAGAGTCCTTAAACCATTGCTTATGATAATCAATCTCTAGTTATGGCCTTTTCAGTGTCATGTCCACCCTTTCCATATACATCAATCAAATGCCTCCTTTATGAAACTTTGATTTGGCTCTAGTCTTTTGTTGAAGTAAATTTAACTTTATACTACTTATCAAAAATAAATAAATAAATAAATAAAAAACTTTATAAGGTTTCCTCAAGTCTGATAATTTATTAAGTAATTGGGCATTATATCTGATGGCTACTATGTTTGATTGGTCTACCATTCAAGCTGCGCTGTTAAGCTGATAGTAATGAGACGGCAGGGGCAGTATACCCATTCAGGTGCCAATCCGTATGTCAGTGGCCAGATGCAGCAAATGTCTGGTCAGAGGATGGAAAACAAGCCAAGTCCTTTCCAGGGGCGACTAGAGGCCTTCACTCCCGAGAGGGATCTTCCTTATGGGGCCTTGAATGAGGAGGGACAATGGAGATGGGAAAGGGATGGACCAAAAGTGTCCAATTCAATGGCGTCTTATGTGTCCAATGAAGGCAAGTGTTATTTGTTGTCTTTGTTAGTATGCGTGTTTGATCACATATGCATGTGTATTTGAGCACATATGCGTGTGTGCTAGTGGTCCCTCACATTATGGACAGAACATTTCCTGTTTATATGTTTTCCATGTTGAGGACAGGACTAAATGTGCTTAGTTATATGTGAGATGTGGAACTGTTAAGTGTGATTATTTCATGTTGGATCTGTGACTCGAAGACAATTGTGTATGGTAGCTATATAACTGCTTGCCTAATGCTAATGTATTTGCTTTTTAGTGGAAAAGGTCAAATGGTTATGTTGATCGTGAAACATTATACCTTTTTTCACTTGACTGAGTAATTCAACAATATATGAGATGTTGTTTCCGTAAATTTTTGTAAGGGGGAAGAGGGTGTCTATATGTGCAAATTCCCCACACTGTGGTTGCCATAGAGTTTCAGACTATTGGAATCTTTTTTGTAAGATCGGTACAGTTTTGTTTTCCACATGCTTTGGTGAATTGTCAGATATGCCTGAAACAGGGACAAAACTGGAGAATGTGGAAAAAAGCTGTATCAGTTTGCAGTACATTTTTTCATTTTTGACCTGTTATGCATTTTGCTCCCCCCCCCGCCAAAAAAAAAAAAAAGAGAAATTTAATGAAATTGGCCCAACAAAGAACTAGTTTCTGGCTTCGTCCTTTGCCGAAAGGTGTATGGCAATAACAACTTTTTCTGGCGAGTATTTTTGTTAATTTATATCAAGGGGGTGTTACAACTTAAGCTTCATTTCAGTTTTTTGTCATCATGCTTCATGTATGGGTTTGTTATCAATAGAATGCTCTTAGTGGGTAGAGCAATATAATGCTCTTATCTTGTGTGGGGCAGATGAGAACCAAGTGCGTAACCTTAGATGCTTAGTCCTTTGTTTTGAGGCGGTATTGGGGTTTAAGATTAATCTCTCCAAATCTGAGGTCATTGCTATTGCTAGCGTTGGAAATGTTCAAGTTTTGGCTGATATCCTGGGTTGTAGAGTTTCTTCACTACCAATGACCTATCTTGGGCTTCCTCCTGGAGCTAAATTTAAAAGTGTTCGCCCTAGGACGACATTGTTGAAAGAGTTGAAAGAAGGTTGGCAGGTTGAAAGCGAATTTAACTTTCGAAGGGGGGAAGGATTACTTTGATTAAATCCATGCTATCTAGCCTCCCAACATATTCTTTTGTCTCTATTTCCAAGCCCTATTGCGGTGTCTAACATATTGGAGAAGCTTCAAAGGGATTTTTTGTGGGGAAGTGGTGGAGATGAGCATAAATTTCACCTGATCAATTGGGCTAAAGTTTGTTCTCCTATTAGTTCTGGTGGGTTGGGTCTAAGGCGGCTACCTTTGTAATAAAGCGTTATTAGGGAAGTGGCTGTGGCGGTTTGATTCAGATAGAGACAACTTGTGGAGTTTAGTCATTATGGAGAAGTATGGTATCGAGGTGGGTGGATGGAGCACTATGGAGGTCCATGGATCTTATGGTGTGAGCTTATGGAAGCATATCAGTAATGGATGGACCTTTTTCAGAGAGAATATTCAATTTGTGGTGGGTTGTGGTTTAAGAGTCCGTTTCTGGCACAACTATTGGTGTGGGGAGAGACATTTGAGGTTTGCATTCTCCCTTTTATTTTCTTTAGCCCACTGCAAGGATGTTTTGGTGGCGGAGTGTTTGGAGGGAGGCTCCGGAGTGAATGTTTGGAATGTCCAATTTGCCAGAACTATTAACGATTGAGAGATGGATGAATTTTCGGCCTTCTACTCTTTACTCTATTCAAAGGTTTTAAGGAGAGGGGATGAAGACAAGATGATATGGCTGGGCTCCAAAAATGGTGCATTCTCAGTTAAGACAATGTATGGGCTCCTTATAAGAAGTTCCGCTGAGGGCTTTCCTTGGCATCAGTGCTGGAAGACTTTGGCTCCCTTTGGAGTCTTTTTCTTTGTGTGGGAGGCTGCTCATGGGAAAGTTTTGACTATTGACAACTTAAGGAGGAGGAGCTTTTGCTTGATTGAGTGATGTTATCTGTGTAAAAATGATGGTGTGCATTGTTCGGTTGCTTGAGGGTTGTGTTCATTTGTGTTTAGTATTCTGAATATCTCCTGGGTTATGCCTAGGATGGTGAGGTGTTGGAGAAGGAAGTTTGATGACCCAATTGCTTTGGCAGTTTGGAAGATGATTCCTCCTTGTGTTTGGTGGAGTTTGTGGAGGGAGAGGAACGAAAGATGCTTTGAAGATAGGGCGGTGTTGGAGTGTTTGAGGGGCATTTTGTTGCAATCTCTTTTTCTTTGGGCAAAGTCGTGTTGGGCTTTCCTTTTCGGGTTACCCAGTTAGGTTTTTAGCTTGTATGGTTTAAGCGTTTTCAGTATAGTCTCTTTTACTATTAACACATCTTATTTTTAATAAAGCTTAACTTATCAAAAAAAAAAAAATAACACACACACACACACACACACACACACACACACACACATATATATATAATATATAATGTGGCAAATCTTTTCATGGGATTAATTACAAAAGTATTTGATATAGTTCAAAATGATGTCGATGATAAAATTTTCATACTGATTCTGATCATGGACGCCATCTTACATATGACTTCTGTCATGCAGTCCTCGACTGGACATTTTTGCATTTTGAGGCAACTGTCAAACTGTTTGCAGTTTAGTCCCCCTGGGTGCCTATCATATCCATTTTCTTATTTACCACAGTATGGATTGCTTTCCATATAAAATTCTTAAATATAGCATAATTGTTTAAGTGAGGCAACAAGCCACCATTCTTTCTTGATGAGCTCTAGCAGATATATCTTGTGTTTTTACCAGAGATAAATCCCTTTCCACTAGAACAAGTCCCTTATAAGCCAAGCGAACACTCATGAAGTACATTGAGCTATGACTGTTATCTGTCCACCAATAAACTGAAGGTTCTCAGTGAAAACAGAAAAGATTCAATAAGATCCTCTTTTATGAAGCAAATAATATTTAAGAGTTCTTAGAATCAACTAGCTGAGGACTATTCTTCTCAAGGCTTTTATAACTAGTGTACACACATGTATGCATACATTGTTCCCTAAGAAAAATGAAAACAGTGGGGTTGGTTGAGGCCATTCTTTTGTTTTCTGCATTTGGAACAGAATTAGGGGGCCTGGGAAGTGGGTAACTTCAACAAAATACTGGTGTGTCATCTTCTTTTTCTTCCTCCTCTCTCTGTAATAAGTGAAATAGTGTGATGGCTTTAGGTTTAGGTTATACCAGAACTGAAAATGCCTTTGCTATTATGGTGCAGATATGTTTTTCTGTGCTTTCATTTATGTTCATGGTTGTAAATACCATCATTGGTTTCATAACCCTGCATCTTACTTTAAAGTGTCAAGGGCATGCAACTTTCGTTTTCTAAACCAGTGTTTTGAATTCTTACGCCCTTAGAGGCACATGCTTGTTGTAATATAGGTGAAGGCGGTGATGCTCCAAGATCCTATTTTCAAAGTCAGAGGCCTGATCCAAAACTGGCTTCAGAAAGACAAAGCAACAGTGATACCAGATCTCAAACACATGAGGAAAATAGGGACATTGGATTTGAGGGCAATCCAATGTTGCACACTTTTGAAGGTCTTGAGCAGAAATTCCATGATGACATTGTGAAACTTGCCAAGGATCAGAACGACACTGAAGACGCTGAAAATGCAAGACATAGAGAGGTTATTACATATTTGAATGTGCAGTTTTTCTTTGCTACTGCAGCTGGCTTGTTAATGCATTTTCCATGAGGCTATGAAAATGTTGGATAAAGAATGTCAGTGATCCCAGAAAAATCACCTCAATTCAGTTTCATCTGCACAAACTTTCTTGTGTCACTTTGTCAAATTTTGCCTCATCATTATCAAAATGAGTAATCTTCAAGTCTTTCCACACTGTTGTATTACATAACTGGAAAAAATGTTTTATGAATTTATGGTGGTTTGACCCATAAAAGGCTTGAAAGAAACCTAGTCAGCAAACCCTAACAATTTCAGGCGGAAATACTGAGCCTCAGGACTGATATACTCTTATAATGCTGGTCAAAGGGTACTAGTCCCCCCTCAAATCTTGGGGTTTGCTGAGTAGGCTTCTTTTAGGTCTGTTATAAGCCACATTGTCATAAGAAAGGGACTGCTTCTCTGGTTGTATTTGTATATCTTTCCAGATACACGATGAACACAAAATGATCACACACGTTAATTACAGAGTAATCAAGATGGCCACAGAATGGGTTTTGATGAACACCCTCCTCCAATGCCATAATAGTACCATGATATATCTTTTCCGGACAAGCCATGAGCTGAGATGATGGTTGGAAGACAAGGTGAAAAACGTGAGTGGGGTGGCAATCTAAGGCAGTTGTTTAATTTTGGATGACTGCATTTGAACATAAAATTGTAGGCATCTGACAAGTTGAGAGTGGGAGGGGACAAGTCCCTGTTCCACTGAAACTATATGGGATTAACGGATCTAATGATATTTGTTCTCAGTTTGACAGGCACTGATGTTTTACTAGATAACTAATTCAGTTCATACAAATTCATAAGATGCTATTTCACTAGAGTGATGCTTCAATCCTGTAAATAAAGACCGGAATATTATCCTTTTGGTATGCACCCAAACATGGCAGGGACTTGACTTGGTCTGCTTACTAGCTCCTATCTAGTGAGATGCTGCCGGTCTTTGCAGGAGTTATTCAACCAAAGGTTGGAGGACTAGAGTCCTGGACCCAGCTCAAATCTACCAAGGCTTATTTCATACATGGCTCTGTTAGGTCCTAGCCTGTAAGATTTGGAAAAATCTTAAGTGAGGATGTCAGCTGAACATTCATGGAGTAATTGTTTGCATTTTCTACATTGCTGTGAACACTGTTTAATTGTTGCCATAATGTAAAGGTGTCTTCTGTCGCATTCATATAATGTAAAATGAAAAATCAACAATTTGGCCTTCAGATACTCGACGCATTTTAGAAACTGCCACTTGAGCTGTACAATGCTCCTAAAGGTTAAGGAACGGCTTATTACCATGGCAACAAATCCCTTTGCAAGAGGGTTCAGGAGTCTTTCCTAAACAATGGCTAACTTATAGTGTTGTTAGCAGCACTTTGTTCTCTCTGCCTATAAAACCCACATCTTATGGTTCTCTAAATCTTGTAGGTTTGTGTTATTTTGTTTCTGGTAGGGATTAACCAGCTGTCCAGCCACTATTAAGATGGGTGCACAAGGATTGGTTCCATGGTTGGAGGTTGAATTTACCACGAATTTTGACATGATTCTTTTTCTTGACCTAATCTTCAATATGCAACTCTTTCATTCTGCAGAAAATAATCGCAATAAATGCTCAGTACGAGGAACAAATAGCAGCACTTCGAGCACGGCATGCTGGTCGTAGAGATGAATTCCTACGGATGGAATCACATGCACGGCAACATCAGTACCGGCAAGCCTTGATGGATCAGTACCCTAACAGTGGTGCCGGTTCTGGTGATCCTCATGGTTACAGGGAAATTTCAACCTCTGTTACTGTAGAGGAGGCACAAAGAGGCTACAATGCTGATCATTTTGATTCATATAGAGAACGTACTCGATTTCTCGGGGGTGCCAGGAATCAAGGACTCGAGCCAAGAGGTTCATATCCTGGAGGTCGTGTTTATGATACTGGCTCACGCTACTAGTAATCTAGTTGTTTGGACCAAACACATGCCTTGCTGGTTTCTCCTGTCCTGGTCTATGCCATATTGTTTTGCCTGCTAATACTGATACTAGTGGTGCTGTAATCCGTTCACCTTATGAAATATTTTACTCTTCCTTTCTCGTCTAGTAGACCATTGTTTTGGAAAAGCAAGAACGAATATCATATACACTTGGAACAAACACTTGGCATGCAATCATAGCCGCAAAGCTTAGAACGAATATCATACGCGCTTGAACTCTCGTCTCTAACCCCTCACTCAGGTCGTGGTTCAACATCTAGCATGCCCCTTGTCAAGGCTTCCAAGCATCTCGCACACAGGCACCGGCACGCTTAAAACACAGCACGACGCCCATGGGCTGGCAACTAACCACCCTCCAGTAGGGCGGCTTAATATTTAGAGGCCTTGTGCAAGTCATAAAAATGAGGCCTTTTAATTTAGAAATAAAAAAATTAATAAATTCAAAATTAAATCATAAATTTGTTTCTTACCTTTTTAGATGCAAAAGTACTAATTAAACTTTTGTATTCAAGTTTACCCAATAAATTAGTTTTTATAGATAAAATTGCTAAAGCTGCTAATCTATCTTGAGACATAGTTGTTCATAAATAATTTTTTATAATCTTTAGTTTTAAAAAAATTATTATTAATTTATGTCATTGGAATTTTTTTCAAACTTTTAATTTCGAAAATAAATCCAAACCATCAACATAAGAATGCATGTCATGCTTAAGAAAATTTTTCAATTGAGATAATTTTTTTTTTCTAAAGCGCAATCATTAAAAGATTTTAATCTTTCAAGACCAAACAAAAAGCGAATATGTCGTCATACTTTGCAAATAATTCAAATCTATCATGCATAGAAGATATTACTTGATCAATTTTGATAGATTTCTTTATGATTTCATCATCTCATCATCATTTTAATCGAATTGTTTTTTTCTATGAATGACATGCTTTTTACAGAATATAGCTTCTATATCTATCTCAACTGCAACTTGTTTAGATAAATCCAAAGCAGATTAAAGCCATTTCTCTATCGTTTTTGAAATAAGAAATAACTCCCTTTAATTTATCCATAGCAAGATCTATACGCATATTTTCAAGTTCTACGCTCCTACTAACTGAATTTTAGCAAACAATATTTCATACCAAATATTCATTTCCAATAGAAATTCAAAGTTTTCAATCTTATAGGTTGCTAAGCATTTGACTTCACTCCTTGTTTTAGGATCTTCACTAACTTCTCTCATTTCAGTAAAACATCCCTAATTTTTTGGGCTTGAAATTTTAGAGCTTTGACACTTTCAATGCGAGTTTTCCAATTTGTTTGGGACAAAGGTTTAGGAGTCGAAGTAATACTCTCATAAAACTTTCCATCTTTTTGTAGAAGAAGCAAATAAAGAATATATATGTTGTACTACTCCAAAAAATGATATTGCTTTAGCGCATGAATTAGCCATATCACAAAGAACTAAATTCAAACTATGGCAGCCACAAGGAGTATAAAGTGCTCTAGGTTTAGGATTTAAACCTAAGAGCCTTTTTTGCATACCTTGTTTGTTACCTTTCATGTTAGATCCTTTATCATAGCCTTTTCCTCTAACATCATCCACATCAAGATCATGTTTTCTTAGTGTACTTAAAAGTTCGTCAAAAAGTCATTTCCCCGATGTGTTATCTACCATAGAAAATTCTAAAAAGTGCTCATCAATCTTTATTATACTTACTGAAGTATCAACACTTAGTAGTATAACAATCATTTGTTCTTGATGACTTGCATCAGAAGTACAATCAAGAATAACCAAGTAATATTTTGCTCTTTTGATTTTCTTGATGATCATACTTTTGACTTCATTGGCTAACATCAAGATCAACTCATTTTGTGTATTATGTCCCAAGTAATGATTATGAATTTCATGTACTTGAACACGTCTAATGTGTTCTTGCATTATAAGATCAAACTTTACTATCATCTCTATCATGCCTAAAAAGTTCCCATTATTATTATCATATAATTTTTCCTTCTTCCCCCAAAATGCAAGATGGTTTTTAGCTAACATCTTCACCACAACAATCATTCTAACAAGAATTTTCATGAGTGTTGCCCGTAGTTATGCAGATAGTCGTGGACTATAAAATGTCTATGTAAGAGATTTAAGAATGCGTTGTTCCAACATGTAGACGAGATGGAGGATCATTTATTCATAATTGATTTGACCAGATTTACACTTATTAGGTATTTCACGAAGATTCAATTTTAGAACTTCTAACCGGGTAGTGACTTTAAACCCAAATAGTGAGGATTTTGAGGGAAACATAAATGATGATATGAGAGACATGTTTGAAGATTTTGAGGCTGGAGCAGGGGTTGATGGGAACGCTAATCAAAATATGCCGAGTCTTAAAACAAATGAATTAGGGTCTGGAGACAGGTTTTTCATGTATACTAAGTTATGAGCGGATGTTGAGCAAGAGTTGTATCCCGGGTGTAAGAAGTACTCGAAGTTGTCTTTTCGTTGTTAGGTTACTTCATGTGAAGTTGAAGAATAATTTGACTACAAAGGCATTTGAAGATATGTTGAGGCATGATGTGGACATATTTAAAGGGAAAAAATAGTTTAGATCAGTGCCTGAAGAAGTCACTGGAGAAGAGATACTTTAACAACTTGTCGATACTGTTATGTTCATTTGTGAAGACTCAGAATAAGAGAAAATAGGTTAAAAATGAGTTGAGTTGGATGAAGCGCATCATATTCTTTGAGTTGTCATACTGGTCAAATTTGAAATTTCGACATAATTTGGACGTCATGCACATTGAGAATAATATTTGTGACAATGTGTTGGGAACTTTGTTGAACATTGATGGTAAGACAAAGGACAATGCTAGTGCTGGAGGGACTTGGCATTAATGGGCATTAAAATGGAGTTGCATTTGCAGGTTCGGGTTCAGCACGAGGTGATGCCTCAAGCATCTTTTACTTTAACAAAGGATGAATGTAAGAAGTGTTGTGAATGGCTGAAGGGTGTTAAGTTTCTAGATGGATACTCCTCTAACATATCCTTGTGCGTGAATATAAAAGAAAGGAAGATAATGAGTATGAAGAGTCACAACTCACACGTCTTGTTGCAACGACTATTACCGGCAATGATACACGGGTTGTCAGGAAACGAAGTGTGTACATCGTTGAATGAGTTAAGCTTATTCTTCAAAGACTTGTGCTCAAGAACAATATGTTTATACATTGTGGACTAGTTAGAGAAGGATATCCAAATGATTCTTTGAAAGTTGGAATATTTATTTCCTCCATATTTTTTACTATTATAGTTCATTTAGTTGTTCATTTACCTCAGGAAGTGAAACTTGGGGGTCCAATTCAATTTCGGTGAATGTATCCAATGAAGAGGTACATGGGAAGATGAAACGTTTCATTAAGAACAGGCACGGTCTGAAGGCTTATAGTAAGAATTATGTGTTAAATGAATATCTAACTTTTTACTCAATGTATCTTAGTACAGTTGAGAAGAGATTCAATAGAAAAGACCGAAATTATGCCGACATAGAAGATCGAACTACTCTGAGTTGTCCTCTTTCTGTATTCACTCAAAATTTTCGTCCACTGGGAACTGGTAGGGATCATGATTTGGATAGAAAGGAATTTACAAAAGCGTAATGGTACGTACTCCAACAACTGTTTGAAAATTAGCCAATGTATAGAGTAAGCGCATATTACAATCATTCTCATTTAAACACTTATCAGTTCATGATATTTTAATTTTATTATAAAATATTTATTTGTTAACATAGCGAGTTGGAAGAGATGATGAGGCAATCGCCAATAAATGTTGATAAGAGGCACCAAGAAGGATTTCCGTATATGTTTTTTAATCAGAAATCGGGTATTTATTTAATTGTCTTTATTATATGTTCAATTTTTATTAATCTTTTTTTTTTTCTCATTAACACGTGTTTATTATTTTAGATTCAAACCATGCGTAAAAAATCTGGGCTCAGTGTCGGATGATTTGTACACATTAGTATCCGGTCCAGATTAATAGGCACTTTGTTATTCTAGGTGTTGTAGTGAATGGAGTTAGGTTTTATACGGTCATTCGTGAAAAGTTTCGTAGTACTCAGAATAGTAGCATGGTTGTTTCGGGGGACCATGCTGGGGAAGACGTTGATTTTTATGGCAAAGTTGTAGAGATTTACACGTTGCGTTATTTGCGTCATAATTTAGTTTATTTACTCAAATGTGACTAGTTTGACTTGAGTACTAAAAAATTAGGTCTTGATAAAAGTGGTCAGTTTGTTAGTATTAACACATCCTGAAAGTGATACAAAGATGACCTGTTCGTACTAGCGTCTCAAAGGAATCAAGTGTTTCATATCGATGATATGAAGTTGGGAGGTCATTGAAGATTGTGCAAAAGATTACCCCATAGAAACATGTATGATATTCCACCTATTAAAGAGGAAGTCTAGTGAAGATGGAGAAAGACCATCAAACAGTGAAGCATACCAAGAGAATGGTCTATTGAGCTTTTTGTGGACTTTAGCTCCTTTGACATGACCCCGTTAACTATAAATGAAGTCGTGGCTTATGTGCCAATAATTGATGAGAATGGTCCACTACAGTGTGAAATAGAAGGAAGCGGTGATTTCTCGGAATCGTTTAGTGAAGATTGTAGTGATTCTGAAGAATATGACTCCGAGGATTAAAGTAACTTTATCAGTTTCAATTTACTTTGCGTTTGTATTTTATATTCATTTTGAAACATAATTCATTGTGTGTTTTTTCATTAATATTGATTTATTTGGTCACAGGACGACGTTATGCCAACGAGAGGAAAATGTCTTCGATGCGATTTATCAGTTCAAGCTGAGAGTACTCCCGATACACTAGCAGCATCAGCTCATTTGCTTAGAGATTGCAGCGAATTACCGTGCCCTACCATAGCCAGTTCAGTAGGCACCCAAAGTAGTTCTGCGTGTAAGTTCTTACCCCATCGATCTTGATTAAATATTATAACTTTTAAATTTATATGCTTAAATGAATTTTAAATTTATTGTTCTCCATTTGTAGCAACATCCAGAATCAGAGACATCAAGGGTAGTACGCAGGAGATTGCATTACTCAAGGCTCGTATTGGAGGAAAGCTGACTGTCCATATCCCTGATGGACGTATGTGTGGTGATGACAAGGCATCTTCAATGCTTTTTAGCCATATTGGCTCGCTAGTGCGATCACATGTCTCATTCGATGTGGTCAACTGATACAATGTCTCTGATGAGGTTAAGTCTTACGTCATGAAGAAAGTATTGGTAAGTGTAACTTAATAAAAATTATACTTTTTTTTATTAATTATTGTTTAATTATATTAAAATTGTTCATTTCAGGATGACTTCAACTTGGATTATGATCGGCCAGAGGATTGCAATACTTTGATGTCTACAATGAACACAGTGTATAGGACATATAGAAATAGAATGTATCAGCATTACTTGGCATTCAATTCTAAAGAAGCATTACAACCAACTCGTATCCTGAGATGAAATGAAGATGACTGTGTGCTGTCGTATTGTTATTCGCGAGTAAGGAATTTCCAGGTTAAAAATTGTTTATTCCATCACTAACATGTTTATTTTAGAATTTATTATAAAATATGTCACATGATACACTGTAATATATACAATGCAGAGAAGACGAGTGCAATCAACAGAAGGATCAGATTCAAGCTTGAAAGCAAATTATTCACACTCGAGAGATAGCGAGTCACCTATCCATAAACCGCATGAACCAAGCTGTATAGTATTAAGAAAGAATAAATTTAAATATATTATTGAAGATACAAATTACTTAAATAATGAACTTAGCTTCTTAATTCGCCCGTTGGATAATTTCTTTGGATATTACAAAAAAAAAATTTAGAATCTTGTCAGGATTACATCCTCACGTATAGCGATATAAAAAAGCGCAACACATAACTAATCCAAAGGAAATAACCATTATGGACATTAAAGAATTGAAACAACAAAAGAGATACAAAAAAGAAATTATGACCAAAAGTTAAAACATGATAACCGTAAAATAGATTTAATTGATTTATATAACGTATATTACATCATTTATGTATTTTAATCTGCAATAAAATATCATTAACTAATATTCTATATTTGAATAGAAAAAAAAAGAAAAAAAAAAAAAAAAAAAAGAAGAAAAATAAAACAGCTATACAATAATAGACCAAGCAAACGCAAAAAAGATAAGAGAAAAAGTAAATAAACACAAATAAGTGAAGATTTTCATTAGAAAAAGAATAATTGGGGATGAAAGAGAGAGTTATGTGTAAGCTTTAGAGTCATTATGTTATACAATCTGATTGATCATCGTCTTCAATAGTCGTTCGTTGGATTTTCTTGGAGATTAAGAGGCCAAATTAAAGATAGGATGAGATGAAGGTAGAACAGAAGCCAGTATTGAAGAGCTTTTGGTTAACGTAGGTCTCAAAATGGAAAGGTGAGTAGAGAGCATCAAAAGATGATAGGGAAGTGCAACAGAAGAAAGGAAGAGAAATAGGAAGATAATTGTAGAGAGCATATAAGAACGGAACTTAGCTAACAGGCAAGAACCCGGAGGGTCACAACTAACTGGAACAACAAATACATGAGCAACAATGATGGAGACATCAGACAGCGACATCCCTTACGACGCCCAAGAGATGAAATTTGGTAGAATATTATGTATTTTCACTAACTGATCATACTTATCGATTATGTATTTTATTACTTTTAATGACGATTACATATTTGTAGACATTTTATTATATTATTATGAGTATTGAATATCTTTATTTATTTTTGTAAAATATTTTTAAATTTTTAACTAAATTAATTCAAATACGTAACAAAGGGTTCAAACGATAATAAGGTCGTCCGCACGATTTGGTTGGTTAGAGATGTGTGCATGCATAACAATCCGTCCGCACACTTCGTATGAAATAGCATCTCGTCCGTAGGGTTATTCTTCCGTGCACACGGTCCTTAATTAACAACCTTTCGAACGTTAAGAAAACACGTTTTAACCATTGAATGGGTGATAGATGTATGATCATCGACGTTTCATACGTTCCCATGGGTTAAACAGACTAAGCGTCTGCACAAATGGGGTACGTGTTTGAAGGGTTTCTGAGGTGACAAAAAACTGTTTCGTCGTAAATGAAAAAATCGTGCGGACGTTTTTATATTACCGTGCGCATGTATATTCCATGACAAAATGCTTTTCGTCACATTGGAGCAAACATTCGCACTCCTCATGCGAACGGATGGAGGGTACTGCCCCATGACGATTTTGAAGTTCGTCAAGTTAGCAGAAAACCGTTCGGACGATATATGTTTCTGTCCAGACAGTTTTGCGTGACAAAACACAGAAATTCTCACTTAAAACCTTTGCTGACAGGCTTTAGGTGACAACTCAGTTTTGTAACCCAAAACCTTTGGCGACTAAATATGCACTTTGGGTGACAAAATTTTTGACACCCAAAGTGCATTTTCTTGTAGTGTGATATAGCAAACCAACGAAAACATATATGTTAAGCTAAACCTGTTAAATTATGCTTTCGAGTCTGTAATTCATGTTGTTCTGCAGAACATTATTTCTCTATTCTTGCTCTCCCAGACTACATTAACTTTTGATATTTTAAAATAGTCCAAATTTACTTTTCGGAGAAACATCATATACAGTATATATGCCACATAAGTTGCTAGAAAAAAAAAACCGATTTTTATCCACCGTTCGATTATGCTATTAAAAGAGATGAAGATTGACTGAAATGGTTCTCGATCATAGGCAAAATTAGAAAAAAAATCAAACAATTGAATAAAATATTAAAAATGAAATTGATCAATTTTTATATTTTTATAGTAGACCATAAAATAATTGACATAAATCAGAAATTGTAATCAACTCAGCGTGCATCAAAATTTTTTTCAACTCAGCGTGCATCTTATCTTCCTAAATCAGAAATTGAAATTAATATAATACTTCAAATATTGACAAAAATAATTTTTAAAAAAAGACAGCTGAATGAAAAAATAAAAAAGCTTACCTATACATCTACTCGATGTCGTTTTTGGTTTCCGATATCAGCGTAGGAAAAGCTAAGGCCTTGACAGGGCTGATGCAGTGAAGGATTATATCTAACATGTTTACACCGATCGTACGTATTGTGATCTTCGAACATGTTCAAAACGTTTTTTTTATTTGTTAGGAAAATTAGAAGTTTTGCATTATGCACGACAAATCTAAATTTGAGGTGTTGGGCCTGAAATGGATTTGCATCACTGTAACAATATTAACATCCACAAGAAATCAATGGAGAGAATAATAAAAGTTGATACAACATTTTCCAAACCAGCATCTTTCATTGTATGGAAAGAAATAGAGAGCAATACTTTGGTCAGTAGGGCCAGACTTCTGAAAACCTTTTAATCACACATAAGACCTACAAATAAGTTCTTTGCATGTTCTAGTTTGGGAGGAAATGGGCAGGGAAAAAGAGTGCTTAAAGTACTGTTTGAACTCATTTTTCATACACTCGAACAATTCTTTTTTATCTGAACGACGTCTTTAATTAATTTTCAAAAATCATTCTAACGTTTATTGAAACGACATTCGAACATGTTTTATAAAGTGAAACAATGTCATTTCATCATTTTTAGCGTTCGAATGATATTGTTTTCGCTTGAACGGTACACCAAAAAGGGGCCGAAAAAAACGCACTTAAAATATTGTTTGAACTTGTTTTTCACTCGCTCGAACGATTCCTTTTTTATCTGAAGGACATCGTTAGTTTTCAAATAACGTTCTAACTGTTATTGAAGTATCGTTCAAACGCTTTTTAGAAAATTAAACAACATTGTTTCATGCTTTTTAAAGTTCGAACGGTGATTTATATGTTAGAACAATTTTGAGAATATTTTAAATAAAACTTAAATAATATGTAATTAAATTATAAGCATAATTTTATTAACTACAGACCTATTATAGCACATGTGTGGGAGTATGGAAATATTTTTAGTACTCAATTACGGATTAGTGTGATAAACACAGCATATTTATCTATGTAAGTGTAATAGTATATGTATTAACTGTTGAAGTGTTAAATATATAAACTTTATTGGTACTTAACAATGTCTAAGTAATTACAAACACATGTAAATATCATAGCATATGTATGAGAGTAGGAAAATCCTATTACTACAAAATAGATGATATGTATAATATACTAGTAATATATTAAATAATATGTATAAGGTACTATATATTAAATAATATGTATAAGTTACTATATATAAATAATATGTACAAGGTACTATTAATATATGTATAAGGTATTATATATGTATGTACAAGGTACTATTAAATAATATGTATAAGACTATATATTAAATAATATGTAAAAGTTACTATATATTAACAAACTACACAAAGACCATCCACTTCAAATGAACCTCCAATAGAATCACTTATACCAGAAATAATATATACAGATAATAATTTACAATTCCCACGATATGAAAATCTCCACTCTGATCCGTCTCCATTATTACATATATGTACATTTGGAACTTTATAATTAATAGCTAATTTTTGACCGTCAGCTTGAGATAAGGCGTTCGTTTGTTTTTTCAAAATATTTGAATCAATAAACCTTCTTGTATGCAATTTGAGATCAGCACCAGAATCTACTAATGCTATTGTTGTAAAAGTGCAATCATGAATACGTATAGTAATTTCTACATGCCATTTTTGAAAAATAATACGATCAATGATTTGTAAAAAAGGTTCAAAAGTAGTGGATGTAGAAGGTATAGAAGATGGAGGTAAATCATCAGATGTTAATTCAGAAGTAGAAGGTTGTTGTGTTTTAAGAAAACAAATTTCTGTTAATAATTTATCTGTAATTTGTATAAGATTGGTTTGTGTATTTTGTAATTGTTTAATTTCTTGTTTTTGTATTTGTATTTCTTTATGTAAAGAGGCTAAGGTAATATTTGTTTGTGGTTCTTTATCAAATCGTTTTAAGACTTCATTAAAATCATAATATTTAGGTTTAGGTTGATGTGATCTTTTTTCTTCGTTATTTAAGGCTTTCATTTTCATCAAATATTCTTGTTGAAGAATGGGATCAGATATATGTGTTATAGCATCTAATAATAATTGATCAGATTGTGATAACATAAATATTTGTTTTTTCCCACATTGACAAATATCATCTAAACAATTACATATTTTAGCATGTGAAGATGCAGATGGAGTATCAGAACTATCATTTTCAGTATCAGAAGAAGAGGAAGATGTATATGAATCATTTAAAAAGATTTTAGCAACTTGTTGTTTTTGTTCTTCTGATAATTCTAGATTTTTAATGGCTTTTTTAACATAACATTTAACGGCAAAATGGCCGGTTTTACCACACTTCCAACAAACAGGGGCTGCTTGTGATTTATTTTTGTTTTTTGTATTTTTTCGGAACTTAGATTTAGAGGGTTTTTTATTTTCTTGCTGAAAAGTTTTATTTCTTCTCTAGGATGATTTATATGATTTCTTTCTATTGTTATAATATGGTTTTCGATGATGTTTTGAAGGAGGTATAGGATTTGATGTAAAACCATATTGTGCACAAAAACCACCTAATTCTTTTCATGTATTTTTCTTATCTAATTCTAAGGTTTTCTTTAATTTCAAATCATTACATAATGTTAATCCTGTTTTATTAATAATATTAATTAAAGAACCATATGTATACTTATTATAATCTATATACCTTTATCATTCATAAGTTTTTGTTTTACTTTTTGAGAAAAGGTAATAGGTAAACCAGCAATAAATTTTTCTTTCTAATATACTTGATTACAATCATCACGTAAAAATACTTTTGTTAAAAAGACATCTTTATACCACGAAAATCAGCTAAAGTAGGACATTTTAAATTTAATAGAAAATCAGAAGCTCTTTCTCTATAGATTTTAGGATTTCCAACAAAATTTAAAGTTATAGTAAATAATAAAGTCATGCAAGAATCATTTTTTGTATGGCCATCAGTGCCTAATATAGGATTATCATCATTATCTCTTTCAACAGCTGTTAATATAATTGTCTTTCTCTTCTGTAAGATATCTATCCCACCAATTTTTTAATTGACAGAAAAACTAGCAATAATACATTCAGTAACTTCTCTTTCTTTTTTATCACCACCACGTAAAACGCAAGCATACATTGACATTTCATGACATACATTTAATATTTCATATTCCGAATACCGTCTATATTCCATTCATACACATTATGTTCAGAAAAAGCGGATGTAGCTATTAAGTGTCTTTCTTCATATTGTGCATCCAGAGGAGTAGGTCGAGGATAGTAATTACGATGATTTGTATTATAATATTTATGTGATATTTGTGCATGTTTTTGTTTAGTATGTAATTTATTTAGATTTAATGTATCAAACTGATTTTCTAAAGCATTAATATCTAATTCTTCTAATTCTTCTAAGGAATCTTCATCTTGTTCTGTAGAACTATTTGTATAATTTAAGGTAGATAAGGTATTTTTTGATGTAGATGCTATATTTTTTAATTTCTCTGTTGATGGAGTTTTATCATTTAAGGATAATCTTGCTAACATTTCATTTATTTTATCTAATTTTATATCATTTGATAAACGAGGTATTTTGTTGGGAGGTAAAAACATAGGGGTTTCTTTTCATGTTTTGGAGGTATTGGGTTTATAAATTTTCTATGAATTGTAAATGTTTTCCTATTTGTTGTAAATATGTATTAGTATAATTATTTTGTTGTATAATATTATCGAAATTTTTATCATTATTATTTAAAGTATTTGCTTTATAGGGAGTTGCAAAATATTGTTTTAATTGATGATCAATACTAATAGTTGTTGTAGGAGGATAATATTCATATATTTTTTGACTATTTGTAGTTAACCATGGTATAGGTTTGTAAGGACATTAAGAGTAGGAGCATATTGTTCAAACCATTGGAAAAAATATATGTCTTGCTGTATATTTTGCATATATTGATAATATTGTTGTCTAATTAAAGCTTGTTCTTCTTGATTATAGTAGATAAAAACCATAATCTTTTAGCCATATTATGTAAAGCATTAAATTCTTCTTGTAAAAGATTTTTATTTATAGTATATTCTTTTTGTAATACATGTATAGTATTATTACGTTGTAATGTAAAAATTTCTGATTGTGTAGGTGATGTTTTAAGAGGAGGTTCAGAAGGAGATGGATCAGAATGGAGATTTTCATATCGTGGGAATTGTAAATTATTATCTGTATATATTGTTTCTGGTATAAGTGATTCTATTGGAGGTTCATTTGAAGTGGATGGTCTTTGTGTAGTTGGTTTAAAATGAGATGAAGCATATTGAAATCGGGAAGATGGTGTTGTAAAAGAGGAAAATGATTTTCGAGAAAAAGAACGATTAAGATTTTGATCTTTTTGAAAAGATAAAGTGACGGAACCATCATTATGTTGTGTAAAATATTCAATAGCTTTATTTTCTTTTTTAGGAGGTGGAGTTATTAATGGTAATTTCCAATCATCTGGTAATATAATATCATCCCATTTATCATACGAGGTATAGTAATATTGGAAAATTCATTATTTGTAGTTAAAAGTAAAGTTTCTCCTGAATGAGGACGTACCTTTGATCTAGGATCAAGTGTAGTCTTCATTAATTTATAATGAAGTCTATATACGACAGCAAGGTATTGGCACCTTCCATCATATCATGACCAATGGATTTTATATTTAATATTAAAAAGTAAGTGTAAAATTGTAGGATCAGTTAAAGATAATGGAACAAGGAAGTAATTAAAATATATAGGGTCTTGATGTAAGGACGATTCTACTTTCTCCAAGTAAAGGATTTGAAAATTGATTATGTCTACCATCTCTTAGACATAGTAAAACAGAAGCATTTAAACCTTGTCTTGTTAAAGGTGTTATTGCAACTTGAACAAGACCCATGTGCATATATTTAAAAAACCTTGGTTAATATGATTTTGAATCATATTAGAATTTAATAAATATAGAATTTCATATTCTTTTTCAATGGGAATTAATTGTTTCTATGGTTTAATTGCATAAATCAGTATTAACTAACTTACCAGATGTTATTTAGCTTTGAGTTGATATGGCATGAGGATGTAGAATCTCTTTAATTTATATGCAGGATAATATAAAAATTCCCAAAGTACTCATTTAAGGGTAATTGCCATCTAGCGTGCCTTAAGGAAAGCTACAAGGTGATAATCATCCGTATTGATTATTGTTGATGCCAGTCATTATCCATGCTGCTATCTCAAGTTATTCTATATACCTACTTACTATATGGAAGTTTCACTCTCGCGTACACAACTTATCTTGTACTACTAATTTATACCTATTAAAATATGCTCCTTTCCTACTTGAATGTGATTTCATAAAGAGACTTACTGAATAACGGGTCTACACCAAACCCGGGCTCCTTGGCATCTTCATGGACTCAATTGCCAGGACGTCGGCTATTCAGGTTCGAAGGTCCATACGTATTTCCTCTGATGATGCTTTAAATTGGAAAAATTAACACATCATCCTCCTTGGAGATGAAATGTTCAAACCAGCACAACTTAATTTTGCCATTCCCGCAAAATGCATGCAACAGTTTTTTTGGTTCAACAATGGAGCATCAAATCCAGTGCTAACGTAGTTTTAACAATGCGAGGACTTAAATAGTACATTATTCCGCGGAATAAAAATGCCTATGTAATAATCTATGGATGTACAGTCAGCCTCTGATACACAATTATTTACTCCCTAGGTCTTAAGTATCTTAATCGAGAATGTTTTTCTTATTTCTTATAATTAAATCATGTTAAAATCTTTCCTTACACGTGATGTGTCATGACGATATGCTGCTAATGAGCTGTTGCAAGTGTATATTTGATATAGAAGGAATGTGGACATATACTACAATGATTTAATTGATATATTAGTGTCAATTAGTATACGCATATTACCTGATCCTGGATGCATTAAAAAGAGAGATTACATATTAAAAACCTGCTGCGTTGCAGATTCATATATAAAACTTAATTCGTCGACTACACTCTTGATACACACTTGATACACACTGAAATCACTCAAAACTTATCACAAAAGATAAGAGAATATGAACAAGGATGAGGAACAAGGATGATGGAAGAGTGAAGGATGTTTATAAGAAGAAGAAGGATATGATTGGATTGGAGACGGAGAGGGTTGGTCGGAGAATGGTCGGAGAGGGTTGATCGGAGAAAGGGTTGATTGGTCGGAGAGTTGTTCGGAGATTAGGAGAGTAGAGAGAAGGTAGAGAGAGAGAGGCTCTGAGGATGATTTTGAGTCGTATTTTGGAATGAAGAGGAGAAGGTCTTATATAGACGAGAGAAGAGAGAAAAAAGACTATAATATCCTTACTTTTGCTTGAACAGTGAAGGGTATTTTTGTAAAGTAGGAACAGTGAGGAAAACAGTAAAAGTAGAAGTCATTGTCAATATGGAAATTACCATACTTAATCCATATGCCCAGCCAATTAGGCATACATAGATCACTTATATCGTTAGGTGCTGCGACCTAAGAGTACACTGAGCGTAATGTCTCGACATATTATCCTGGACGATCATATTGCTTGCTGCCCCTTGAAAGACTGAGTGGGTTCTATACGAGGCTGACATAATATCTCTGACGTCATCTCTACACTGTTGATTGTATTTGTGTTATTTCTTCATCAGTAAGCTCCATGTGATATCTTTCATAAGGGTCTTGAGCATCTTCATATTCTGGTACTGTAGGACTTGATATTGCTTGTAACTCTTCTGAATCTTCAGAGGATAAATTGGGATGAGATACTTCCAAGTAATTCTTTCTTTAAATCCTCTCTTTCGATTTTTGCTGCTGCTCCAGCATTTGACTCTGCTATATGAACTTTGTGGCTAAAAATTTGAGGATGTCGTGAAATCTGGTTGTGGTGCTTTGACATTACCTATGCTTGTAATGATATTTTCAAAGTATAAACGGACACCATTTGATATAAATTTTCTGGCTAGACTGACTATTACAAATGATCTTGTTGGGTTGGAAATGACTATGTGATAACACAACTTAATATCCAGCTATATAACTAACAAAATTGAAATCTCTTTACAATGGAAACGCAAACAATGTTTTCGGTATCTTTTAACTTCGAGGGATTTTTCATGGCATGAGGAGATATTTTTCGGTAATGCGGCTTTTGGTTCTAATCTAGATCGGGTTCCTTGTGTACCCAATGAATCCAAAAACCTGTTTCAAAGCTCTCCGAAGGAGATAAATTTTTCTGTCGGTGCAACCAAAACCCATTCCCCACCATTGGATGAACAACCAAGGTTGAGCAGGGAGCTTCAATAACATAGGTCGTGCTTGAAATCTTTTTAATTTTGATAAACCATGTGTTGAGTGTGGTTTTGGTTTACTCAAAGCGAATAAATAATGAAAAATGTCCATGGTCCACATAATTTTGTTTGCATCAATATGTTAATATTATTTTATTATCTAAAATTTTTGTTAAGGTACCATCAATAGTCAGAGATGAACGTAAAGTTCCAAGGCTGTCCCCATTCCATTTGCAAGATATGATCCTGCGTATTGTAAATTTTGAAAAACCGATTCGAGAAGGATCATATTTACAAGGCGTTTGTTCAAATTCTACAGATTTTGTATCCATTAATATATATTGATAAAATGCTTATGTAAAGCAGGGATTCTTTGGAACATAGTTCCAACCAGGGGGTAATATTTGGGAAGCTGTTTGATATGGATCTTGGATACTAATATAAGGTTCCTCAATAATGGTCAGATGTCTGATATAATCTTTTGCAATGATATTATCCATGGTTTGTGGTATAGTGGAGGAAGAACTGGCAGGATTTTGAATTTTTTGGCTGAAAGTCGTGGATGATATAACAGTGGATGGAGGAGGTCTAGGGCCAGGTATACGAGGGGTTGGACCTTTGGAATTTGCTATTTGACCAAGGACAGTGAAGGAATTTTGTAATGGAAGATTTGTAGGAGTGGGAGTATTGATAGGGGATGGACCACGGAAAGGAAAAAGAGGAAAGGTATTGTCCGAAAGAAAATCTTCATATGATATTTTCTTAGAATTGGAAGATGAAGAACTCATTTTCCCCTGTAGAAATTCACGAGTTAAAAAAATCAGGTATGGAATTATTAGAACCTTTAATATATTCAATATCAAAATAAAAAACATAAAGGATGCCTTGCCATCTGGCAAATAATTGTTTGGATGCAAGATTTTTAACATCTTTTTCCAAAACTTCTTTTGCTGATTTACAATCAATACGTATTAAAAACTTTTGATTTAATAGATCATCTTGAAATTTTAAAACACATAGTACAAGAGCTAATATTTCTTGCTTGATAGTACTATACTTTTGTTGAGTAATATTCCATGCATGTGAATGATATCTTACTATTTGTTCAATAGATGTATCATGCATATTGCAGATTTGATTGTTCTTCAATTATCACCACACCTCCATCAACCTAATGTTTGATATGTCTTATTACAAGTGTGTACATGGAGTTCATTTTTCTGCATGCATTGATGTTGATGAGCTACCTATGCGAACTAACGGCAGTATTAATTGTTTAAATGTTTTTCTAATTTTTGACTTTCTTTCCAGAGCCACAGTGTGCTTTACTATGACGCAGATCATGATTTCGAATTTAGTCCAAGGTGAAGGTTTTTTCTTTAAATGATTAAATAAGGGTTTACAGATTAATCTTAAATTTTTATAAAATTCACCTACATAGTTAAGACTACCAAGAAAGCGTTGTAATTGTTGTTTATCTGTGATTTTATCAGGGAATTTATCAGCAAATTCTATTGCACGTGTAAAAGGAGTAATAGTACCTTGATAAATAGTATGACCTAAAAATCTTACTTTAGTTTGACATAATTTGATTTTTGGGGCAGAGACTACTAAACCATTTTGTTCAATGATTTTTTGGAACTTATGTAAATGAAACCAATGTTGTTTAATAGCGTTATGGAAGTACATATAAGAACATCATCAATTATATACCAGATGCCACAAAATTATGATGTGTATATGTGCTTAAATAATATCAATTTTCCTTAATTATTTTGAAATTCAGAAGGATAGAGTTCTTTTTCAATCCGAAGGATATAACATTCCATTCATAGTGACCAAAAGGGACTGTGAAAGCAGTTTTATATCGATCCTCTTCCGCCACCTGAATTTGATAGAAACCTGATTTCATATTTCCAATTTTGAGAAAATACAAGCATTATGTAGACGATTTAATAAATCTTTTTTATTTGGAATAGGATAATGAATCCAACGTAAAGCTTTATTTAAAAGTTTATAATTTATTACTAGACGTGAGACTCCACATTCTAATTCTGCTTTACCCCACCCACAACTTGAAAATTGCTTAAATCTAGGCAGCACCAACTCCATGGTGATTCAGTGCAAGGACCGCTCATGAAGGGATTACCTTTATTAAGGTATATAATTGATATAGCCTTCCCAGTTGTTATACAATACTCTCTTTGACATAATTGTTTTCCCTTAGCAAGTTCTATTTTATTGGTCGTGCTTTTTTGAGGATGCTATTGCGTTCCTAAAAAAAAATCTGGTTCATAAGTAATCGATGAGTGTAAATGCAATAAATAATATTGCTTTTTTCTATTTCCAGAAAGCATTTGTAAAGTTAGAAACACTACCAGTGTCTCGGCTATCCCTAACTAGTTTTTGAACACTTTTTAATATCTTTCATGATCTGAATAGAAGTAGTGGCTGCTTTTGAAGGCTTTTATTTCTTCCTAGTATCGAGTATATAAAAGTTGAGAATGATACACATTTGTGGCTTTTCTGTAAGAACTGTTAAAATGTTTTTGTTTACGAGAAAGCTTTATCTTTGTTGTAAACGATGCTATACACTGTGACTTTCTTTTATGTATACTAGAATCATTTGTTTAATAGCTTGTAATCTTTTTTTGTATATTATAGCATGCCCGTTATGCGGATTTAATTAAAAAAGGTCAAAAAGTAACATCTATTGTGCTCTAATATTTTGGAATAGAGTTTATACCTTGTTCCTCGTCCTTCCTGTCTGTCTTGAATAATTTTCTTCAGCCTGTGACAATAAAAGGATTAATTAAAGCAGGAAAGGCTTCCTAATAATTTCACTCACTTTTAGCGCATGTAAGGATACTAGTTTTGCTGAAGAGAATAGAATCATTAAAATTCATCTACATAGATTAAGCAGAGAATCACTGTACTTTCAGTGATTATCTTACCATTACATAATATTAGACTGTAATTTTGAAGCCTATAATATGTGCGTATAAGAGTTACTAGTTAGTGAGTGTGTAAATAATTTGAGTGTGATACATAAATTTTTTCTATTTGCTTGACTACAGGCATTTCATACTATAATTGTGACAGCTATTAGTAGGAAAGCGTAAAAAGCGTATCATTGTGCTGTGCGTTTAACAGTTTTGTCGGTGAAAGAAAAGTCTCCTTTATTATTTGCCGTATACAGCAGAGTTTCTCCCTCATCGAACGTTGGTTTCAAACGGCGATTTGTCCCTATAAACGAGTGAATTTTTTTTTTGCTGACAGGCAGAGTGTCAATGACACCAATAAGAGAATATACATAATGTGCTCCCGGCAAATGTTTTTTTTTTGGACGTTTAAATTTCCATATCCCCTCCGAAAAAAAACATCAATTTATATTTTTTTTCCTGAATAGGTATTTTAACTGTACCTCCCATAACAAAAATCCTATCCTTACAAAGTCCCATGATTATTGTATGAGTTTAATTGCTAAAGTCCAATGTGGTACTAATGGTGTGGTCCGAGATTATCTTATTTGATTCATCTTTAAATATCTAAGGTGTATACAGAGATAAATTTGAAAACTTTAGAAGCTGATTGATTTCCCATACTGTAGAGAGTTAGTATAGCTCGATTTTCTCCATACTTTCTATCATAATGTGTGTGATCTGCCCATGTAACAAAAATATGTTTATAAAACGCTTTTTCAAACTGCAGACTCTAGTGCAAAATTATCGTTCTGTCACCTATTATAACTCTATACGTGCAATAGATTTCCTAAGCGAATTCAATTGCCCGATACATGATAAACTAATAAGAATAGCATTTCTCTGCGTAAGGTTTGCCGTCACTACATTTGTGCAGTGAGAGTGTTTAATATTTCTGTACATGCGCCAGAGGCGGGAACAATATCAACAGTTTCTCCTAGATTGGACAAGATTCATATACATTGGATGGCTTCTATATTTTCCTCCTATTACATGCCTACAGGACTCGTCACCTTTTCTAAGGTTGTGGTAAGAGATAAATTTCTTGGTTATTTAACTCATTCTGTTACATAAATATATCTAAGATTCCATTAGGAGCTCATTTTCTAATATGTTTGAAACTACATGAGATTTCTTGTAGGTTGAACGAGTATAAGTTTTCATATTTCCTACGTCTACAGACTCCACTTTGGCTCTATTTCATGACTTTGGATCCCATTTTTGGTAGATAAAATTGGGGTCAATCGGCCATTAATACCTACTACTGCGTCCATTACATCTGGATATTAATCAATTAAGAATGGCCTTATAATGGCTAGCTGTATCGACTTTCATTAGGATATGTGAGCGAGAATGGTAGCTGAAAAAAACAATTAAGATTACTCTGTTCCAGTTAAATAAGCCTTAATAAATTCCGGATGGTTGGTGGGGTTTTTAAGCTATTGCTTCAAAATGATCTCTAGAGTATCACTTAAGTCTCATTACGAGAATAATCCCAATGGCTTCCTTAATGTTTTTTTTTTTTTAAGGGCCTTCCGATTCCGTCACAGATTTGTTAAACGAATTTAATTGTACACTGATCGCGTGGCAGACGGTGGCCACATCAGCTCCCCAGCCAGACGTAGACGTTTTCCCAAATTGCCACCTCCTCAACATTTTATTTCCCCCCAATTGACCCATTTCTTCGTTCAGTCTTTCCCCATTTCCGTCAAGTATACCCACAAACCCTAGCCCGATAGAATCCTCTATTTTCCAAACGAAATCATTAACTCATTCGAGCACCCGTATATTTCCGTTCAATCTTTGCCGTCTGTGAAGGAACGATGACTTCTGACATAGGTCACTTAGAATAGTTCCGAAATGATAGGTAACTGTGCGAGGATGGTCGAATTGAATCTTGCCTTGAATTCTTTGACTGGCAGTATACCTCATACATTTTCTTCAATCACCTCGCTGAACTCTCTGAATCTCTCGAGCAATAAACTTACGGGTTTGATTCCAGATAGTTTAGAGAAATTGAAGTTAAGCTGTATTGATTTGTCTGAAAATCAGCTATCAAGAAGAATTCCGCCTGATCTTTTGACAATGGGCGGAGAAAAAGCATTTATTGGAAACAAGGAACTCAGTGTCGACCAAAATTTTAAAGTGATTTTGAGATCTGGGATAAATATTTGCACTGGAAATGATGCTCAAAGAGGGTTCTTTGCAGGTAAATACGTATTGTTTTGTGCTGTCGCATCCGCTTTGGTTGTCATATTAGCAGGGTTACTGTTTGAGAGTTATAAGAAGATCAAGCTTGGGGAGGCTGATGTAGAAAAGGACTTGGAAGGGGAAAAGCAAGTAGATCCAAGATGGAAGCTTTCATCTTTCCACCGAGTAGAAATGGATGCTGATGAAATTTGTAGTCTGGAAGAAGAAAATTTGATTGGAACTGGTGCTACAGGAAAAGTTTATCGAGTGGATTTGAAGAGAAACGACACTACAGTGGCCGTACAGCAACTGTGGAAAGGAGAAGGTGTGAAGATGTGGAAATCAGTCAGGTGTCGAAGTATTGTCGGAGCTGATGTGGCCATTGTCTGCCACGTTAGACATTGTCGTTAACTATCTGGGTCAGACTTAATGGAAGGTCTTAAAAAAAATAATTTAATAAAGTCTACGGTCTCCTGTGGAACAAAGTGAATCTTGGGACCATTTTGTGAAAAACTTAAACCCTAAGGAACAGCGGGTTTATTAAGCCTCTTAGTTATGTTAATCCTTTTTTTTTTATCTTGGGCTGGTTTGGTTTTGCTAAATGATTCGACAACTCGCTTCCGCTAAACATTAAGGCTCGTGCTCCGGTCGACGTGATTCCTATCCCTCTTACAAGGCAGTGCTGTGATATTTTTACACTTAACCAATGATTATTCTCTAATCACAATTTATTGGGTCAACCCTGTTCATGACTCTCTTAGGGGTTAGGAATGAGAATTGATTAGTAATCTTAGTAATCTATTTATTCCCGAATGTAAATAATTTTATTAAATTTTCTGAGGTGACAGGGTTTGAACATAATTTCGAAGAAGAAAATGTAGGGGCATTAATGGAAATTGATTAGTAAAATTTTCTCTTTGGGGTGATCAGAAAGGTAAATTACTTAAAAAAATATTTTATTTTTGGGGCCGGTAGAGCCGCCCCCACTTGTTTCCCCCATCACTCCCTATAAATAGTATTATAGTCTATTTTCCAATGTATTTGTTTGTATTTTTGAATATTTTTTTAATGATTTAAGAATATTTTTTGAAATATATTATTTTTAGTGTTGGAGAGAATTGTGGGACTCGTAAAGGAGATGTTTTGAAAGAGAGAGTTTTTGAAATTTATTGTCTTAAAGAATGTGAGAGTCAAAAATATGGTTGAAAGAAAATTGATAATTTCACTGAGAAAGTTTTTATGAGTTTTATTTAGTTTGATTTAATTTGGTCCGGTGTCTCTATATTTAATAATAACTTCATGTAGAAAATTGAAGTCAAATCGATAAAAATCGATATAAATGTACATACAGAGAGAGATTTAATCCAAAGACTCATGAAATATTTTGTTTATATCCGAAAAAATTAAATGATACTACTTAAATTTTTTGAACAATAGGTTTTTCTCAAATAAAATTAAAATAACTCTTTTCAGACAAATGGAGAGAAGAGAAGATTTACTGTTTTGAACAACGCTTGCCAGATAGCGAGATTGCGGGGATCAATCTGGTGTAAACAGAAGCCTTTTCATGTCTAATTGTTAATTATTGTTGAATGGGCTGAAATTGTCTGAACAAATTATTCACTACTAGTTGTGAGGAGGATTAAGAAGCCCCTATAACAACATATTTTTTTGTAGCGCGTTTGACATAAACTCTTTCTGAAACACACACACATAATTTGCAGTGGCAGAACAGGAATCCACATCTGGAGGTGGGAGGGGGGGGACGGGGGAGCAGGAACAATAAGCTTATCTTTTGAACTCTAAAATTTATGAATCAAATATTATTTGTAAATATGCACTCCTAATTCGTGTTAAAATGTTTGTCTCTTACATTTTACAAATGATAAACACAATCTAAGGACTTAATAAAATATTTAAACTGTAACTATTTTGAACTGTATTGATGCTTATTATACCACGTACTATGCATATTTTTTTGTCCATGGGAGTCTTATAAAATTCTCTGTTGGTAGGACCCAAATACCAAACCAGATTCTGGCTGTATGCAATTGAGGATCTTATGGGTCCAGCATGTTACTCTCATTTTTCCTGTTCAAAAAACAATAATTAGATAGAAGAAAAATTAAATTTAAATTTTCTTTTAGTTATAGCCAATGGCTGCAAAGTCGTAACGCAGAATTTGTAGCAAAATAGAGTTAGGAATTAAATCTCCTAGTGACATATATGCTGCAAACTGCAAAAGGGAAGGGGCAATAATTAGTACTCATCAACCAATGCATTCAAAGCATTTGCAAGAATTATTTAGTGATGCATGAGTCATATATATACATTGGAAACTGCACAAATCCAACTGAAACTGTTAATTCCTTATAGTAGGAGATACTGATACACGTTACCCATGAGCATCCTGATTCAAGGTAGCATCATTCACTACAAGAAAAATAAACGACCTCTGTGTAGAAGCGCTTTTCTAAATTGATGCTTAAAGGTGTTCAAAAAACTTTGTCACACCCAAGTGCTATAATTTGTGGCATGCTAAAGGATTTAACTATTTGTGGTGAGACAAGAGAATCTTATGTTAAATGCCACCTGGCTGAATTTAATAAACTGTCACGTATACTAGCTCGTTAGCTCAATCAAAGAGGTTTTTAGATGACGATTTTCATGTTCTGTGGCTCGAAACCGTTCAGACAGTTTATAATACCGTTTGAACGATTTTGTGTCATATTGACGAAATTGAAAATCATCATGCCCAATACAGCCCATCCTATATAGTTTCGCATAAGTAGTGCCTGTCTAAAACCATAAAATGTTACCGTTTCTCATTTATGTTCACAACAGTAATCTCTGATGGAATAGCTTGGTCCAACTGTGACGAAATGCATTTTGTCATGGACAATCCGTGCACATGGTTGTATAACAATGTCCGAACGATAATATATCCACGTCTTAGATCTTATGTAAATATAACTGGACATCCGCAGCCTTTGTTTCATTATGTCACGAAAATAGTTTTTGTATCGACGCTTGCCACCCTTAAAACTACTCTCTATACCTTACTAATACACAATCTCTCATTCCTGATTTGAAAAACAACGTTCCTAGCTATAACTGTTGTGTTAAGAATTACTAAATGGAACGCTAGTTATTTTCTTATAACAAAAGAAGACAGAGCCGGGTGCACGCGAGGAGAAATATGCAACAGTTCGGACGGAGCAAATTGGCATATGGAGGAGCGTATGCGCACAATAATTTTAACAAGAACAATAAAGGCCCAACGAAAGTATGCTTAACTCTCTCGATTATCCGACGACTTTTGTACTGTTCGAAACCGTTTTCCTAGAGGTACTTTCGAAATTAATTTCACATTTAAAATATGTTTTAAAGTTTAATTTGGCAAAATCCAGATACATCGTTAAAGTTATGTAAGATATTCAATTACTTGTAACATAATACTAAATATCTACAAAATATGCATATGGTCATAGTTAATAATGTAAAATAAAACTTGACATAATCCGATAAGTACAGACCACATGTATATGAATTACATTAAAAATTTCTAGCTGTCCAAATTTTATTGCTTAGACACCTAGTAGCGTCGTCTACTTGTTTCGTTACGAGATTGCGCCAGTCTTGTCTGAAAATCTGCTCCATTATCTGCTCAACGCATTTTGCTCCGCCATTAGTGCATCCTCTGTTCTTGTGTTCCACTGGGTTCCTTTGCTTGTTCAGCTAATATGCATTATATGTTTCTGATGCTCTTTCGTACGTTTTACACATCCTCCACTTGAATCTAGATCTCTCTCCTAGACATCATCATATGGTGAGCAAGTCAGTCCTTTTCTTTCGCTGTATCAACTTTTCTTTCCTAACCGTTTGTTGTCCTAACACTCACATTTTATGACTTATAAGTGTATTCAATCGCATCGTCTGCTCCATATCTGTGACCGCTTGACCAGAAGCTTTCATAATTCCCAATCTGTCTAGCCTTTATTCTCCCGTACCATGAGCAAATTCTAGCTAATCATACAGAGGCTTTCTCGCTCTAATCTCCTGTTAGAGGTACAATTGAAATTCAGTGACTATCGGACGCTACGTACCACTTGCAATTAAAACTTCAAATTCCTTTCTTCTAGATATAGAAGATGTAATCAAACAGATCTACTGAAAGTACCTAACAACCTCGCATGCTCTTAAACCCGCTTTCGTCTCCAACACCTCAGCGAAGATCTCTACTTTGGTGTATGACTTTCCCTTTGACTCAGTAACGCCTTCATTTTTTCCTACAAAATTAGAAAAGAAAATAAAACTAGCACATATGAAACATAAAACACACACGAATGCATCATTAAATCTAAAGTTACAACTTAAAAATCTTTCTTGTCGCCAATATTGTTGACTTGGAATGTGTACATTTGCACGAGCTGTCTCGATTATAAGTATAGACGTATTCTTTATATATTAATTAAGTAAAGCATTACAAGGACTAATCTCAACAAATTTCTGTGGATATTTTCTCTACCTAGTTACAAGAAATATAAAATCTGGCATTATTGGAAATTACGACATAATCGTACAGTATATTTTTATAGACTATTCAATAAATAAACAAAAATGTAATATATACTTATTACTTACTAACAATGCTCTCGCGCGTTGGAAAGACCTCGCTCCAGATGTGTGTACAATTTTTAGCTTAGCTCTATTCTCCTGGTTGATTACACTCCTCCTCTGTGTTGTACATTTACAGTTGTTATCACAATTAATAATAAAAATAAAATAAACGTTTAGCCGTGACCAGCGCAATACAAAATTGAGATAATGAGAAATATGAGGGGAACATTACACAAAATAATAGCTCTTGTGAATAAATCACAAACACGATTCCATTTTTTCTTGTTCATATCGGGATTCGGGTGTTCTAACGCCTCTTTCTTTGGAATTGAACACGGGTATTTGGAGAGGGAGAAAAGAGAGCTAGGCTAGTATTGTTGGAATATTCTATTTTTTGTGCATCCTGTAAAATATGATTGTGTTCGTAGTAGAACGTCTCAACTCGGAGAAGAGCTTGAATGTCGAGACCGGTAAAAAGCTTCGGGTCGTAATCTAGTTGGAAATCATCCTTAACATATATAATAGTTAGTACGTATAAAAGTTTCAACAATTAAAATTTTATAAATTATACTTACCAACACTGGGTACATCATATACGATTTAACCTCGTCGTGGACCTCCTTCCACTTATTCGTCTCAAATGAGACTTGTTTTCGAACAAGCGCACCAATATGACTCTGGAAGCATTGAAGGACGCCTGTCTCACCGCCTCGTTTTTTATCAATTAAGGGATATGGGCACGTGCTCTAGCTTCCTTTAGAGTGTTGCAAGCTTGAGTAAGGCAATCTTGTCCTACTTATTTCAAACGTGTCTCTTCTGGACATCACTACAAATGTCAGAACAATAAATTTAATATTCTATGAGTTAAGAGCTATTTATGATAAATTTAAAAGGAAACTCTATAACTATATTTGAGATCAAGTAACTTTGTGGAGCGGCAAAAATTTTTAAGCGGCAAATTTCTTAGGGCTGTCTCCCTTGCGCGCCACTGCGCGCCAAAAAAAGGTCAAAAGGAAATAACCTATAACAACGTCACAAATAACTAATTTGGCTAGTTGTCTCTTTTTGTACTGGACTTGTTGTGGTAGGGGACGATAATTCGTTACTATACCTAAGTGAAGGACCTGACATTGCTAGTGTACCTCAAGCTGATGAATCGCATCGAAGATGTTTCCCTCCCGCTTGCGTGACGTCGTCCTATGAGCAAATAAGTTTATACAAGTGTGGTAGTGAGAGAGAGAAAAACACAATGAATTTTGTTACTCAAAATGAATATAAATTGGAAACGCAAAGTAAATTGAAACAATAAAGTTACATTTGTCCTTAGAGTCATATTCTTCATAATCACTACAATCATTACTGAACGAGTCCGATGAATCATCGCTTTCTTCTATGTCACGCTTTTGTGCACCACTCTCATCGGTCACCGACATATAAGTCGCGATATAATTTCTAGTCAACTGGATTATGTCAAATGAGCTAAAGTCCAGAAAAAGCTCAATTGACTCATTCTCCTGGTATGCTTTATGGTTCGACGGTCCTTCTCCATTTTTACTAGCTTTCTCCTCAATAGGTGGAATATCATACCTGTTTCTAGGGATAATCTTTTGAACAATCTTCCCAGTTGAACCCATCTCATTAGCCTTCTATGATTACATGTTTTATATAAAATACACATATATACCTACAGAAATCAAATTCTAATTGAAGCGTGTTGTGTGTTGTCTTAATTGGCTCACTATCTATATCCGGCTAAGTTATGTATTTTAATACTAACAGATATACCTGACCATCTGTCTATAGTCAAAGACCTAAAAGTCCTTATGGAGATATCTTCAAGTCAAACCAGTCATGTTTTAGTAAATAAACTAAATTCCCTCTCAAATAATGCAACGCGTAAATATCAACGACTTGGCCGTAAAAATCAACATCTTGCCCATCATGGTCCCCCGGAACAACCACACCACTATTCTCAGTGTTACGAAACTATTCACAAAAGACCGTGTGAAATCTAACTACATTCACTACACACCCACAATAACAATGTGCCCGTTAATCCGGACCGGATGCTAATGCATACAAATCATTCGACACCAAGCCCTAATTTTCATTGCGCATAGTTTGAAACTAAAATAGTAAACACGTGTTAAGTTTGACTCTAAAAAAAATGATCAATTAAAATTAAACATATAACAGAGACAAAATTAAATAAATACCCGATTTCTAAACCATAACGGAAATCCTCTTTCGTGCCTCCTATCAACATTTATTAGTGATTCCCTCTTCATCTCTTCCAAGTGCTCGCTATAAAGAAATAAGATATTTTATAATAAATTAAAAGATAATGAACTGATAAGTATTTAAGTGGGCAAATATTCTTATAAGCACTTACTCCCATACTTGGTTTGGCGTGCGATATTTCTTGACGCCTGAACAGTTGTTAGTACGTACCACTTGTCTCGTGCTTTGTTACATACAAAGTGCGCCCTTGTAAGGTCATATTTCTTAAATCTTGACCCATCAAAGGCCAGCTCTCAGCGGTCAAACAACTGCCAATTAGTTGAGTAAACACAGAAAGATAATGAGTCACAACTTCCGTACAAGTCATCTCGCTACCTCGTCGGCATAAGTTGTCTTGGTTTCTTTTCCTCATACATTAACCAATTCATCATCACACATCCTTGTTACTCAAACCAAGATACATATGAGCAAAAAGTTAAGACATTCCCATATGCCAATGTGACTATCCTTATCAGCATTCAGATATACTCTTCTTTGCTATGGAAGACCCTAGTCTACGCCCACACTAGTGTTACTACGTAT
>RXIC02000448.1:0-200869 GCA_003952965.2 Morella rubra | reverse complement strand
GTGCGTTGGTTACAGGATGAGCGTGATTTTCATGGGGTTCAAAGTGGAATATATGGACCGATCCAAAAAATTTAATTGAATAGGAAAAGGGTGGGTTATTGATGCAGCATAAAATCTTTAACATGAGATGCGGATGCCAGCCATCCACCTACCAATTGCTTTAGCAAGTCCATTTTAGGTTGATGAACAACTACAATTGTACGTGATTGAAAGATGTTATAGCCTTTGGGCCTCATGGGTTTTATGGCAGTTTTTTTGACCTGCCATTTCGACTTGTATTCTGTTTATATAGTTGTAATAAGTATGAGTACTCTAGACTAGCAAATTCAGCATCAGCCTATATTTCATGTAAAGTATTTAGCTAGTTTCATTGTCCTATTATTTTCTATCAACTCTAAACAGCATGTAAAGCGGCAATCCCAACATCATGAATGAGTTTATTTTGCAAATTTTTGGGAACATTGGAGGAGAGGCATGAGGGGGCCTCTTTTTTTTTTTTTCTTCTTGTTTCTTGTTTCTTGTTTTCCAAGCTTTCTTATATTTCAATTATCTGTGTTTACCTTTTTAACTTAAAAATTGGTGAAATCCCACCTCAGCCATGTTTTGTTCTTAGGAATGGAAGAAATCAGGGGAAATCAAGGAAGGTAATTGCAAGCAGCAGAGCAGAGTCCCTCGCAAGCTCTGTTTTGCTTTTACGCATAAAGAGCAACTAAGAACAAGTCAGATGTGCAGTTGGAACGGGAAGAATGCAGCCAAAAACACACGTCCAACATAGCTGCTGAAGCTGTGGCCCTCTGCACGTGTTATCGCTTTGGATTCACTTGGTTGATTGATACGCAGTATCCTTTTAATTATTATTTTTTTTAATCAAGAATAATTGCTGCAAGCTGCAACTTCGATTTTGTTTAAGAAATCTTGGAAAATCTGCGAGTAGTTGGTGAAGTCTTCGTCAATGGATGATTTTTAATTCTCCTATTTCTATGATTAATTTTAGCAAGTTAGGTAAGTAATTGACTCAACTAAGCCCAGATAACTTAAAGAAATAAGGAAATTCTGTTAGTGGATTGATTAAATATTATATGAATCTTTAATCTTACAGAAAAATTGGACCTCCTGGGGCTTATGATATTTAATTCTTACCTACTGCATGCAAGCTGGCATGACAACAAACATGTGAAACTATTCCATATCCCTCTCATATATTATTAGTTACACACACACAATATATATATATATATGTGTGTGTGTGTGTGGTGTGTGTGTGTGTGTTATCTTTTGTTCTTCTTGCATTTAGACATACATACTTCACAGATTGCTTGATTTTTGCATTTAATTTATTGTTTATGTAACTGTGTTTCTGTTGTCCAAATATAGACTTGGTTATTTTTGAAGGCGTTGATGGCTCTAAAAGGAAAATTTTCCAAATATTTTAGCTTTGCAAATACGCTGTGAACAATTGAATTTCCTTTCCTTGTAATTTTAATCTTTTTCTTTTAATTCTGTGGCCGAGGTTGCTTTTATCACTTTCATTCAATCAATGACATGGTGTGGAGTCGACCACTCTTAAGAGTGATTGCAATGAACACAGTATTCCAAAAGTTTGGATCCATATTGGTCCACATGGAGCTGAGCTGCAGCACAATACTCGAAAAACTATCATGCTGTCTCCAGCCCCACCAGCACCGATGTTTCCACTGATCTCCACTGATCTCTTATATATCACGTACTTCTTTTCTCTTTTCTCTTTTCTAGCCACTTTTGTTAATCAGCTCTAGCTAGTCTATTTTAGGTTGATGAACGGCTAACAATTGTACGTGTTTGAAACATGTTATAGCCTATGGGCCTAGTGGGTTTTATGGCAGTTCTTCTGACCTGTCATTTGGGCTTGTATTTTGTTTACATAGTTGTAACAAGTACGAGTACTCTAGGCTCTAGCAAACTCATCGTCAGCCTTTCATATAGAGTATTTAGATAGTTTTATTGTCTTATAGTTTTCTATTCAACAATAGGCAGCATGAAAAGCGGCAATTCCCAACATCTTCAATGAGTTTATTTTGCAAATTTTTTGGCAGCATTAGAGGAGAGGGAAGGAAGGGACCTTTTTTTTTTGGGGGGCTTATATCGAAGCTTTCTTTATTTTAATTATCGGTATTTATCTTTTATCTTAAAAATGGATGAAATCTTGACGTAAGGTTGATTTTAAAAGAGCCTTAGTATAGGGATCAAGCCTCAAAATTACAAATTAAATGTGCAAAATTACAAAAGATGCATTGGAATTCAAATCACCCAAATTTAGGGAACGTTTGTTTGCTCAATTTTTTAGAGGTCAAAATTTCCCACCACATCAAACACATTTTAAAATCTTAATAATTTTCACACTTTTATATATACACTTACATTTTTTACAAACCCTAATAAACTTCAATATTCAAAAAATTTCTAAAATTTCTAAAATTATTCTCTAAAATTTCGATACACGAACAACTCCTTAATTTATTCAAATTATCAACAATGCATCTTTCATTTGAGTAACAAGATACTAACAAACGGTTAGAATACCAACTTTTCACAGCCGTATTTGCGACCCGATGAAATCTTAGAAGCCTAAATCTTTGCAATCGGTAATCATTTGCACCATCTGTGAAGGCTCAAGGGTGAGAAAGTGGTATTCTAAACCGTTGTTATATCTTTTACTCAAATGGAAAAAAAAATGCATTGTTGATAATTTGAATAAATTAAGGAGTTGTTCGTGTATCGAAATTTTAGAGAATAATTTTAGAAATTTTAGAAATTTTTTGAATATTGAAGTTTATTAGGGTTTGTAAAAAATGTAAGTGTATATATAAAAGTGTTTAAAATTATTAGATTTGAAAATGTGTTTTGTGGTGGAAATTTTGAGTCTCTAAAAAATTGAGCAAACAAACGTTCCCTAAATTTGGGTGATTTGAATTCCAATGCATCTTTTGTAATTTTGCACATTTAATTTGTAATTTTGAGGCTTGATCCCTATACTAAGGCTCTTTTAAAATCAACCTTACGTCAAGATTTCATCCATTTTTAAGATAAAAAGATAAATACCGATAATTAAATATAAAGAAAGCTTCGATATAAGCCCCCCAAAAAAAAAAGGTCCCTTCCTTCCCTCTCCTCTAATGCTGCCAAAAAATTTGCAAAATAAACTCATTGAAGATGTTGGGAATTGCCGCTTTTCATGCTGCCTATTGTTGAATAGAAAACTATAAGACAATAAAACTATCTAAATACTCTATATGAAAGGCTGACGATGAGTTTGCTAGAGCCTAGAGTACTCGTACTTGTTACAACTATGTAAACAAAATACAAGCCCAAATGACAGGTCAGAAGAACTGCCATAAAACCCACTAGGCCCATAGGCTATAACATGTTTCAAACACGTACAATTGTTAGCCGTTCATCAACCTAAAATAGACTAGCTAGAGCTGATTAACAAAAGTGGCTAGAAAAGAGAAAAGAGAAAAGAAGTACGTGATATAAAGAGATCAGTGGAGATCAGTGGAAACATCGGTGCTGGTGGGGCTGGAGACAGCATGATAGTTTTTCGAGTATTGTGCTGCAGCTCAGCTCCATGTGGACCAATATGGATCCAAACTTTTGGAATACTGTGTTCATTGCAATCACTCTTAAGAGTGGTCGACTCCACACCATGTCATTGATTGAATGAAAGTGATAAAAGCAACCTCGGCCACAGAATTAAAAGAAAAAGATTAAAATTACAAGGAAAGGAAATTCAATTGTTCACAGCGTATTTGCAAAGCTAAAATATTTGGAAAATTTTCCTTTTAGAGCCATCAACGCCTTCAAAAATAACCAAGTCTATATTTGGACAACAGAAACACAGTTACATAAACAATAAATTAAATGCAAAAATCAAGCAATCTGTGAAGTATGTATGTCTAAATGCAAGAAGAACAAAAGATAACACACACACACACACACACACACACACACACATATATATATATATATGTGTTGTAACTAATAATATATGAGAGGGATATGGAATAGTTTCACATGTTTGTTGTCATGCCAGCTTGCATGCAGTAGGTAAGAATTAAATATCATAAGCCCCAGGAGGTCCAATTTTTCTGTAAGATTAAAGATTCATATAATATTTAATCAATCCACTAACAGAATTTCCTTATTTCTTTAAGTTATCTGGGCTTAGTTGAGTCAATTACTTACCTAACTTGCTAAAATTAATCATAGAAATAGGAGAATTAAAAATCATCCATTGACGAAGACTTCACCAACTACTCGCAGATTTTCCAAGATTTCTTAAACAAAATCGAAGTTGCAGCTTGCAGCAATTATTCTTGATTAAAAAAAATAATAATTAAAAGGATACTGCGTATCAATCAACCAAGTGAATCCAAAGCGATAACACGTGCAGAGGGCCACAGCTTCAGCAGCTATGTTGGACGTGTGTTTTTGGCTGCATTCTTCCCGTTCCAACTGCACATCTGACTTGTTCTTAGTTGCTCTTTATGCGTAAAAGCAAAACAGAGCTTGCGAGGGACTCTGCTCTGCTGCTTGCAATTACCTTCCTTGATTTCCCCTGATTTCTTCCATTCCTAAGAACAAAACATGGCTGAGGTGGGATTTCACCAATTTTTAAGTTAAAAAGGTAAACACAGATAATTGAAATATAAGAAAGCTTGGAAACAAGAAACAAGAAACAAGAAGAAAAAAAAAAAAAAAAAGAGCCCCCTCATGCCTCTCCTCCAATGTTCCCAAAAAATTTGCAAAATAAACTCATTCATGATGTTGGGATTGCCGCTTTACATGCTGTTTAGAGTTGAATAGAAAATAATAGGACAATGAAACTAGCTAAATACTTTACATGAAATTAGGCTGATGCTGAATTTGCTAGAGTCTAGAGTACTCATACTTATTACAACTATATAAACAGAATACAAGTCGAAATGGCAGGTCAAAAAAACTGCCATAAAACCCATGAGGCCCAAAGGCTATAACATCTTTCAATCACGTACAATTGTAGTTGTTCATCAACCTAAAATGGACTTGCTAAAGCAATTGGTAGGTGGATGGCTGGCATCCATCTCATGTTAAAGATTTTATGCTGCATCAATAACCCACCCTTTTCCTATTCAATTAAATTTTTTGGATCGGTCCATATATTCCACTTTGAACCCCATGAAAATCACGCTCATCCTGTAACCAACGCACCTTACCTTTTAGTAGTAGACGGCCAACCGACTATCCTTTGTCTGCCATTTACTTTCAGTCTGCCAGACGTATGCAAATCTATTGGTTAACTGTGAAGGAGAATTTGTAAATCACACACGGCAAACATGTAAAGTTGGGAAAATGAAAAGAAATCCGTAATTGACAGGCAATTTCAGTATGGATCTAAATTGAAAAAATATATAAATTAAATAGTTTAATTTGTCAAAAAAAAATACATCAAAAAGTATAAATGATTTTAAAGATAAGGAGACAAAATATATTTAACTCAAAAAGAAAAAAAAAAATTAATTTCCACTATCTTATATGTTCGGGAATTGTATTAGTGGGAAAATGAAAAAAATAATAATAATAATGCCAACATTTCGAACTTAGGAATACAAATTGGATATCCCATCATGCGCTGCCACTTGCTACTTTTAACAAATTAGTTTCGTTTATTTTACTCGTTCCTCTTCTACGCAGGTAGGCCCACCAATTTTCCAATAAGCTGATTCCTGTACCATCAAATATTTCCAAAGCTCCTATGCGTAAAAGCAAAAACAGACTTGCAAGTGATTTTGCTCTGCTGTTTGCAATTACCTTCCTTGATTTCTCCTGATTTCTTCCGTTCCGAAGAACCAAACATGATTGAGGCGGTGGGGATGGCATTGCTCTCTTCCGCCGTCAAACTGGTATTTCAAAAATTGGCATCTCCCGACGTTGTCGACTTAATCCGGGGAAAAAAACTCACCAAAGAACTCTTGCAGAAATTTAAGACAGCGGTGCTGAGCGTGAATGCAGTGCTTGAAGACGCGGAGGAAAAGCAAATAACAAACTCTTTTGTGAGAGACTGGATTGATGAGCTCAAAGATGCTCTCTATGATGCAGATGACATCTTGGACGGGATTGCCACTGAAGCCATGCGATCCAAGTTGGAGGCTGATTTACCTACTACTATGGGTAAGGTACGAAGCTCCATCTCTACTTTCCTTCGAACGTTTTGTTAACGAGATAGAGCCAAAGATAAAACGTCCTTAGCAGAGTAGATGATCTAGCAAACAAAAGGATCTTATGGGCCTGCAAAAAATTGCTGGAAGGAGCCAATCCAAAAGATTGCCCACGACTCCTTCCATCGAAGAATCTGGTACTTTCGGTAGGAATGATGATAAGAAGGCAATAATTGACTTGTTGGCCCCAGAAGATGCAAGCACGACAAGAAAAGTGTGATTGCCATAGTCGGCATGGGGGGTGTTGGCAAGACTACCCTTGCACAACTTGTATACAGTGACAGCAGGGTGAAGCAGCATTTCAACCTTGAAGTATGGTCTTGTATTTCAGAAGAATTTGTAATATCCAAGGTACAGAAATCAGTTATAGAGGCAGTAACTTCATCACCTTGTAATACTGAGGATCCGACTCAGGTTGAAGAACAACTAAAAAAGAATCTGTTGGGGAAGAAATTTCTAATTGTTTTAGATGATGTCTGGAGTGAAGATCGTGTTCATCAGGAGTTTCTGAGCAAGCTGTTGCAGTATGGGGTCCAAGGAAGTAAGGTAGTGATTACAACACGCAACGACAGTGTTGCAAATGCTATGCGCGCTAGTGCAACTCATCGTGTAAAGAAATTATCGGATGACGATTGCTGGTTACTATTTGCAAAACAAGCATTCGGTGACGTTTGCTCTGATTCACATAAAGAGCTAGAAGCAATCGGTAGACAAATTATAAAAAAGTGCAAAGGTCTACCATTGGCGGTCAAGGCAATTGGAGCTCTTTTATGGTCTAAACTAGATGCGGATGAATGGAATAAGATATTGCAAAGCGATTTATGGGATTTGCCAATTAACGAGACAAACATTCAGCCTGCTCTAAGATTGAGCTACATTTATCTCCCATCACATCTAAAGCAATGTTTTGCTTATTGTTCATTATTTCTAAAAGATTCTAGTCTGGAAAAAGATCGAATAGTCTTGCTCTGGATGGCAGAAGGTTTCTTGCAACCATCAAAATTTGAAACCATGGAAGAAGTTGGTCATCGTTACTTCCTTGATCTTGTGGCGAGATCATTACTCCAACAATCGAGTGACAATAAAGCATTGTTTGGAATGCATGATCTCATCCACGATTTGGCGAAATCCGTGGCTGGACAATTTAGCGTTACGTTGGAGCAGGGTGACACGACAAACAAAATTGTGAAGATGACTCGACATTTCTCATGTTCTGGTGCAAGTTTGGATACTTTTGGGAAGTTTGAAGAGGCTCTTTCCAAGGTCAAGCAATTGCGCACCTTCCTGCGCTAGATTCATCATCATGGCAAAGCAGAATGTTTGGTAAAAACCTTTTACAGAATTTGTTGCCAATGCTAAGTTGCTTAAGGGTTCTCTCTCTCCCTCACAATCGGGATATCACATATTTGCCCGATTCAATTGGCAAACTTAAACATCTTCGTTATTTGGATCTTTCTTTCACAAGGATTAAGAGACTGCCCAAATCCACATGTAAGTTAATCAACTTGCAGACATTGAAGTTATCAGGTTGTAAGCACCTCGTTGCGTTGCCAAAGCATATGTGGAAACTCACTAGTTTACGGCACCTAGATATAGCTGGAACGGGGATAAAGAAGATGCCAGAACAGCTGGATAGTCTCAAATGTCTCAACACGCTGACGAAATTTGTGGTTGGCAAAGGTACTAGGTCTTCCATTCGAGAGTTGGGAAACTCAAGAATCTTCAAGGAACACTTTCTATTTCGAAGCTCCAAAATGTTGTACCTCCTAAGGATGCCTTGAATGCGGGCCTGAAGGATAAGAAGGACCTTGAGAAGTTGGCGTTGGAATGGGATGCTACAACTCCGAGGTCTGAAAGAATTGTACTAGAGAGTCTTCGGCCCCATACAAGCTTGAAAAGTCTCACTATCCAAGGCTATGGCGGGGGAATTTTTCCAGATTGGGTAGGACATCAGTCATTCTCTTGTATAACTTCTATTCATCTAGACCAGTGTAGAAATGTCTGCAGTTTGCCACCATTTGGTCAGCTTTGCTCTCTGAAGGAACTATCTATTGTTGGTTTGGATAGAGTTGTTACAGTGGATCGTGAGTTTTGTGGCAATAGTAGTACTGGTTCTTCTTCGATTCAGCCATTTGGAGGCCTGAAAGTTCTCAGGTTCGAGAAGATGTGGGGGTGGGAGGAATGGTTATCATCCAGTAGTGCTGAAAATGAAGGTGGAGGTTTTCCTGATCTTAAAGAGCTCTATATCAAGGATTGCCCTAAGCTAACAGGAGGGTTGCCCATCCATATTCCTTCTTTAGCCAAACTCGAGATTAAGTCATGTCCGAAGCTGGTGGCTTCACTCCTAAGAGTCAATTAGGGGCAATGTCGGAAATGCGGGGATTGTGTTAGAGGAACTGCCGACTGGAAGGCGGAAGCTGGAAGTTAAGTGAAGTGAATGAAGTGGCGTCCCTGGAGGGAATTATGGACTCCAACAGTCCTCTTCAAGAGCTACAAATTATTGACTGCGAGTCACTTGTGTCCCTTCCCTGGGGTGGTCTACTTTCAGCACTAAAATCCGTAAGTATCGATTCCTCTCTTAAGTTGGAGCTGCCAATACACACGAACTATTCGTCCCTCGAAACGTTGTCGTTGTTTCAGAGCTGTGATTCTCTGAGGTCCTTTCCGCTGGAATTATTCCCAAAGCTTAAGGATTTAACAATTTGGTGGTGTGCAATCTGGAATGTCTTACAGTTCCAGAACAACATGAACGTGATTTGGTGATTTCAAAGATAGAAATCGGGGGTGCGATAAATTTGTATCATTTCCAAAAGGAGGATTGCGTGCCCCCAATCTTACATCGCTTGTGGTCGTGTTGTGAGAGTCTGACGTCACTGCCTGACAAGATGCACCTACTCCTTCCCTCACTTTTAACTTTGCGGATAAGTGGTTGTGGACAAATGGAGTCGTTTCCTGAAGGCGGATTGCCTTCCAATCTGAATTCACTTTCCATCGGTATTGCGACAAACTATTTGCCAACCGGATACGGTGGGGTTTGCAAAACCTCTCCTCTCTTACAACATTTGAAATCGTGGAAATAAAGGTGTGAAATCGTTCCCAGAGGCGGGTTTGCTGCCCACCGGTTTGATCGACCTTCAGATCGGTTCACTTTCGGGATTTGAAATCTCTTGACAAGAATGGGTTTCAACATCTCACCTCTCTTGAAAAATTGGTTTTGTGGTCGTGCGAAAAGCTCGAGCACATGCCAGAAGAGGGCTTGCCCGCCTCCCTTTCACTTGTAGAATTAAATTGTCCTTTGCTGAAGAGACAGTGGAAAAGGAAAAGAGGAAAAGAATGGCTCAAGACTGCTCACGTCCCAACATAATGATTGATCGAAAATGGATTCAAAAGCTAAGCGTCTAGCAAGAGCCTGCCGCACTTTCTTGCTACTGTACGGGCGCCAGAGATTGGACGACGGCAACAATTTGTCCTGTAAGTGAACCCTAAGGTTTGTGCTCTTTTCCCCCGCCCGCTAAGTTTTAGTAAATTTCACTCAATTCCTGTTCTCAATCTTCGATAAATGCGCTTTTCTAGCATTTTCGTTCATTGATAATTTTCGTCTAGTGTTTTTCTATCCTTCTGTCTCCTTAATCGTATGGTGCATTTTTTCGAAATTCCAGATTTTCGGAGATTGATGAGCCATCGGATTGCAAATACAGGAAGCAGAGGCAGGCGTATATGATCTGTTATCTTTTGAGCAACCTTCCACTGCTGTTCTCCATTTCACCATATGGCAATTGAAGATCTTCTTATCATGTTTGTGTCTTTTGGTATGTGCTTTTGAGCAGAGTGAATCAGTTGTTCGAAAAGAGGTGAGTTCTTGAGTTTTCTTCAAGTAAAAATTCTCTAAGTAGCGGATTACAAGTCTCTAATTTCTCTCTCTTAATATCTTTCACAGAAGCTTGCTAGGACAATTCACTTTTCTTCCCGACACTGGTCATTGACAGAGACGAGTCCTTTTGAAATGATGTCAAGGCAAGGATATCTGATCCTGCGTATGATGTAGGGACTTTCTGAAGTTCAATTGAGTTCTGAATCATCATTTATATCAATATGATACATTTTTCTCGCCCATTCACAGTAAAAGTTCGAGAGGCATCTCAGTACCCTTGTACAGCATCATTTGGAGTATGAGACTGATCATAATGGGAAGCAGTTTTTCTTCTTCGAGCGCATTTCTGATGAATGGCTTCACGAAATCCTGTATTCTAGAAGTAGTCGAACTGGGATGACCAGTGGAGCCAGAGATCTTCATCTGCAAAGCAATTGACAGAGCATCAATTTGCTTTAACTTCAGTCCAGAGGTGCCAGAGATATCTTTGTTTGCAACCCCACTGTGAGAGCAGAATTAGCTGCTGCATGCAGTAAACAGGAGCAGTCAAAGACAAGTCGACATTTGTTGCTCCTAATTGTCTCATTAGTTCCTTTGGTTAGATACTTGTTGTACACCAAGACTGGGAATATAGACCCCTCAACTCCTTTTTGATTCTCTATTTGGAGCTGCAAACTCGTCGATTGGCCAACTTTTGGTACTAATCTTTTTCATCTATGCAAAAGCGGATGTGGATTTTGGTGTGTTAAAGGCATTTATCATTTTAGAAATATACTTCAGAATGTTTACTAGTGCCGGAATTTTGGTATTTTTCTTCCTTTTTTTACAATATCTACATCTATCGTGACAAGTGGTTAGAGTCTGACAGAGATTTCTACAATATCCGAAGAAAAAAGAAAAAAAAAAAAAGGAATTTCTACCAACAGCCAGAAATATCCCATCTACTCATCAGTGTTGGCAATCCACTTACCAGAGATAAAACTCAGAATATATCTGTGAAAAGAGAATTTTATTCTCTATTGATAATTTTGATTTTAAGAACTCTACTTAGCCCCACTTCATCCCTTTCATCGCTTGAAGTAATAAGATGCCCTGCCATATCCACGAGCTCTCTTGAGGGGCTGGAGCTGTCAAAAGAGTATTGCCTTTAAGGTACGGCCAGAGCTTTAGCACAGAGGGAGCCGGGGCTTTTATACATGAGCCAACCGAATTTAGATAGTAGGGCGCTATTCAAATCATAAAAACGCCTCAATCCCAAGCCCCCATTTCCTTAGGGCTACAGATAGCTTCCCAAGATGGATAATTTAGTCCTTGAAGCATCATTTTTGGAGTTACCTAAAGCCTTTATGTGCGCAAGTTTCATGCCGGTAGAAGAAATGAGAAAGCCCGTTTTAGCTGGACCCAATCATTATAGAAGTGGTAAATATTCATTCAAACATCAGCAAAGGGAACAAGCTCAGGAGGAGGAGGATTGTCAGCGTTAAGTTACATCAAGGGGAATACAATGAACAGGAATGTTTCCTACTACATTCTCCCTAGCTGCCCACTTTGCCAAATAAGTGGGCCACACGATTAGCAGCCCGACCATAATGATGCCCGACCACAGGAATGTTTCCTACACTATAGAAGTGGTTAGTACAAGATCAATTGAAGGAAAGGTCTGAGAAATATAATAATTCAGCTAATAATGCAAGTGCGCGATATTTTTAAACACTATCAAAGGGGAAAAAAATTTAAAATTGTGAACTCAAATAGGTAATCCCGAAACGAAGTGACGTTTTACTTGCAATTAACATTGGATACACAGGATGTTTCGCCCAAACCGCAGAAGACAAACATTTTCTACAAATTTGGCAGTGTACAGCAGAACGGGTCTTCTATTCCTACCAGGAGTCTCAGACCACTTGCTGTTAAGAGTCGAATATTGGATCCACAGATGTAAGTTTTGAATCCCGGTTATTTCAACCAAACACCGATTAAGTGTAAAGTAGGTTGCTGTCAGAGTGGGTTAAGAGCTCAGTTACCCGAAGGCCTTTGCTTGTTGGCACCAATTGACATAAAAGCTAAATCTCCAGGTCATTTATGCGTCTAAAAATGCTGGGGGGGAAGAGACTGCACTTGTGAGGAGCACTATTTAACTAGACTACTCTTCCATTGTGCCTCCGTCATTTGAATTGCTTTCAGGTTGCTGATCAGTCTCATCATATCTACTGTCTCTATCCACTACCTTCACACTTGCATTCACAAGTGGCACATCCCCGTTTTGACCACTTCTAAGCCCCTCCGCCTTTGTATCCTCTTCTATGGTGCTTTCATGAGGCACCACCCTTTCTGCACCGTTGGCAGCTGCAATTATATCAGTGTCCATGGAATGGTACAGGGGTGTTGAATTTTGTTGACCATTTTGCCCTTCATATGCAACCGAGTGGTCCATGACAGTATCAGGTTGGCGTCTCATGTATTGCTCCTGTCATCAAGTTTGATTGTCTCACTTCAGAATTCAGTGAATCATACAAGTTAAAATGAATCTTCTTCACAAAGAGACGATTCTTCCTAATTGATGCCCCTGATCCTGCATTAATGAGGAGAGAAGTTTATCAAGAGACGAAGAGAGGCATACTGCCACCTCCAGTTAAAAATGCTTGCCATTTCTTCAACACCACTGACAAGATGGGTAGGTCCAGTATCTTCCACAGGCCGCTCTGTATATGGTGTGATCTCATTCAAATTGAGGGCAAGGTGATCAGGTCTCTGAAGCAGAAGTTGAAATGTAGGCTCAGTGCCGTCTCTAACATAAACGGGGCCTAAGTCTCTAACATAAATGGGGCGTTAGGCGAAACCACGAAAAGAGAACTTTTATAATAAATTATAATATTAAAATATTAACAAATTTGAGTTAAAAATTGTTTTTCTTACTTTTTGAGATTTAAAATTGTTAAATTTAAAATTTTTCAATAGATTATTTTTAATTGATAATATAGCTAGTCATTTAATGTTTCTTGTATCATAGTAGATCTTAGATAAGATTTTATTAAGTTTCAGTTTTGAAAAACTTCTTTTGTGATAAGTAACAGTTAAAAGTATTTAGATTTTGAAATTAAATCAACGCTTGAAAGTTAGTTAGAAAGAAAGAAGGATATGGCCTCCACAATAGAAAAATAAGAAAAAATATTGATGAAGAGAAGAGTGAAAGTAGGATATTAATTGAGAAGTGAGTTATAAACAAAGGAGGGTAGGTTCAGAGTAGAAATACAAGGAAACGTTGGTCAAGAAAATAGTGAAAGTAAGGATAAAGTAAGAATTAAAAAAGGCTAAAAGTTAAAAGTCCTATGGTCTTTTTTTTCAATTTTAAAACTAGAAGCCCAATAGTCTTTTTTGAATTTTAAAGTTGGAAGTATCTCCTTTGAAATTTTGAATTTATTTGTTAAATATTTTGAGACTTACTTTTTTTTTGTTAAGTTAAAATATTTAAATTAAGAGCATATAACCTATTAAATATTAAGTAAAATAGGAAATTGAGGGCCTTCCTATTTTGAGGGCCTTAGGCAACTGCCTAGGCTACCTATGCTCATAGATGCCCTGTGCAGGCTGCAACTCATAGCATTGCTCAAATAGAGAACGACGACAAAACTCATAAAGACCAAGGGCATGTTCGTTTTAAGAAATTTTAAGAATGTGTGAATATTTAAGTAATGTTTGAGCTTTATAATATGCTTTTAAAAGTTATTAGAATTATATTGATGTGTATAAAAAAGATAATAATGAGTTATATTGATAAGCGTGTAAGAATATTGTTAGAAACTTGAATTTAAATTGTAAAATTTTTAAGCAAAGAACATGCCCCAAGTCGGGCACGCGACATTGCAACAACCAATCTTCTAACATCACGTAGGTGACCAACGAAGCGAGTGTTACTACAATGCAAACGTGCTGTTTGATTAATGATATAGGCAGATATGATAGAAAATCTACTAGTGGGATCAGCTGACCAGAATAGATGATCCTGAAAATGTAACATACCATGGGCCAATGGACTCTAGAGCTATCTAAAGAGAAGGGAAGAAACAGAGAAACACAGAGATTTCCACCAATCAGCTTCTAAACCAAGACGAGGCCTATATTCCAAAGCAACTTGATCATTATGCCTCCAACAGGCTGATTCGTGCATGATCATTATAACCAAGTTCTTGCATAGCAGCAAACATAGCTTGCAACCTGATTTTTCGCTCCGCTGATTGCAATTGCCTTTCCTTCCTTTCCCTTGATTTCTCCCATTTGCAACGAAGAAGACATGGCTGAGGTGCGAATGGCATCTCGCGAGGTTGTTGACTTCCTCTCAAGGGAAGAAAAGTCAACGAAGAAACTCTTGATGAATTTGAAGACAAAAATAGCCCTTACAAACTAAAATGGACCCAACGCCTGTACAGATACAAACCAGCATGGGCACAAGGACCTTACAACCTGAAATGGGCCCGAGGGACTTACAACCTGAAATGGGCCCAAGGCCCGAATGAGCATATGACGCATGTTGAGGGAAAACTTGTGCACATAAAGGCTTTAGTTACCTCGATCAAAAAATAATAATGCTCAAGGGACTCCATCATATACATCTTCTACCATCTTTTCATCCTCGAAGAATGATCTAAAACAAAAGCCATACAGCTGCAGCACCACCGTCACTAGAGATTTACGATTTCTTACTACCAAGACGCCACCGAGAGGACCAATCGCTATAGAAAGTGATTAGCAAAAGATCAATTTAATGAAAAGGTCTGAGCAATTCATATTGTAGAGGGAGCGAGAGATTTGGAGATTCCCTGAACAAGTGCGCAATGATATTTTCCACACTCCCAGATGGTAAAACAAAACAAAACATTAGTGACCTCAAATTAGCGATAAGGTTGCCCTGAACCCAAATGAAGTGACGTTTTTACTTGCAATTATAACACTCTGTACAGAGACCGCAGAAGGCGAACATTTTTCTACAAATTTGGCAGTGTACAGCTAAAGCATACCCTGATAAGCAGAAGGGGTCTCCCGTTCTACTCCACCGGGGCTGTGGGGCATGCAGTGATCGGATAATGTGCAATGAGAGGCATTGGGTGGTCCAAGTTTCATCCTTTCACAAGGACTATCATGTCCACTTGCACAATTATTGATCGGATTGATGTGATCAGTATGAATGTGGTCCAAAATTGGTGATTGTTTCTTTCTCATTTTCTAGGTGGTAGCTGGCCGTGCAGAGCCTGTTATCATGTGATGTGTACTGCTAAAGATAACCCACTACAAGATTGAAGGGTCAGAAACGTTTCTCCTACCTTCCACTCTGATTTCTTTGCCTTTAGTACGACAATTGGCCACAGGCAATCGACCAAGGGTATCAAAAGCGCTGCACTTGATGACAAGAGATAATAAAAATGCACGAGGGCCAAACTTCACCGGCCTATGTTGGACGGTGTTTTGGCTGCTTTCTTCTCGTCCCTTCTACATTTCTGACTTGTTCTCAGTTACTCATTGTTTCCTACTCACAGCATGCAAATACTCTTCCTAAATCATCCCCGTTGGTTACAATATAGAGATGTTGTCAATTTTGTTGTTAAGTGTTAGACTTAAGAGTGTTGGTGAAATTTTCGTGTCAAAATTCAGTCCAATCAAGATGTAATTTTGTTGTAATTAAGTTAGTTGGAGACGATGATAGAGAATTGTTGCTAGCTTGGCACTTATGTTCAAAAGCTACAATGTCTATCCGCTCGCTGATACACAAGACCAGATAAAAAATCTTGATAATCATAATTTTCTGAGTTATATGATAGATAAAGAATAATCACCTGTAATACTCGAGATTTAAATTAATAAGAGAGGCAAAACTATTAATATTTGAGGAATGAGTTGTCCGTGAAGATCATAAGAAGACAGAGAATTCTAAAAGGTTGTTTCTGCTTGGTGTGGTCCTAGTAGTCATTCAGAGTTGCAAATATTTTTCTCATAGATTTTAGATTAGGTTGTCAATCTCGAGTGAGTTTCTTTTGAAAAGTTTTTAAAAATTTTCATTTAGTCAACAAATTTATTATCTTTATGCGGTTGGTGCTAGATTGATATGTTTTTTTCGCATTTAATTTTATTGATTGTGTTTGTGTTGTCCAAATCTAGACTTGATTATTTTTAAAGTATTGATTAGATGTAAACGAGAATTTTTCAAATATTTTAGCTTTACAAATACGTTGTGAACAATTAAATTTCCAAAAAAAATTCCAACTTTCCTTGCAATTTTAATCTTTTTCTTTTTTCTTTTAATTCTGTGGCCGAGGTTGCTTTTCACTTTCGTTCAATGACATGCTGTATCACTTGTCACATTCAATCTCGCCAATTAATGACCAGCGACTATATATATTCGAGCAGACGACCATAAAAAAATCGTTTAGTTGTTAACAACAGATTGATCTTCTAATAAAATAATTAAAAAAGAACAACTTTATGATGCTTTAGTTTTAGGTAACTAGTTAAAATCTGTGGCAATGCTTGGACAGCATGTAAACACACAGATCGTACTGGGAGCCGAACGGAAAATCTTGAAGATTCGAACCACCCTGCCGTTCGAATATCAATTAAATCGAGGGGTTGCTCAAAGACTGTAAAATCTCGAACTCATGCTCATCCACGCTATATACTTTGCCCCGAAGATTTTAAAACATTGAAGTTCAAATTTAAAATAGAGTGGATGTTTGTAAACAAAAAATTTTAGATGTGCTGTGAAAATTAAGAATATTGGAGTTTTTTTTTAATTATAATGAGGAAATTTCAACCTATTCACACGTGCATTGAGTTCGGATAGACTTATTCAATATCTACATGATTAGTTTAATACGAAAATTTCACCGTACAATTTTTCAACCACACATATCAATAATCTAACTTTATATAAGTTGATCCCAAAAAAATTGTTTGTACCTACAAAATTGAACTTGAGATTAGGCAGCACACCTCTAAGCCTAGAAAGACTGAAATTTTACCGAAGTTTGTCAAAAAGAAGTAAAAATTTTAGAGTTCGACTAGATATTGGAATTTTTTGAAATTTATGAGATTTGGTACCTAGAGGCTAGGACCCTCAACATGTACAGATATAGTCAAAATAGGTCACTTCGCAAGGAATGCCCTTGTGCGCTACCTATTTACATGCCGGTCACGAAATTACGAGCCGAACTCGTTGGAACCAATTGCAAACCATTCTAATTTCTTTTTTGTTAAACCAACATTCATATATATGGAAGAAATAGAACTCACACCGACAAAAGGACAATCCAAATACAAAAGACAGAAGGAACAGAAAAACTAAAAGGGCAAAACCAACATTCTAATTTCTACAGCTAGTTGAAGATAAAGTCTTTGGACAGCGTATATTTTTTGGGTGGAAAAAGATCTAAAGGTATCTCATGCAATAACGAGGCCCATTGGATTCCCTTGGTTGATTGGCTGTGGCCAATTTTCGTATTTAAGGCAAAGAAATCGGAGGAACGTAGGAAGTAGGAAGCGTTTCTGAACCTTGAATCTTTGTACTGGGACTGGGTTTTCTTTAGCAGTGCACATCCAATCATCCATCACATCACATGATAATGACGCTCTGCACGGCCAGCTACCACCTAGAAAAATGAGAAAGAAACAAGAGCAATTTCGACCACATTGTTGCCGGAGAAGTAAAAGCTCACAATCAACAATTCATACCGAACATCAATTCCATCAATAATTGTGCAAATGGAACATGAAAGTCCTTGTGAAACATTGAAACTTGGACCACCGAGTTTCTTATTCCCTTCTAATCGGACCCCATGCCAACTTCTCATAATTTCTTGCCCCTTGCCACTCGGACCCATCTCACGCCAACTTCTCCTAAATTTCTCGCCCATTCCAACTTGCTGAGTCACGCAACAAAATGTATCAAGATATTCTATTTTTTTTCCTTTTCCTCTTATAACTAAAGAAAAATTTTGAGTTTACTTTTTATAGGATTTTTAAAAAGTTGCTAAAAATTTTAAGAATGTTTAATTGAAAAATAATTTTTTTAGAAAATAAGGAGAAAAAAGATTTGATGGAATTTTTTAATATGAAAATGTAATGGAGTTTGTTAAAAAAATGAGGAGTGAGAAGGTTAAAGTAATTTTTTTTTTATAAAACAGTATTTTAAATTGATTTGAAAAATTGTTGAAATTTGTATTAAAATTTTGAGATTTTGATGTTTAATTGCAAAAATTTTGACTTTTAAAAAAACTTCTTCAAAAGTTAAAATTTTTTTCATAAATAAACATCATCTTAATATATCCCTTTTTTGAGTTTTATATGAAAAAAAAAATCTCTTTCCACTTGTCTTCTATGTTTATTTTATTTTTAGGTTAAATATATTTGTCACGTATTCGGGCTGTTTAATTTAGATGGTATTTATTATTTTGAGTAGGTGAAATAATTATTTTATTCTTATAATTTTTTTAAAATAAAATTATTATTTTATTAAACTAAAATAATAATTTTTATCTAAATTAATGGTGGGTGCAAAGCGTATAGTTAATAATCTGAGGTGGTAAAAGACTAATGCATTTTTTGGGGTACAAGGCCCCGTCTTCTATGTTTGAGAGGGAATTGTGTTATATGTCCACTAATTTGGTTTGTTCAAACTACCAATTGTAGTCTTCCACGTGCTGCTTTGAGGTCACTTGCCCTTGAAGGGGTACAAGTACAACAGTTTCGAAAACCACGAATAAGATGAATATTGAAACAGAGATCTCTTTCCACTTTCACAACTAGACGGAAAAAGGAAAAAAAAGAAAAGAAAAACTAATGTATGAAGAAAAAGTTCCATGAGTTATATATTTTTCAGATGAAGCAAGGAGATGCCAACATTAATTCTATGGCAAGTACAATAAGTCAATTGCATGGGGCCAGCCCCACGTGCTGTCTCCCCCTCTCTCTCTCTCTCTCTCTTTTTTAAATCTTTTACGTAAATCATAAGGTCAACATTCCAACCTAATCAATTTCTTGGTATGCATCTTCTACACATGTAGGCCCATCAATTTTCCAATTGGCTAATTTCTGTAACATCAAATATATCGAAGCTCTTATGCCTAAAAGCAAAACAGAGCTTGCAAGTGATTTTGCTCAGCTGTTCGCAATTACCTTCCTTGATTTCTCCTGATTTCTTCCATTCCTAAGAACAAAACATGGCTGAGGTGGGAGATGCATTGCTCTCTACCGTGGTCAAAGTGGTATTTGAAAACTGGCATCTCCCGACGTTGCCGACTTAATCCGGGGAAAAAAACTCACCCAAGGACTCCTCGAAAATTGAAGATCGCAGTGCTGTCCGTGAATGCAGTGCTTGAAGACGCCGAGGAAAAGCAACTTACGAAGCCTTTTGTGAAAGACTGGATTGATGAGCTCAAAGATGCTCTCTATGATGCAGATGACATCTTGGACCGATTGCCACTGAAGCCATGCGATCCAAGTTGGTGGCTGAATTCCATACTGCTACGGGTAAGGTACGAAGCTCCATCTCTACTTTCCTCGAACGTTTTGTTAACGAGATAGAGCCAAAGATAAAAGACGTCCTTAGCAGAGTAGATGATCTAGCCAAACAAAAGGATCTTATGGGCCTACAAGAAATTGCTGGGAGGAGCAATCCAAAAGATTGCCCACGACTCCTTCCATCGAAGAATCTGGTACTTTCGGTAGGAATGATGATAAGAAGGCAATAATTGACTTGTTGCTCTCAGAAGATGCAAGCGGCGATAAGAAGAGTGTGATTGCCATAGTCGGCATGGGGGGTGTTGGCAAGACCACCCTTGCACAACTTGTATACAGTGACAGCAGGTGAAGGAGCATTTCAACCTTGAAGTATGGTTTTGTATTTCAGAAGAATTTGTGGTATCCAAGGTACAGAAATCAATTATAGAGGCAGTAACTTCATCACCTTGTAATACTGAGGATCCGACTAAGGTTGAAGAACAACTAAAAGGGAATCTGTTGGGGAAGAAATTTCTAATTGTTTTAGATGATGTCTGGAGTGAAGATCCTGTTCATCAGGAGTTTCTGAGCAAGCTGTTGCAGTATGGGGTCCAAGGAAGTAAGATATTGATCACAACACGCAACACAGTGTTGGCAAGAGCTATGCACGCTAGTGCAACTCATCGTGTAGAGAAATTATCAGATGACGATTGCTGGTTACTATTTGCAAAACAAGCATTCGGTGACGTTTGCTCTGATTCACATAAAGAGCTAGAAGCAATCGGTAGACAAATTATAAAAAAGTGCAAAGGTCTACCATTGGCGGTCAAGGCAATTGGAGCTCTTTTATGGTCTAAACTAGATGCGGATGAATGGAATAAGATATTGGAAAGCGATTTATGGGATTTGCCAATTAACGAGAAAGACATTCAGCCTGCTCTAAGATTGAGCTACATTTATCTCCCATCACATCTAAAGCAATGTTTTGCTTATTGTTCGATATTTCCAAAAGATTCTAATCTGGAAAAAGATCGAATAGTCTTGCTCTGGATGGCAGAAGGTTTCTTGCAACCATCAAAATTTGAAACCATGGAAGAAGTTGGTCATCGTTACTTCCTTGATCTTGTGGCGAGATCATTATTCCAACAATCGAGTGACAATAAATCATTGTTTGGAATGCATGATCTCATCCACGATTTGGCGAAATCCGTAGCTGGACAATTTAGCGTTACGTTGGAGCAGGGTGACACGACAAACGAAATTGTGAAGATGACTCGACATTTCTCATGTTCTGGTGCAAGTTTGGATACTTTTGGGAAGTTTGAAGAGGCTCTTTCCAAGGTCAAGCAGTTGCGCACCTTCCTGGCGCTAGATTTCATCATGGCAAAGCAAAATGTTTGGTAAAAACCTTTTACAGAATGTGTTGCCAATGCTAAGTTGCTTAAGGGTCTCTCTCTCCCTCACAATCGGGATATCACTTATTTGCCCAATTCAATTGGCAAACTTAAACATCTTCGTTATTTGGATCTTTCCTTCACAAGGATTAAGAGACTGCCTAAATCCACATGTAAGTTAATCAACTTGCAGACATTGAAGTTATCAGGTTGTAAGCACCTCGTTGCGTTGCCAAAGCATATGTGGAAACTCACTAGTTTACGGCACCTAGATATAGCTGGAACGGGGATAAAGAAGATGCCAGAACAGCTCGGTAGTCTCAAATGTCTCAACACATTGACAAAATTTGTGGTTGGCAAAGGCAGTGGGTCTTCCATTCGGGAGTTGGGGAAACTCAAGAATCTTCAAGGAACACTTTCTATTTCGAAGCTCCAAAATGTTGTACCTCCTAAGGATGCCTTGAATGCGGGCCTGAAGGATAAGAAGCACCTTGAGAAGTTGGCGTTGGAATGGGATGCTACAACTCCGAGGTCAGAAAGTGAAAGAATTGTACTCGAGAGTCTTCGGCCCCATACAAGCTTGAAAAGTCTCACTATCAAAGGCTATGGCGGTGGAATTTTTCCAGATTGGGTAGGACATCACTCATTCTCAATATAGCTTCTCTTCATCTCTCGAGTGCAAGAAATGTCTGCAGTTTGCCACCATTTGGTCAGCTTTGCTCTCTGAAGGAACTCTCTATTGTTGGTTTGAATGGAGTTGTTACAGTGGGTCGTGAGTTTTGTGGCAATAGTAGTACTGGTTCTTCTTCGATTCAGCCATTTGGAGGCCTGAAAGTTCTCAGGTTCGAGAAGATGTCGGGGTGGGAGGAATGGTTATCATCCAGTAGTGCTGAAAATGAAGGTGGAGCTTTTCCTGATCTTAAAGAGCTCTATATCCAAGGATTGCCCTAAGCTAACAGGAGGGTTGCCCATCCATATTCCTTCTTTAGCCAAACTCGAGATTGATTCATGTCCGAAGCTGGTGGCTTCACTCCTAAGGAGTCAATTAGGGGCAATGTCGGAAATGCGAAGATTGTGTTAGAGGAACTGCCGACTGGAAGGCGGAAGCTGGAAGTTAAAAGAGTGAATGAAGTGGCGTCCCTGGAGGGAATTATGGACTCCAACAGTCCTCTTCAAGAGCTACAAATTTTTACTGCGATTCACTTATGTCCCTTCCCTGGGGTGGTCTACTTTCGGCACTAAAATCCGTAAGTATCATTTTCTCCGAAGTTGGAGCTGCCAATAGACACGAACTATTCGTCCCTTGAAACGCTGTCGTTGGAGGATAGCTGTGATTCTCTGAGGTCCTTTCCGCTGGAATTATTCCCAAAGCTTAAGGATTTAACAATTGAGAGGTGTGCAATCTGGAATGTCTTACAGTTCCAGAACAACATGAACGTGATTTGGTGATTTCAAAGATACAAATCTGGTGGTGCGATAAATTTGTATCATTTCCAAAAGGAGGATTGCGTGCCCCCAATCTTACATCGCTTGAGGTCGTTGTTGTGAGAGTCTGACGTCACTGCCTGACAAGATGCACCTACTCCTTCCCTCACTTTTAACTTTGCGGATAATGGTTGTGGACAAATGGAGTCGTTTCCTGAAGGCGGATTGCCTTCCAATCTGAATTCACTTACCATCTATTGCGACAAACTATTTGCCAACCGGATAGGGTGGGGTTTGCAAAACCTCTCCTCTCTTACAACATTAACAATCGGGCTAAAGGTGTGAAATCGTTCCCAGAGGCGGGTTTGCTGCCCACCGGTTTGATCGACCTTCGCATCTATCACTTTCGGGATTTGAAATCTCTTGACAAGAATGGGTTTCAACATCTCACCTCTCTTGAAAAATTGTATTTGTGGTGCGAAAAGCTCGAGCACATGCCAGAAGAGGGCTTGCCCGCCTCCCTTTCACTTGTAGAAATTGAAAATGTCCTTTGCTGAAGAGACAGTGGAAAAGGAAAAGAGGAAAAGAATGGCTCAAGACTGCTCACGTCCCCAACATAATGATTGATCGGAATGGATTCAAAAGCTAAGCGTCTAGCAAGAGGCCGCACTTTCTTGCTACTGTATGGGCGCCAGAGATTGGACGACGGCAACAATTTGTCCAGCTAAGTGAACCCTAAGGTTGTGCTCTTTTCCCACCCGCTAATTTTTAGTAAATTCCACTCAATTCCTGTTCTCAATCTTCTATAAATGCGCTTTTCTAGCATTTTCGTTCATTGATATTTTTCGTCTAGTGTTTTTCTATCCTTCTGTCTCATTAATCGTGTGAGCATTTTTTCTGATTAGCAGATTTTCGAAGATTGATGAGCTATCGGATTACAAGTACAGGAAGCAGAGGCAGGCGTATATGATCTGTTATCTTTTGAGCAACCTTCCACTGCTGTTCTCCATTTCACCATATGCAATTGAAGATCTTCTTATCATGTTTGTGTCTTTTGGTATGTGCTTTGAGCAGAGTGAATCAGTTGTTCGAAAAGAGGTGAGTTCTTGAGTTTTCTTCAAGTAAAAATCCTCTAAGTAGCGGATTACAAGTCTCTGATTTCTCTCTCTTAATATCTTTCACAGAAGCTTGCTAGGACAATTCACTTTTCTTCCTAACGCTGGTCATTGACAGAGACAAGTCCTTTTGAAATGATGTCAAGGCAATGGATATCTGATCCTGCGTATGATGTAGGGACTTTGTGAAGTTCAATTGAGTTCTGAATCATCATTTATATCAATATGATACATTTTTCTCGCCCATTCACAGTAAAAGTTCGAGAGGCATCTCAGTACCCTTGTACAGCATCATTTGGAGTATGAGACTGATCATAATGGGAAGCAGTTTTTCTTCTTCGAGCGCATTTCTGATGAATGGCTTCACGAAATCTGTATTCTTCAGAAGTGACAGAGTCAATTTGCAAACTGAGAATTGACCAGTGAGCAGTTGGATATCAGTAGACATTTGTTGCTCCTCTCATTAGTTCCTTTGGTCCCCTATTTTTGATTCTCTATTTGGAGCTGCAAACTCGTCGATTGGCCAACTTTTGGTACCTTATCTTTTTCATGTATGCAAAAGCGGATGTGGATTTTGGTGTGTTGAAGGAATTTATCATTTTAGAAATATACTTCTGAATGTTTCCTAGTTGCCATTAGGGAATTTAGGTATTTTTCTTCCCTTTTTTTACAACATCTACATCTAGAAATATTCTGGCCAAGGGAAGGCTGCAGAGTTTTGTCTCTGGTCAATGGACTGCCAACCTGATGAGTAGATAGGAGATTTCTGGCTGTTGGTAGAAATTCCTTCTTTTTCTTTTCTTCAGATATTGTAGAACTCTCTGTCGACTCCTACCAATTTGTCCCGGATAGATGTAGATGTTGTAAAAAAAGGAAGAAAAATACCTAAATTCCCTAATGGCAACTAGTAAACATTCAGAAGTAAATTTTTAAAATGATAAATTCCTTCAACACACCAAAATCCACATCCGCTTTTGCATACATGAAAAAGATCAGGTACCAAAAGTTTGCCAAGACGAGTTTGCAGCCAATAGGAACGCCTATATTCCCAGTTGGTGTACAACAGTATCTCCAGGAATTAAGAGAATACAGCAAAAATACTGACCAATTTGAGGAACTAATTCTGAAGGTCTATATTCCAAGTCACTGGTCATCCAGTTCGACTACTTCTAGAATACAGGATTTCGTGAAGCCATTCATCAGAAATGGGCTCGAAGAAGAAAAACTGCTTCCCATTATGATCAGTCTCATACTCCAAATGATGCTGTACAAGGGTACAGAGATGCCTCTCGACTTTTACTGTGAATGGGCGAGAAAAATGTATCATATTGATATAAATGATGATTCAGAGCTCACTTGAACTTCACAAAGTCCCTACCTGATACGCAGGATCAGATATCCATTGCCTTGACATCATTTCAAAAGGACTTGTCTCTGTCAATGACCAGTGTCAGGAAGAAAAGTGAATTGTCCTAGCAAGCTTCTGTGAAAAATATTAAGAGAGAGAAATCAGAGACTTGTAATCCGCTACTTAGAGGATTTTTACTTGAAGAAAACTCAAGAACTCACCTCTTTTCGAACAACTGATTCACTCTGCTCAATAGCACATACCAAAAGACACAAACATGATAAGAAGATCTTCAATTGCATATGGTGAAATGGAGAACAGCAGTGGAAGGTTGCTCAAAAGATAACAGATCATATACGCCTGCCTCTGCTTCCTGTACTTGTAATCCGATGGCTCATCAATCTTCGAAAATCTGCTATCAGAAAAAATTCTCAACACGATTAATGAGACAGAAGGATAGAAAAACACTAGACGAAAAATATCAATGAACAAAAATGCTCGAAAAGCGCATTTATAGAAGATTGAGAACAGGAATTGAGTGGAATTTACTAAAAATTAGCGGGGGGGGGGAAAAGCGCACTGACCTTAGGGTTCACTTAGCTGGACAAATTGTTGCCGTCGTCCAATCTCTGGCGCCCATACAGTAGCAAGAAAGTGCGGCCTCTTGCTAGACGCTTAGCTTTTGAATCCATTCGTCGATCAATCTTTATGTTGGGGACGTGAGCAGTCTTGAGCCATTCTTTTCCTCTTTTCCTTTTCCACTGTCTCTTCAGCAAAGGACATTCTTCAATTTCTATAAGTGAAAGGGAGGCGGGCAAGCCCTCTTCTGGCATGTGCTCGAGCTTTTCGCACCACAAATCCAATTTTTCAAGAGAGGTGAGATGTTGAAACCCATTCTTGTCAAGAGATTTCAAATCCTGAAAGTATAGATGCGAAGGTCGATCAAACCGGTGGGCAGCAAACCCGCCTCTGGGAACGATTTCACACCTTTAGCCCGATTTCAAATGTTGTAAGAGAGGAGAGGTTTTGCAAACCCCACCCTATCCGGTTGGCAAATAGTTTGTCGCAATACCGGATGGTAAGTGAATTCAGATTGGAAGGCAATCCGCCTTCAGGAAACGACTCCATTTGTCCACAACTATTATCCGCAAAGTTAAAAGTGAGGGAAGGAGTAGGTGCATCTTGTCAGGCAGTGACGTCAGAATCTCACAACAAATGACCCAAGCGATGTAAGATTGGGGGCACGCAATCCTCCTTTTGGAAATGATACAAATTTATCGCACCCCAGATTTTATCTTTGAAATCACCAAATCACGTTCATGTTGTTCTGGAACTGTAAGACATTCCAGATTGTCACACCTCTCAATTGTTAAATCCTTAAGCTTTGGGAATAATTCCAGCGGAAAGGACCTCAGAGAATCACAGCTATCCTCCAACGACAGCGTTTCAAGGGACAAATAGTTTGTGTCTATTGGCAGCTCCAACTTCCAAGAACCAAAAATACTTACGGATTTTAGTGCCGAAAGTAGACCACCCCAGGGAAGGGACATAAGTGAATGCATCTAAAAATTTGTAGCTCTTGAAGAGGATTGTTGGAGTCCATAATCCCTCCAGGGACGCCACTTCATTCACTCTTTCAACTTCCAGCTTCCGCCTTCCAGTCGGCAGTTCCTCTAACACAATTTCGCATCTTCCGACATTGCCCCTAATTGACTCTTAGGAGTGAAGCCACCAGCTTCGGACATGAACCAATCTGAGTTTGGCTAAAGAAGGAATATGGATGGGCAACCCTCCTGTTAGCTTAGGGCAATTTGGATACAGAGCTCTTTAAGATCAGGAAAACCTCCACCTTCATTTTCAGCACTACTGGATGATAACCATTCCTCCCACCCCAACATCTTCTCGAACCTGAGAACTTTCAGGCCTCCAAATGGCTGAATCGAAGAAGAACCAGTACTACTATTGCCACAAAACTCACGACCCACTGTAACAACTCCATTCAAACCAACAATAGAGAGTTCCTTCAGAGAGCAAAGCTGACCAAATGGTGGCAAACTGCAGACATTTCTGCACTCGACTAGATGAATAGAAGTTATACAAGAGAATGAGTGATGTCCTACCCAATCTGGAAAAATTCCACCGCCATAGCCTTTGATAGTGAGACTTTTCAAGCTTGTATGGGGCCGAAGACTCTCTAGTACAATTCTTTCACTTTCTGACCTCGGAGTTGTAGCATCCCATTCCAACGCCAACTTCTCAAGGTGCTTCTTATCCTTCAGGCCCGCATTCAAGGCATCCTTAGGAGGTACAACATTTTGGAGCTTCGAAATAGAAAGTGTTCCCTGAAGATTCTTGAGTTTCCCCAACTCCCGAATGGAAGACCCACTGCCTTCGCCAACCACAAATTTCGTCAGTGTGTTGAGACATTTGAGACTACCAGCTGTTCTGGCATCTTCTTTATCCCCGTTTCAGCTATATCTAGGTGCCGTAAACTAGTGAGTTTCCACATATGCTTTGGCAACGCAACGAGGTGCTTACAACCTGATAACTTCAATGTCTGCAAGTTGATTAACTTACATGTGGATTTAGGCAGTCTCTTAATCCTTGTGAAGGAAATATCCAAATAACGAAGATGTTTAAGTTTGCCAATTGAATTGGGCAAATAAGTGATATCCCGATTGTGAGGGAGAGAGAGAACCCTTAAGCAACTTAGCATTGGCAACACATTCTGTAAAAGGTTTTTACCAAACATTTTGCTTTGCCATGATGAATCTAGCGCCAGGAAGGTGCGCAACTGCTTGACCTTGGAAAGAGCCTCATCAAACTTCCCAAAAGTACACAAACTTGCACCAGAACATGAGAAATGTCGAGTCATCTTCACAATTTCGTTTGTCGTGTCACCCTGCTCCAACGTAACGCTAAATTGTCCAGCTACGGATTTTGCCAAATCGTGGATGAGATCATGCATTCCAAACAATGATTTATTGTCACTCGATTGTTGGAGTAATGATCTCGCCACAAGATCGAGGAAGTAACGATGACCAACTTCTTCCATGGTTTCAAATTTGATGGTTGCAAGAAACCTTCTGCCATCCAGAGCAAGACTATTCGATCTTTTTCCAGATAGAATCTTTTGGAAATAATGAACAATAAGCAAAACATTGCTTTAGATGTGATGGGAGATAAATGTAGCTCAATCTTAGAGCAGGCTGAATGTCTTTCTCGTTAATTGGCAAATCCCATAAATCGCTTTCCAATATCTTATTCCATTCATCGCATCTAGTTCAGACCATAAAAGAGCTCCAATTGCCTTGACGCCAATGGTAGACCTTTGCACTTTTTTATAATTTGTCTACCGATTGCTTCTAGCTCTTTATGTGAATCAGAGCAAACGTCACCGAATGCTTGTTTTGCAAATAGTAACCAGCAATCGTCATCTGATAATTTCTCTACACGATGAGTTGCAATAGCGTGCATAGCTCTTGCCACAGTGTCGTTGCGTGTTGTGATCAGTACCTTACTTCCTTGGACCCCATACTGCAACAGCTTGCTCAGAAACTCCTGATGAACAAGATCTTCAGTCCAGACATCATCTAAAACAATTAGAAATTTCTTCCCCAACAGATTCCTTTTAGTTGTTCTTCAACCTTAGTCGGATCCTCAGTATTACAAGGTGATGAAGTTACTGTCTCTATGATTGATTTCTGCACCTTGGATACCACAAATTCTTCTGAAATACAAAACCATACTTGAAGGTTGAAATGCTCCTTCACTCTTCTGTCGCGGTATACAAGTTGTGCAAGGGTGGTCTTGCCAAGACCCCCCATGCCGACTATGGCAATCACACTCTTCTTATCGCCGCTTAATGCATCTTCTGAGAGCAACAAGTCAATTATTACCTTCTTATCATCATTCCTACCGAAAGTACCAGATTCTTCGATGGAAGGAGTCGTGGGCAATCTTTTGGATTTGCTCCTCCCAGCAATTTCTTGTAGGCCCATAAGATCCTTTTGTTTGGCTAGATCATCTACTCTGCTAAGGACGTCTTTTATCTTTGGCTCTATCTCGTTAACAAAACGTTCGAGGAAAGTAGAGATGGAGCTTCGAACCTTACCCGTAGCAGTATGGAATTCAGCCACCAACTTGGATCGCATGGCTTCAGTGGCAATCGCGTCCATGATGTCATCTGCATCATAGAGAGCATCTTTGAGCTCATCAATCCAGTCTTTCACAAAAGGCTTCGTAAGTTGCTTTTCCTCGGCGTCTTCAAGCACTGCATTCACGGACAGCACTGCGATCTTCAATTTTCGTAGGAGTCCTTGGGTGAGTTTTTTTCCCCTGATTAAGTCGGCAACGTCGGGAGATGCCAGTTTATCAAATACCACTTTGACCACGGTAGAGAGCAATGCAACTCCCACCTCAGCCATGTTTTGTTCTTTGGAATGGAAGAAATCAGGGGAATTCAAGGAAGGTAATTGCGAACAGCAGAGCAAAGTCACTTGCAAAAGCTCTGTTTTGCTTTTACGTATGCATAAGAGCTTCGATATATTTGATGTTACAGAAATTAGCCAATTGGAAAATTGATGGGCCTACATGTGTAGAAGATGCATACCAAGAAATTGATTAGGTTGGAATGTTGACCTTATGATTTACGTAAAAGATTTAAAAAAAAGAGAAGAGAGAGAAGAGAGGGGGGGAGACAGCACGTGGGGCTGGCCCCATGCAATTGACTTATTGTACTTGCCATAGAATTAATGTTGGCATCTCCTTGCTTCATCTGAAAAATATATAACTCATGGAACTTTTTCTTCATACATTAGTTTTTTTTTTCTTTTTTTTCCTTTTTCCGTCTAGTTGTGAAAGTGGAAAGAGATCTCTGTTTCAATATTCATCTTATTCGTGGTTTTCGAAACTGTTGTACTTGTACCCCTTCAAGGGCAAGTGACCTCAAAGCAGCACGTGGAAGACTACAATTGGTAGTTTGAACAAACCAAATTAGTGGACATATAACACAATTCCCTCTCAAACATAGAAGACGGGGCCTTGTACCCCAAAAAATGCATTAGTCTTTTACCACCTCAGATTATTAACTATACGCTTTGCACCCACCATTAATTTAGATAAAAATTATTATTTTAGTTTAATAAAATAATAATTTTATTTTAAAAAAATTATAAGAATAAAATAATTATTTCACCTACTCAAAATAATAAATACCATCTAAATTAACAGCCCGAATACCGTGACAAATATATTTAACCTAAAAATAAAATAAACATAGAAGACAAGTGGAAAGAGATTTTTTTTTTCATATAAAACTCAAAAAGGGATATATTAAGATGATGTTTATTTATGAAAAAAATTTTAACTTTTGAAGAAGTTTTTTTAAAAGTCAAAATTTTTGCAATTAAACATCAAAATCTCAAACTTTTAATACAAATTTCAACATATTTTCAAATCAATTTAAAATACTGTTTTATAAAAAAAAAATTACTTTAACCTTCTCACTCCTCATTTTTTTAACAAACTCCATTACATTTTCATATTAAAAAATTCCATCAAATCTTTTTTCTCCTTATTTTCTAAAAAAATTATTTTTCAATTAAACATTCTTAAAATTTGTAGCAACTTTTTAAAAATCCTATAAAAAGTAAACTCAAAATTTTTCTTTAGTTACAAGAGGAAAAGGAAAAAAAATAGAATATCTTGATACATTTTGTTGCGTGACTCAGCAAGTTGGAATGGGCGAGAAATTTAGGAGAAGTTGGCGTGAGATGGGTCCGAGTGGCAAGGGGCAAGAAATTATGAGAAGTTGGCATGGGGTCCGATTAGAAGGGAATAAGAAACTCGGTGGTACAGAGGCATGTTTTTTTTTATTATTTTTGTAGGATTTAAATCTTACTTTTATTTTTACAATTCAAATATTATAATATACACGTATTTTTATATAATATTTTATTATTTTTTTACATATATTATTTTTTTTAATAATTTTTATATATATTTTTATATAATTTTAATATCACTTAAATATTTATAATTTCATCAGAATTAAAAAAAAAATACATGAAAACCAACCTCACCCAGGTATCAATGTTTCACAAAGACTATCGCGTTCATTTGCACAATTATTGATGGAATTGATGTTCGGTATGAATTGTTGATTGTGAGCTTTTACTTCTCCGACAACAATGTGGTCGAAATTGCTCTTGTTTCTTTCTCATTTTTCTAGGTGGTAGCTGGCCGTGCAGAGCGTCATTATCATGTGATGTGATGGATGATTGGATGTGCACTGCTAAAGAAAACCCAGTCCCAGTACAAAGATTCAAGGTTCAGAAACGCTTCCTACTTCCTACGTTCCTCCGATTTCTTTGCCTTAAATACGAAAATTGGCCACAGCCAATCAACCAAGGGAATCCAATGGGCCTCGTTATTGCATGAGATACCTTTAGATCTTCTTCCACCCAAAAAATATACGCTGTCCAAAGACTTTATCTTCAACCAGCATGTAGAAATTAGAATGTTGGTTTTGCCCTTTTAGTTTTTCTGTTCCTTCTGTCTTTTGTATTTGGATTGTCCTTTTGTCGGTGTGAGTTCTATTTCTTCCATATATATGAATGTTGGTTTAACAAAAAAGAAATTAGAATGGTTTGCAATTGGTTCCAACGAGTTCGGCTCGTAATTTCGTGACCGGCATGTAAATAGGTAGCGCACAAGGGCATTCCTTGCGAAAGTGACCTATTTTGACTATATCTGTACATGTTGAGGGTCCTAGGCCTCTTAGGTACCAAATCTCATGAAATTTCAAAAAATTCCAACATCGGTCGAATCAAAATTTTTACTTCTTTTTTTCACAAACTTCGGTAAAATTTCAGTCTTTCTAAGGCCTAGAGGTGTGATGCCTAGAAGTCTCAAGTTTAAATTTTGTAAAGTACAAACAATTTTTTTGGGATTAAGCTCGCATCAAAGTTAGATTTATTTGATATGTGTAGTTTGGGAGGCTGTACGGTTAAAAAAATTTCGTGACATTAAACCTAATTCAGTAATTTGTGTAGATATTGAACTAAGTCTATTCGAACTCAATGCACGTGTGAATAGGTACCTGAATTTTCCTCATTATAATTAAAAAAAAACTCCAATATTCCTTAATTTTCACAGCACATCTAAAATTTTTTGTTTACAAACATAACCTATTTTAAATTTGAACTTCAACTTCGGGGCAAAGTATATAGCGTGGATGAGCATGAGTTCGAGATTTTACAGTCTATGAGCATTGAGCAACCCCTCGATTTAATTGATATTCGAGCGGCAGGGTGGTTCGAATCTTCAAGATTTTCCGTTCGGCTCCCAGTACGATCTGTGTGTTTACATGCTGTCCAAGCATTGCCACAGATTTTAACTAGTTACCTAAAACTAAAGCATCATAAAGTTGTTCTTTTTTAATGATTTTGTTAAAAGATCAATCTTTTTTTTTTTGGTTCCACGTAGATCAATCTGTTGTTAACAACTAAACGATTTTTTTATGGTCGTCTGCTCGAATATATATAGTCGCTGGTCATTAATTGGCGAGATTGAATGAAAGTGATAAAGCAACCTCGGCCACAGAATTAAAAGAAAAAAGAAAAAGATTAAAATTGCAAGGAAAGTTGGAATTTTTTTGGATTTTTTTTGGAATTTAATTGTTCACAACATATTTGTAAAGCTAAAATATTTGAAAAATTCTCGTTTACATCTAATCGACACTTTAAAAAATAATCAAGTCTAGATTTGGACAACACAAACACAATCAATAAAAGTAAATGCGAAAAAAAAAAAAAATCAATCTAGCACCAACCGCACAAAGATAATAAATTTGTTGACTAAATGAACAATTTTTAAAAACTTTTCAAAAGAAAAATCACTCGAGATTGACAACCCAATCTAAAATTCATGAGAAAAATATTTGCAACTCTGAATGACTTACTTGGACCTACACCAAGCAGAAATAACCTTAGAACTCCAAGTTGTTCTTATGATGCTTCGCGGAACGAACTCATTCCTCAAAAAGCATAATGTTTATCGCAATAGTAATGTTTTGCCTCTCTTTATTAATTTAGATCTCGAGTATTATAAGTGGTTATTTTTATCAAGTGATATAATTTGAGAAAATCATGTTTATCCTTATTCAATAATAGAATCTCATTAGGATTCAAGAAAAATCATGATTATCAAGATTTTTGAACTAGTCTTGAGTATCAGGCAAGCGGATAGACATTGTAGCTTTTGAACATAAGCACCAAGCTAGCAACAATTCTCTGATCATCATCTCCAACTCAAAACTTTACTTACAACAAAATTACATCTCGATTGGACTGACTTTTGACACGAAATTTCACCAACACTCTTAAGTCTTAACAATTAACAACCAAATTGACAACATCTCTATATTGATAACCAACGGGGATGATTTAGGATTCTTTGCACGCTGTGAGTAGGAAACAGTGAGTAACTGAGAACAAGTAAGAAATGTAGAAGGGGCGGGAAGAAAGCAGCCAAAACACCGTCCAACATAGCTAGCGGTGAAGTTTGTGGCCCTCTGCATTTCTATCTCTTGTCATCAAGTGCAGCGCTTTTGATACCCTTGGTCGATTGCCTGTGGCCAATTGTCGTACTAAAGGCAAAGAAATCAGAGAAAGGTAGGAGAAACGTTACTGGCCCTTCAAACTTGTAGTGGGTTATCTTTAGCAGTACACATCACATGATAACAAGGCTCTGCACGGCCCGCTACCACCTAGAAAATGAGAAAGAAACAATCCCAATTTTGGACCACATTCATACTGATCACATCAATCCGATCAATAATTGTGCAAGTGGACATGATAGTCCTTGTGAAAGGATGAAACTTGGACCACCCAATGCCTCTCATTGCACATTATCCGATCACTGCATGCCCCACAGCCCCGGTGGAAGTAGAACGGGATGACCCCTTCTGCGTATCAGGGTATGCTTTAGCTGTACACTGCCAAATTTGTAGAAAAATGTTCGCCTTCTGCGGTCTCTGTACAGAGTGTTATAATTGCAAGTAAAAACGTCACTTCATTTGGGTTCAGGGCAACCTTATCGCTAATTTGAGGTCACTAATTTTTTTTTTTGTTTTACCATTTGGGAGTAGAAACGTCACTTCATTTGGAAAATATCATTGCGCACTTGTTTAGGGAATCTCCATATCTCTCGCTCCCTCTACAATATGTATTGCTCAGACCTTTCATTTTGATAATTTTTTTTTTTTTTTTTTTTTTAGATACCGTAAAAACAATAAGCAACTACAAACAGTCACAGCAGAAAACATGCGCTGGAATAGCAGAAAGCGAAATGAAACCATAAACAACTGCAGACGCAGCCCACTTAGCCAAACGATGAGCAAGTTTATTCTGCCTTCGAGGAATCCAACAGAGAGAATGAGGGGCATGCATAGAGAAGAAACGCCGAATACCAGGCAACCAATCCTCCATCTGCCACCCTGCAACAGGAGATTCGTGCAAAACATCCTGAACCACAGACAAACAATCAGACTCAAAAATAATTTGGGGCCACGACTTATCTTCTACCAACCGAACTGCCGCCCAAAGCGCGGCCATCTCGCCAACCAAAGGGTCTTGTGAAGTAAGACGCTCCGTGTACAAACTACAGAGGGAGCCTTCAGAATCGCGAACCACGACTGTCAAGACCGAGTGAGAAGATCTCACGGCAACATCCACGTTGCATTTCCAAGACCCCACAGGAGAGGGTCGCCAAAACAAGCCACTTGCCACCTCAACAGCATTCCAAGCCAATGAATGCTCTAAATAACCACGTCTGGTTGTTTGAATCACAACAAAGGGGTCAATAGTAGCCTTGTTATGAATCACATCATTACATAGATACCAAAGAGAGTCAAGCACCAAGGCAGCAGCAAGAGTAAAATTACGACAATCAACCTTTGGGATACCAAAAGTCCTTGAAGCATAAAGAAGACCTAAGATAAATTCAGCAATGTTGCTATCAACAAACCTCTCAATCAGTAAAGGCCAAAAGGAACCGTGCCAGACCACTCTAGCCACTTGACAACGCAAGAACAAGTGTTCAGCAGATTCTGCTTCCAAACCACAAAGGGAACACAAACACTGCTGATCAGAATCAGAATTAACAATGTGGGCCACGACCCCTCTCATAGGCAACGCATTCTGAGCACATTTCCATAAATGCAACTTAAGCCTATCCTGAATGCAGAGCTTCCACAACCGAGACCAATCTTTGGGCCGAAATGGGTGTTGAGTGTTAACTGGCCACTGCTTAATACCACGATATGCACCTGCCACCGAAAACATCCCTTTGAGATCATCTGCCCAAATCCATTGATCCTCCCTAGAAGGACACAATTTTGGAGAAGAAAAAATAGCTACAACCGAAGGGGCATCAAAAATAGCGACCATCCCAATCATTAGCCTCAAAATCGAACAACTCATCAACAAAAGTAATCGCAGGCAAAGGCAAAGCAACATCAGCCACTTGGGGACGAAAGTTAGGATGCCGAGGCAACCATGGATCCTCCCAAATCTGAATGCTACTCCCATTTCGAGGCAAACAACAAATATGTCTTGCTATCAAATGAAGAATGGACCAAAGCCCACGCCATATCCATGACATATTGGTCTTAGGCCCCACCGAGTGTAATTGCATTTCATCCAAATACTTGGACCTCACAACTTGAACCCATTTCACCTGAGGTTGATGATACAAATACCAGCCAAGCTTGGCAATTAATGCACGATTAACATCATACATGAGTCGCAAACCCAATCCACCACCATCCTTAGGTTGACAAATCAACGCCCAAGACTTGGGAGTAAAATGCCTTGACTGCTCATCACCAAACCCCCACCAAAAATTTTTAAAGAGCCGATCCAAATCCTCACACCACCCTTTGGGTAAAAGAAATGTAGACATAGGATAAAGAGGCATAGAGGCAGCCACAATTTTTAGAAGAATAGTGCGCCCTGCTTGTGATAAAAACTTGGCCTTCCACCCTGACAACTTACTCAAAATTTTTTCCCGAATGTGACCAAAAGCTACCTTCCTTGAACAGGGTAAAAAAAGCGGAAGACCCAAATATTTATGACCTGGCCGCATCTCTTGCAACTGCAGAATCCTCAACATTAAAGCTTTCACCTCCATATGAGTATTGGAACTAAAAGCAATAGAAGATTTCTGCCTACTAATAGCTTGTCCAGACCAAGCACAATACTGCCCCATAATACTCTCAATCTCCTGTGCTTCCCTGCCATTAGCACGACAAAACAAGATAATATCGTTTGTGAACATCAAATGAGAAATCGGTTAAGCACTACGAGTTACAGAAATACCATGCAGAGTGCCCCAACGTTCAGCCCGAAACATGAGTCATGAAATGACTTCCGAACACAAAATAAACAGATATGGTGAAAGCGGATCACCTTGCCTCAACCCACGGCTAGGTGTAAAATGTCCAAATGGACTACCATTCAAAAGAAGAGAGTAAGACACAGTAGTGAGACACTGAGAAATCCACTGGACCCACACCTCCGGAAACCCAAAACAACGCAACACTTTAAGGATAAAACCCCATTCCAACCTATCATAGGCCTTTTGCATATCCAATTTCACTGCCATTAACCCCTTGCGCCCAGCCTTCTGCTGCATGGTGTGAAAAACCTCGTGTGCAAGAATCGAATTATCATGAATAGACCGACCAGAAATAAATGCCGCTTGCAGAAAAGAGACAAGATCACCCATCAAAGGTCAAAGGCAATTAACCAAAATTTTTGCAATGACCTTATAAGCAACATTAGAGAGACTAATCGGACGATAATCATGCACACCAACAGGATTTTCATTCTTAGGCAACAAAATAATAAATGAGTGATTCAGCTCCTTAAAAAGACTACCTGAACTTAAGAAGTGAAGAAGTGCCTGCAACCACCAATCTGAAACACAGCAGTCTTAATTTCCACCTCGCCAGGAATGGTCACAAGCTGTGACATATCAGCATCATTAGGAGTGATCAATTCCTCCAGTAAAGTAGAGACCTCTGGATTATCAGACTTGAACACCTGTTGAAAATACTGGACAAAGTAATTACCAATATCGGCTCGCCCCTGAATCCACTACCCAGAACTAGTTTTCAGTGCATCTAAAGAGTTACGCCGACGCCTAATCACAGTTGACAAGTGAAAAAACCTCGTATTGAGGTCACGAGTAGTCAACCAAGTTGTTCGTGATTTTTGGACGCCTATAGATCCTCTTCCATTCTTTGAACCATTGAAATCTGCTGCCGTATCAATGTCTCCTGATCAAATGCATGAATCTCCCTATCAGAACTCTGGATATCAAGCAACTCAATTTCCAGCTGCTTCAAACGAACTTGAATAAGACCAAAAGTATCGAGGTTCCAACGACGCAACCGTTGACGAGTAATCCAGACTTTTTGCAAAAGCATAAAAGCAGGCGACCCAGTAACCAGACAAGACCAAGCCTCCCGAATCACATCCATGCTTCGCACATCCCTTACCCAGAAAGCTTCAAAACGAAATGGCTTGGGCCCTGTTGGCTCAACACCACACGTGTCTAGAATCAACGCAGAGTGATTAGACGCTGCGCGAGGAAGATTAGTGATGACAACACGGGGCCAAAGCACACGCCACTCCAAATTAGCAATGCCACGGTCTAATTTTTCACGAATCAGAGCACGGCCAAATCGACGATTAGACCACATAAACGGTTCACCAGCAGAACGCAAATCAACCATTCCATGAACCATCTCCAGTTGATAAAAACCATTACTAGAGGAAGAGGCGACAGAACGTCCACCATCTTTCTTCGAAGGATGACGAACTAAATTGAAATCACCAAGAACCAACCAAGGACCCGCCCACTGTGCACCAATTCGCATAAGTGTTTTCCAAAACTCATCCTTCTCATGCCAAGCCTTTAGCCCATAAAAAAAGGTACACACCCACAATTGATAAGGGGGATCCAAAGTAACCAAAATACTAATAAGATTCTTAGAAAGTAATTGAACTTCAAAACAGAACCCATCATGCCAAGCAAGTGCAATTCCGCCACTAAGCCTCTGAGCAGGAACATGCAGATAATGATGAAAACCTATCCGTCTGATTTCTGCCTGAGGGTCCCCGATTTTTGTTTCCACAAGGCACAGACATTCGGGAACATACTGTCTGACCAAGGCCCGAGTAGCTCGGATTTTCGGTGCTCGGGCAAAATCCCTGGCAATTCCAAAAGATTGTCCTCATGGCTCTTGGGGGGGGGGGCGCATTTTGGCGCGCCACCTCGACCATTGAATCCAACAGTAACCCCTCCAAACACTCATCACCCATAGCCATCCTTAAATCCCCATCAAAGAAAGGAGGAGGTAAAACATGACAACGCACCAAACCCCGTCGACCATGACCATAACGAGCTCTAGACTTCCTCCACAAAGCTATCGGTACAGCATCTTCACGATGAACATCAGATTGAGAAGGCGAAGTATCAATCAGCAAGTGGCATCGTTTTAAAAGAGGACTAGCATTGACACCCCCAAGAACATCACCCTCCTCCTAACTTACGCTTAGAAACCAAACCTGCCCACACAGTAGGTGGTACAGTAGACCCCACCATAGGCCCGTCTACATTCAATAAGGCCACTTGAAGATCTGGAGACCCAGAACCCACCACCGCACATTTTTAAGCCAAAGGAACATCAGAAGGCCCAGGATCCAGCTCTGCACATTCTAAAGCCAACTGAAGAGCAGAAGGCCCAAGATCCACTGCCACACATTCTGAGACTAGCTCCACATTCTCCGTCACAATTTTCTCAATTCGGATAGACGAGTTACAGGCCGAGACCACTGAACCAAATCCACAAGAAATAAGCCCACCCTCCTGAAGGCCCATTAATGGAGTAGGTTCAGCACGAGCATTGGAAGTCAAATTCTATGAGGACAATTTGGACGCAGGAGGACAGCTCCCTAACACTGGTACCGAACCAATAACTTGGCCCACGCCAGCAGAAGGCACTAGCCTGGATTGAAGGGAGCCCATAGACCCAACGGCATGCTGAGGCAGAACCGTCTCGGATACAGTGTCAAGCAAGCCAGGACTCACTTCTCTATTAGGTAGGACAAGATGAACCACCACCAAATCTGGAGTTGCAACCACCACAGTACCAACGCTGACTGCCACAACAACTGGAGTAGATCCCAACACCTCAGAAGAAGTTAAACCAACTCCTGATGGAGGACCTAAACTAGAACCAGGGGGAAGTGTGGTTCAGCAGAAGGTTTCTTCCAAGAGCCCCTCTCAGCCGAATCACCTTCACCATTAAAAAACCTCCTATAGGAAATGAAAGGAGCCTTCATTTGGGGATGAAACACATCAGGAGGATGGCGAGCCACCAATGGCATAATACAACCACCCTTTGAATGGCCCAGACGTCCACAATTATAACAAAACTCCGAAACACACTCATATTTGAATTCAATCCACAATTTCTCACGTCGAGGCCGAGAGAAGAAAAAACCAGGAACAAGAGGCATTGAAGTGTCAAAGAGTACCTTAACACGAACATGTTGACCCACCCAAACCCTTTTTGAGTACGAAAATCCACTTCAATAACCTCCCCCACTTTAGCTCCAGCCGCCTCCGCCAGTTGCCGAGTAATACAACCCATGGGCAGACCATGGATTTGAATCCATAAGGGCGCAAAACCCATCTTGAGCTCCTTCACCGTAGCCCCCGGAACACATGGTTTCAAGGAAAGTAAATAACCCTTAATATTCCAAGGGCTCTGTTCTAGCACCTTAGCACGAGTAACCAGCGACAGAAACGTGAACAGATAACAATCAGTGGCGAATCCAGGATCCAATTTGAATGGGGGGAACACATAAGACGAAATGACAAAAAAAAAATTTTTCCTACGTATGCAAAAAATGTCTTATAGTTAAAATATCGAAAATTAAGGATTAAAAGCATTAAAAATTTTAAAATACACGTACATACTATTTGATGAGAGTGAAGGTGACAAATAATCCTACTGATTTGCATCTTCTGAAAATGTTGTAAAAAATTCAAGGGCATGAAAAACCTAACCAAACAAAAATCAGCTAAATAATTAATTTGGGAAACAAAAATATGAGTGGATTTTCTATTTATTTTCGAAAAAAAAATTAAAAAATTAGAAATTTTCAGGTAGAAACTTCTATAACCCTAAGATATTATTGAAGCGAGTAAGAGGAGGGGAGGAGGAGGAGGAGGAGGAGGAGTGGGTTGGTTGGGTCATGGGGATCGGAGTAGGAAAAAAAAAATTTACATATACAATTTTGTTTTGGCGGTGCAATGGGGGGCGGCCGCCCAGGGCCCCCCTGCATCCGCCACTGATCAATCATCCTCCAACTCCTCAATTTCCAATCCAACCACAAAATACCAGGATTTAAATAATGCCAAACGCACACCCAACTTATTGTATGGACGAGTAGAAATAATCTTACCCACCAATACTAAACCAATACCAGAATCAGGGTCATTCTCAGTTTCAGGACCATTGGAGAAAGTATCCCAGCTGAGAGTGGCCGTTTGAGACACCAGCTCATCCATAACCGCGCTAGAGAGGTTCATCTTGAGCAACAAGGAGAAGAGCAACAGCAACAAACCAGAATAGGAATAGGAAAAGCAGAATCAAGGCACCAGAAAGGAAGAAAATCAAAAAAAGGAGGCGGAGGAAAGAGGAAAGGTGGTTGACAGAGAGGTGGGCCAGGCAAAGAACTCCAGCGAAAAGAAAAAGCCAAAACGGCCAGGAGAGAGAACAGAGTCTCTAGGGCCTCGACAAGCGAGCGAAAAAAAGTTTTTATTTATTCCTTACTTCCAAAGTTCAACTGTGTAGAATTGATCTTTTGATAATCACTTTCTATAGCGATTGGTCCTCTCGGTGGCGTCTTGGTAGTAAGAAATCGTAAATCTCTAGTAACGGTGGTACCTAAAGCCTTTATGTGCATAAGTTTCCCGTCAAAATGTGTCATATGCTCATTCGGGCTCTGGGCCCATTTCAGGCTGTAAGGTACTTGTGCCCATGCTGGTTTGTATCTGTACAGGCATTGGGCCCATTTTCGTTTGTAAGCGCTATTTTTGTCTTCAAATTCGTTAAGAGTTTATTCGTTGACTTTTCTTTCCTTGAGAAGAAGTCAACAACCTCGCGAGGTGCCATCCTATCATATAACCCTAGGAGGATGGCTGAGAGAAATGCCATTCGCACCTCAGCCATGTCTTTTTCTTTGCAGTGGGAGAAATCAAGGGAAATGAAGGAAAGGTAATTGCAATCAGCAGGGCGAAAAATCAGGTTGCAAGCTATGTTTGCCGATATGCAAGAACTTGGTTATAATGATCATGCACAAATCAGCCTATTGGAGGCATAATGATCAAGTTGCTTTGGAATATAGGCCTCTTCATGGTTTAGAAGCTGATAAACTTCACTCCTCATCAATGCACGATCAGGGGCATCAATTAGGAAGAATTGTTATTTTTGTGAAGAAGATTCATTTTAACTTGTATGATTTACTGAATTCTGAAGTTGAGACAATCAAACTCGATGACAGGAGCAATACATGAGACGCTAACCTGATACTGTCATGGACCACTCGGTTGCATATGAAGGGCAAAATGGTCAACAAAATTCAACACCCCTGTACCATTCCATGAACACTGACATAATTGCAGCTGCCAACGGTGCAGAAAGTGAGGTGCCTCATGAAAGCACCATAGAAGAGGATACAAAGGCGGAGGGGCTTAGAAGTGGTCAAAACGGGGATGTGCCACTTGTGAATGCAATTGTGGAGGTAGTGGATAAAGAAGACAGTAGATATGATGAGACTGATCAGCAACCTGAAAGCAATTCGAATGACGGAGGCACAATGGAAGAGTAGTCTAATTAACAGTGCTGCTCACAAGGCGAAACATCCTGTGTAACCAATGTTAATTCCAAGTAAAACGTCACTTCAATTCGGGATTACCTATTTGAGTTCACAATTTTTATTTTTTTAACCCTTTGATAGTGTTTGAAAATATCATTGCGCACTTGCATTATTAGCTAAATTATATTGCTCAGGTATGAAACTTGTGCGCATCATAAAAGCTTTAGGTAACTCCATAAATGATGCTTCAAGGGCTACATTATCCATCTTGGGAAGCTATATGTAGGCGTAAGGAAATGGGGGGCTTGGGATTGAGGCGTTTTTATGATTTGAATCGCGCCGTAATAATCTAAATTGAGTTGGCTCAAGTATAAAATGACAAATGCCCTCAACACCCCAAAATCCACATCCGCTTTTGCATACATGAAAAAGATAAGGTACCAAAAGTTGGCCAATCGATGAGTTTGCAGCTCACAAAAAGGAGACGTTGAGGGTCTATATTCCCAGTCATGGTGTACATCACGTATCTAACCAAAGGAACTAATGAGGCAATTAGGAGCAACCAATGTCGTCATGTCTTACAGATGATATATCCTGATATGACTGCTCCTGTTTACTGCATCCAGCATCATATTCGATGTGAAAACTCAAAAAAGCTAATTCTGCTCTCACAGTGGGGTTGCAAACAAAGATATCTCTGGCACCTCTGGACTGATGTTAAAGCAATTTGCTTCTGCAAAGCAAATTTGCTTTGCACATGAAGATCTCTGGCTCCACTGGTCATCCCAGTTCGACTACTTCTAGAATACAGGATTTCGTGAAGCCATTCATCAGAAATGGGCTCGAAGAAAAAAAACTGCTTCCTACTATGATCAGTCCCATACTCCAAATGCTGCTGAACAAGTGCACTGAGATGCCTCTTGACCTTTTAGTGTGAATGGGCGAGCAAAATGTATCATATTGATATAAATGATGATTCAGATATGATAAATGATGATTCAGAGCTCACATGAACTTCACAAAGTCCCTACCTCATACGCAGGATCAGATATCCATTGCCGTAACATCATTTCAAAAGGACTTGTCTCTGTACATGACCAGTGTCAGGAAGAAAAGTGATTTGTCCTAGCAAGCTTCTGTGGAAGATATTAAGAGAGAAAAATCAGAGACTCGTAACCGCAACTAAGAGGATTTTTACTTGAAGAAAACTCATGAACTCACCTCTTTTCGCGCAACTGATTGACTCTGCTCAAAAGCACATACCAAAGGACACAAACATGATAAGAAGATCTTCAATTTGTTGAAGCACAGACACCTGTCCCACCAGGACCACACCAGAAGGCTACAACTGCACCTCACCAGAACTTGTCTTCACCTCCAGTACAGCAAGGCACGTCTACGATATCTACAGCTCATGGAGATTCGGCCGTTACGTAGTGCCGCATGGCCTGTACACTGCCGAATATAAAAGTTGTTAGGATTTGTTAGAGGCTGTCAGCCTTTGTCTATATATACTAAACACTTGTACGGGATTCATTTAATGCAAAAATATATACAATTCTTTTAACGTCTTTTACATGGTATTAGAGCCACTAAAGGACAAACGTCCATGGCAGACACTTCTTCTCCAGAAAATTCTCGTATCTCCACCCCACCTCCTCAGCCCCAGACTTCTCTTTCCTTTCCATCGAACCCTATCCTTTCCTCTCTTCCGCATTTAGTCACCGTGAAACTCACCAACGACAACTACCTTCTTTGGCGTACTCAACTTCTTCCTTATTTTCATGGCCAACGTCTGTTTGGCTATATCGATGGGTCCATCAATCGTCCATCTCAGCTTCTTGATGACCACCTCACTCTCAACCCTGCTTTTCTCACTTGGCATCAGCAAGATCAACTCATCCTGAGTGCCATCATTTCGTCTCTATCTGAGCCACTTATTGCTCAGGTCATTGGGCACACCTCCTCCAGATCAGCGTGGCTTGCACTTGAGACCCTGTTTACGTCCAAATCTCAGGCTCGCTTGGTTCACTTACAATACCAACTAGCCACACTTCGAAAAAATGCTGATACTATTCCAGTTTACTACAATCGTGTCAAGCTTCTTGCTGACACCCTCTCTGCTGCAGGGAAGCCTCTTTCTGATACTGAAGTTCACTACATACTTGCTTGCTGGCCTCGGTTCTGACTTTGATTCTCTTGTTACATCTATTACAACTAGAGTTGACCCCATTTCTCCTGATGCACTGTTTAGTCACCTTCTTACCCATGAAGCCCGACTCTCCCATCATTCCACCACTGATATCTCTGCAAACATTTCCACCAAACAATTCTCATCTCCCTCTTCCTTCCAACAGAACCATGGTCAGCGTGGTTTTTAGGGGCAACAGGTGGCCGTGGCTACCGTGGTGGGCGTGGTGGCCGCTCTCCTCCACCTTTTCCTGACAATCGGCCTGTCTGTCAAGTGTGCTCTAAACCTGGTCATACTGCACTTATATGTTACAATCGCTTCAACCAGTCGTTTCAAGCACCTCCTCCTCCATCTGTCAACTATAATGCCAACTACACTGCTCTCCCCTCTCTGGACCTCAGCAATCTGCCCCTGCTCTTTTAGATAATGCTTGGTATCCCGATACCGCAGCAACGAACCACATGACTTTCAGATTTTCAGAATCTGTGTCTCTCTTCTCAACCTTATACCAGTGATGAGCAAGTGAAAATTGGTGATGGCTCCTCCTTGCCTATTCATCACACTGGTAGTACTTCTTTCTCTACTCCCACTCGGTCTCTCCTTCTTTCTCAGTTACTTCATGTTCCCTCTCTTACCAAAAATCTTGTCTCCGTTCGTCAATTTTGTGCTGATAATAAGGTTCTTTTTGAATTTCATCCTGATTTGTTCTTTGTGAAGGATTCTCTCACCAAGGAAATTCTTCTCCACGCAGCACTAGGAATGGGCTCTATGTGTTCCCTTCCTCTGTTCCATCCTCTCCAGCTGCTTTCATTGGTGAATGGGCATCTCTCTCCTCCTGGCACCATCGTCTGGGTCATCCCTCATTTCGGCTTGTTCAATCTGTTTTACACAAATTTCGGCTTCCTGTTTTCCCTTCTGAGGCGTCGGTCTGCACTTCCTGCCATTCAGTCAAAAGTCATACACTGCCTTTCTCTAGTTCCGCCTCTCGTTCGACTGCACCACTTCAACTTGTGCATTCTGACCTCTGGGAACCCTCTCCTATTTTATCTTCTTCTGGTTTCCGTTATTATGTCGCCTTTGTCGACGATTATAGTCGTTATACCTGGCTCTATTCTCTGAAATATAAGTCCGATCTCTTTAATGTATTTCTTCAATTTCAGAAGTTAGTTGAAAATTTATTCAACTGTCGTATCAAATCTGTCCAGTCTGATTGGGGTGGTGAGTTTCAAGCTCTCCACAAGTATTTTCTTACTACTGGTATCCTCCATCGCGTCTCTTGCCCTCATGTGCCTCAACAAAATGGCACCGCTGAGCGAAAACATCGCCATATTGTTGAAACAGGCCTCACGTTAATGACTCACTCTTCTGTCCCTCTTCACTTCTGGCCAGAAGCTTTCCAAACTGCGGTTTATCTGATCAACCGCATGCCCTCCCCCACCGTGGGTCACTCCTCTCCTTACTTCCTTCTTCACAAACAACAACCTGACTATTCTTTTCTCCGTACTTTTGGTTGCACCTGTTGACCACATTTACGTGCCTATAGCCAGCACAAACTTCAGCCTCGAGCTCTTTTGTGTGTCTTCTTAGGTTATAGTGCTCTCCACAAAGGCTATCTTTGCCACCACATTCCCACTGGTCGCACCTATGTTACGTGTCATGTTGTTTTTCATGAGACTTCGTTTCCCTTCCGCACTGCCTCCTCTCTGCCTCTAGATTCTTCCCTTAGCCCTCTTCCCGCCTTGCTACCACTTCCTCTCATTCCTCCTCTATCTAATATTCCCTCTCGGTCTCCAGTGCCTCACCAGAGAGTGTCTTTCCCTTTGTCCACACTCTCCTTCTTCTGTGGTGTCTCCTCACCCATTCCGGTACTGCCTCCTCCACCACCGAAAGTTTCAACCCGCTTTTCCCACAATATCTCTCATCCTAAAATACGCACAGATGGCACGGTCCCTTGGCCCCCACGTGCCCATCTCACTTCCATCACCACTATTCCCGAAGAGCCTTCCTCCTTTACTGAGGCTTCCAACTTCCCTGAGTGGCGTCATGCGATGCAGCTTGAGTTTCAAGCTCTCTTTGCCAACCACACCTAGAATTTGGTGCCTCCTTCCCCCTCTAACAATGTTGTTGGTTGCAGGTGGATCTACAAAACCAAACGTCGTGCTGATGGCTCCCTAGAGGGTCGCAAAGCTCGTCTGGTCGCAAAGGGGTATCACCAGCTTCCTGGAGTCGACTACACTGAGACCTTCAGCCCCGTTGTGAAGCCTACCACCGTGCGGCTTGTCCTTTCCATTGCGGTTAATGCCAACTGGCCCATTCGTCAACTCGACATCCAAAATGCTTTCTTCATGGCGAGCTCACTGAGGCTGTCTATATGAGCCAACCCCCTGGCTTTCTTCACCCCGAGTTCCCTACTCATCATTGTCATCTCCGGAAGGCTCTATATGGTCTCAAGCAAGCACCCTGTGCTTGGTTTCATCATCTTAGCAATCGCCTTCTTGAGATTGGCTTCTCTGTTTCTCAATCCTGACTCCTCCCTCTTTGTTTATGTTCAACCTGCTCTCACTTTGTACGTACTGGTGTACGTCGACGATATCGTTATTACCGGTTCTAGCTCCTCTGCTGTTACTGCCCTTATCTCCACTCTTGCTGCTGAACTTTCCCGTTAAAGACCTCGGTGCTCTCTCATACTTCTTAGGCATTGAGGTTCATCGGTCTTCTTCGGGTCTGATTCTCTCCCAGAAAAATATATCCATGATCTCCTCTGCCGATCCAATATGATATCTGCCAAGCCCATTTCTTCCCCCCTTGCCTCCAATACCCAGCTCTCTGCACACATTGGTGATCCCTTCTCTGATCCCTCTACCTACTGAGTATCGTCGGCAGCCTCCAATACTTATCTTTCAAAAGACCAGACCTTGCCTTGCGTTTGCTGTTAGCAAGGTCTGTCAGTTTATGCAGTCTCCCCGGCTTTCTCACTGGCAAGCAGTAAAGCGCATCCTGCGCTACCTTCGTCACACTGCTCACTATGGCCTTCTCCTTCGCGCATCTGGTTCCCAGCATCTCACTGCCTTTTCAGACACCGACTGGGCTGGCTGCCCAGATGATCGTCGGTCTACTAGTGGCTATTGTGTCTTCTTTGGCTCCAATCTGATTTCCTGGAGCTCCTACAAGCAACTCACGGTTGCCCGTTCCAGTACGGAAGTCGAATACAAAAGAGTTGCTAACACGGCTGCTGAAATAATCTGGGTTCAGTCACTCCTCAAAGAACTTGGTGTGTTTCTTCTCAACCCTCCGGTTCTCTGGTGTGACAATCTTGGGGCCACCTATCTCTCTGTCAATCTGATCCTTCATTCTGGAACGAAACACGTTGATATTGATGTCCACTTCGTTCGCAACCGTGTGGCCGATCATTCTTTCACTGTGTCTTTTCTTCCCGATACTGACCAGCTTGCCGACATTCTTACAAAGCCTCTCTCTATTTCTTGTTTTCAATCTCTTCGTACAAGTCTCACTGTTATCCCACTGCCGTTTGACTTGCGGGGGGATGTTGAAGCACAGACACCTGTCCCACCAGAACCACACCAGAAGGCTACACCTGCACCTCCCCAGAACTTGTCTTCACCTCCAGTACAGTAAGGCACGTCTACGATATCTTCAGCTCATGGAGATTCGGCCGTTACGTAGTGCCGCATGGCCCTATACACTGTCGAATATAAAAGTTGTTAGGATTTGTTAAAGGCTGTCAGGTTTTGTCTATATATACTGAACACTTGTACGTAATTCATTTAATGCAAAGGATATATACAATCCTTTTAACGTCTTTTACACAATTGCCATATGGTAAAATGGACAACCGCAACGGAAGGTTGCTCAGAAGATAGAATATCGTATACCCCTCTGCTTCCTGTACTTGTAATCCGGTGGCTCATCAATCTTCAAAAATCTGCTAATCAGAAAAAATTCTCCACACGATTAAGGAGACGGAAGGATAGAAAAACACGAGACGAAAAATATCAATAATGAACGAAAGTGCTAGAAAAGCGCATTTATCGAAAGATTGAGAACATAAATTGAGTGGAATTTACTAAAACATAGCGGGTGGGGGAAAAGAGCACAAACCTTAGGGTTCAGTTAGCTGGACAAATTGTTGCCGTCGACCAATCTCTGGCGCCCGTACAGTAGCAAGAAAGTGCGGCAGCCTCTTGCTAGACGCTTAGCTTTTGAATCCATTCTTCACCAATCATTATGTTGGTGACGTGAGCACAGTGGCAGATCCAAGATCCAATTTGAAGGGGGCGAACACATAAGACGAAATGATAAAAAAAAAAAAATTTCCTACGTAATGCAAAAAATGTCTTAGAGTTAAAATATCGAAAATTAAGGATTAAAAGCATTAAAAATTTTAAAATACACGTACATACTATTTGCTGAGAAGTGAAGGTGACAAATAATCCTACTGATTTGCATCTTTTGAAAACGTTGTAAAAAAAAAAAATATATATATATATATATATATATATAAGAAAATGATAGTTTGAGCAGCAAGAACTCCATGAAAATTCAAGGGCATGAAAAACCTAACCAAACAAAAATCAGCTAAATAATTAATTTGGGACACAAAAATATGAGTGGATTTTCTATTTATTTTCGAAAAAAAAATTAAAAAATTAGAAATTTTCAGGTAGAAACCTCTATAACCCTAAGATATTATTGAAGAAGAAGAAGAAGCTTCAATAAGAAGAAGAAGCTTCAATAAGAAGAAGAAGAAGGGAGGAGAAGGAGGAGGAGGAGAAGGAGGAGGAGGAAGAGGAGGAGGAGAAGTAGGTTGGCCTGGGTCTATGGAGATTGGACCCCCACAAGTCCAGGCCAAAAAAAAAAAAAAAAATTTTACATATACAATTTTGTTTTGGGCGGTGCAATGGGGGCGGCCCGCCCAGGGCCGCCCCTGCATCCGCCACTACGTGAGCAGTCTTGAGTCATTTTTTTCTTCTTTTCCTTTTCCACTGTCTCTTCAGCAAAGGAGATTCATCTATTTCTATAAGTGAAAGGGAGGTAGGCAAGCTCTCTTCTGGCATGTGCTCGAGCTTTTTGCAGCAATACAAATCCAATTTTTAAAGAGAGGTGAGATGTTGAAACCCATTCTTGTCAAGAGATTTCAAATTAGGGATAGATGTAGAGGTTGATCAAACCGGTGGGCAGCAAACCCGCTACTGGGAACGATTCCACACCTTCAGGTACTCCGATTGTTAATGTTGTAAGAGAGGAGAGGTTTTGCAAACCCCACCCTATCCGGTTGGCAAATAGTTTGTCGCAATACATAATGGTAAGTGAATTCAAATTGGAAGGCAATCCGCCTTCAGGAAACGACTCCATTTGTCCACAGCCTAATATTTCCAAAGTTAAAAGGGAGGGAAGGAGTAGATGCATCTTGTCAGGCAGTGACGTCAGACTCCTACAACGAACGACCTCAAGCAATGTAAGATTGGGGGCACGCAACCCTCCTTTTGGAAATGATACAAATTTATCGCACAACGAGATTGCTATCTTTGAAATCACCAAATCGCGTTCTGGAACTGTAAGACATTCCAGATTGCAACACCCCCCAAGTGATAAATCCTTAAAGCTTTGGGAATAATTCCAGCGGAAAGGACCTCAGAGAATCACAGCTCCACGACAACGACAACGTTTCAAGGGACGAATAGTTCGTGTCTATTGGCAGCTCCAACTTCGGAGAATCACCGATGCATATGGATTTTAGTGCCGAAAGTAGACCACCCCAGGGAAGGGACATGAGTGAATCGCATAACAATTTGTAGCTCTTGAAGAGGACTGTTGGAGTCCATAATTCCCTCCAGGGACGCCACTTCATTCACTCTTTGAACTTCCAGCTTCCGCCTTCCAGTCGGCAGTTCCTCTAACACAATCTTCGCATATTCCGACACTGCCCCTAATTGACTCCTTAGGAGTGAAGCCACCAGCTTCGGACATGAATCAATCTCTAGTTTGGCTAAAGAAGGAATATAGATAGGCAACCCTCCTGTTAGCCTACGGAAATCCTTGATGTAGAGCTCTTTAAGATCAGGAAAAGCTCCACCTTCATTTTTAGCACTTCTGCAAGATAACCATTCCTCCCACCCCGACATCTGCTGGAACCTGAGAACTTTCAGGCCTCCAAATGGCTGAATCAAAGAAGAACCAATACTACTATTGCCACAAAACTCACGACCCACTGTAACAACTCCATTCAAACCAGCAATAGAGAGTTCCTTCAGAGAGCAAAGCTGACCAAATGGTGGCAAACTGCAGACATTTCTACACTCGTCAAGATGCATAGAAGCTATATTAGAGAATGAGTGATGTCCTACCCAATCTAGAAAAATTCCACCGCCATAGCTTTCGATAGTGAGACTTTTCAAGCTTGTCTGGGGCCGAAGACTCTTTAGTACAATTCTTTCGCTTTCTGGCCTCGAAGTTGTACCATCCCAATCCAACGCCAACTTCTCAAGGTCCTTATCCATCAGGCCCTCATTCAAGGCATCCTTAGGAGGTACAACATTTTGGAGCTTCGAAATATGAAGTGTTCCTCGAAGATTCTTGAGTTTCCCCAACTCCCAAATGGAAGACCCATTGCCTTTGCCAGCCACAAATTTAGTCAGTGTGTTCAGACATTTGAGACTACCCAGCTGTTCTGGCATCTTCTTTATCCCCGTTCCAGCTATATCTAGGTGTCGTAAACTAGCGAGTTTCCACATATGTTTTGGCAACGCAACGAGGGCGTAACAACCTGACAACTTCAATGTCTGCAAGTTGATTAACTTACATGTGGAATTGGGCAGTCTCTTAATCCTTGTGAAAGAAAGATCCAAATAACGAATATGTTTAAGTTTGCCAATTGAATTGGGCAAATAAGTGATATCCTGATTGTAAGGGATGGAGAGAACCCTTAAGCACCTTTGCATTGGCAACACATTCTGTTTTATGTTTTTCCTTAGTATTTCGCTGTACCATGGTGATGAATCTAGCGCCAGGAAGGTGCGCAATTGCTTGACCTTCGAAAGAGCCTCTTCAAAGTTTCGAAAAGTACACAAACTTGCACAAGAACATGAGAAATGTCGAGTCATCTTCACAATTTCGTTTGTCGTGTCACCCTGCTCCAACGTAAAACTAAATTGTCCAGCCACGGATTTCGCCAAATCGTGGATGAGATCATGCATTCCAAACAATGCTTTATTGTAACTCGATTGTTGGAGTAATGATCTCGCCACAAGATCGAGGAAGTAACGATGACCAACTTCTTCCATTGTTTCAAATTTTGATGGTTGCAAGAAACCTTCTCCCATCCAAAGCAAGACTATTCGATCTTTTTCCAGATTAGAATCTTTTGGAAGCAAAACATTGCTTTAGATGTGATGGGAGATAAATGTAGCTCAATCTTAGAGCAGGCTGAATGTCTCTCACGTTAATTTGCAAATCCCATAAATCGCTTTTCAATATCTTATTCCATTCATCCACATCTAGTTCGGACCATAAAAGAGCTCCACTTGCCTTGACCGCCAAGGGTAGACCTTTGCATTTTTTTATAATTTGTCTACCGATTGCTTCTAGCTATTTATGTGAATCAGAGCAAACGTCACCGAATGCTTGTTTTGCAAATAGTAACCAGCAATCGTCATCTGATAATTGCTCTGCACGATGAGTTGCAATAGCATGCATAGCTCTTCCAACAGTGTTGTTGCGTGTTGGGATCAATATTTTACTTCCTTGGACCCCATACTGCAATAGCTTGCTCAGAGACTCCTGATGAGCAGGATCTTCAGTCCAGACATCATCTAAAACAATTAGAAATTTCTTCCCCTTCAGATTCTCTTTTAGTCGACCTTCAACCTGAGTCGGATCCTCAGTATTACAAGGTGATGAAGTTACTGCCTCTATAATTGATTTCTGTACCTTGGATACCACAAATTCTTCTGAAATACAAAACCATACTTCAAGGTTGAAATGCTGCCTCACCCTGCTGTCACTGTATACAAGTTGTGCAAAGGTGGTCTTGCCGACACCCCCCATGCCGACTATGGCAATCACACTCTTCTTATCGTGGCTTGCATCATCTGAGAGCAGCAAGTTAATTATTGCCTTCTTATCATCATTCCTACCGAAAGTACCAGATTCTTCAATGGAAGGAGTCGTGGGAGATCTTTTGGATTGTCTCCTCCCAGCAATTTCTTGTAGGCCCATATGATCCTTTTTTTGGCTAGATCATCGACTCCTTTCACGACACCTTTTATCTTTGGCTCGACCTTGTTGATGAAACGGTCAAGGAAAGTAGAGATGGAGCTTCGTACCTTACCCATAGCAGTAAGGAAATCAGCCTCCAACTTGGATCGCATGGCTTCAGTGGCAATCCCGTCCAAGATGTCATCTGCATCATAGAGAGCATCTTTGAGCTCATCAATCCAGGCTTTCACAAAAGGCTTCGTTATTTGCTTTTGCTTCGCGTCTTCAAGCACTGCATTCACGCTCAGCATCGCTGTCTTCAATTTCTGCAAGAGTTCTTCGCTGAGTTTTTTTCCCCGGATTAAGTCGACAACGACGGGAGATGCCAGTTTTTAAAATACCACATTGACCACGGCAGAGAGCAATGCGATCCCCATCTCAGCCATGTTTTGTTCTTAGGAATGGAAGAAATCAGGAGAAATCAAGGAAGGTAATTGCGAACAGCTGAGCAAAATCACTTTTCTAAGTCTACCAAGCTCTGTTTTGCTTTTAGGCATAAGAGCTTGGGAAATATTTGACGGTACAGGAATCAGCCAATTGGAAAATTGGTGGGCCTACCTGCGTAGAAGAGGAACGAGTAAAATAAACGAAACTAAATTTGTTAAAGTAGCAAGTGGCAGCGCATGGGATATTCAATTTGTATTCCTAAGTTGAAATATTGGCATTTTTTTTTTTCATTTTGCCTCTAATACAATTCCCTCTCGAGCTTCTATATAAGACATAGAAAATAGATCTTCTTTCCTTTTTCTACTCACAAATTATTGAGATTTTAACACTTTGTAATTTCAAATTATTGGACATGATTGATGTCTATGATATATGCAGTAAACGGTTAATTTTGTGTTATGGTTCTTATTATTTGTTTATCATGATTAATTGCTGCAAGATGCAACTTCCATTTTGTCAATTCAGCCGGCGAAGTTTAAGAAATCTAGGAAAATCTGCAAGTAGTTGGTGAAGTCGTCGTCAATGGATCATTTTAATACGTGGCAAGTTATGATTGGGTTAAATTTTAATTCATGTGGCAAATTTTCTATTAAATCCTGGAGTTGGTCTAAGCGATATATTGTAATAATTTTTTTTTTAAAAAAAACCTATAAGATTTTTAAAAATGACTCAAAATATATTTTTCCCCACATTTATTTTTCTTAACTTGAATTGTTGTATATCTCTTCATTCAGGAAACAGCCCAGCAGGGTAGTAATGGACCACGTGACAGAAGGAGGAAAATAAGATGCATTGCAACTGGACGTCCAACCATTTAACTTCAATTCTTCAAGCCTAATCCAACCATCTTCTTCATTATTATTTGGATAAAATTCGTTTTTTCACTAAATTAAAAAATAAAAAATTCCATTCAAATTAAGTATAAAGTATAAAGAATTCATAATTGAGAGACTAAGTATAAGATAATCAAATAATTTAAATGTAAAGTGTCCAAACCTAATAAGGCGAAAAAGATATTTTAATAAAAAAATAAAATAAATATAAAAGATAGGTGGAAAGAGATTTTTTTTTAATATAAGGCTGGTAGCACAAGGCCGAGACACTAAAAGGGCTATAATAAGATGATGTTTATTTAAAAAAAAAATTAACTTTTTTAAAAAACTTTTTTAAAAAGTCAAACTTTTTACAAAAAAAAGTCTCAAAAATTTTATTCAAATTTCAATAATTTTTCACACCAATTTAAATACTATTTATTAACAAAATTTTATCAATCTTCCCACTTCTCACTTTTTAACAAATTTTTATTTTTTTTTTTAAAATTTCATCAAAATTTTCTCTCTTATGACTTTTTATCAAACTCTGCTAAAAATTTTCTACGATCATACATTCTTTAAGTTTTTTAGCAACTTTTTACCAGCTCAATAAAAAATCAAACTCTCAAAATTTTCTGTTACAAACTTAAAATTCTTCAATGCTTACTTACGAAACAGCACTTAAATATGAAATTTCTTTAGTTCTGAGAAGAAAAGGAAAAAACTAGAATATCTTTTTTTTGCTATGTGACTCAGCAAGTTGGAATGGGCAAGAAATAAGGAGAAGTTGGCGTGGGATGGGTCCAAGTGGGAAGGGGCAAGAAATTAGGAGAAGTTGGCATGGGGCCCAGTTGGCAGGGGATAAGAAACATGGTGGTCCAAGTTTCAATCTTTCACAAGTACTATCATGTCCACTTGCACAATATATTGATGGAATTGATGTGATCGGTATGAATTGTTTTTTTGTTTTTGTTTTTTTCTACGCAATCGGAATGAATTGTCTGTTGTGGCTTTTTCTTCTCCGATAACAACGTGGTCGAAATTGCTCTTGTTTCTTTCTCATTTTTCTAGGTGGTGGACCGTGCTCGGCCTCCTTATCATGTGATGAATGTGCACTGCTAAAGAAAACCCAGTCCCAGAACAAAGATTCCTTCCTTCCTCCGATTTCTTACCCCCAAAAAAGATATGCTGTCCGAAGACTTTTACATCTATCTGTGTTATTATTTATGAGTATAATAATCGTCTGTCCAGATTTGCGGACAAAAAAAAAAAAAAAAAAAGCAATGAAAATTTCTTCAATGTGCGCTAGTGAAACGATATTAACCCTTACCAATTTTGTACAACCAGCATATATGTAGAATGGTTTGCAATTGGTTCCAACAAGTTTGCAAATCCATGGGGATGCCAATTGCTTAGCCAACTAAATCTTATTTAGTAGCAATCACAATGAACAATCACCTTAAGGGTACAGTGGTTTCCTTGTTTAATTAATACTTTAAACTCTAATTTAATTCATACTCTAAAATTGTTCAGTTTAGAGGTACATAATAATCAATTCAATTAATAAAATAGGTAGCAAAAAATTAAATTAAATTTCAATTATATAAAGAGATAGTGATTTAGTGATGAAGTGAAAAATCTTTGAAATACTATTGATACCATTCAAAAGAAAAATCACTCCAGATTAGTAACTACTTGAAATTCATTAAGAAGAAATATTTATAAATAGTGATTTAGACACTGTCAACTCTAGTTGCTGACTCTAACAATTTTGATGTAATAATCCAAACATCTCTGATAGATTCGTAAACTAAAGTTTTTAAAAATATTTTCTAAGATGTTTTAAAATCTTCGTTGAGCAAACATAAAGGTAACAATTTTGTAGGGTATTCCGCTCGAATATAGTCGCTGGTCATTAATTGGGGACCTTTGGATTCTGCTATCCGCATGTGACAGATCGTTCGACTCCATTCTTACAGCATGTCATTGAACGAAAGTGAAAAAGCAAACTCGGCCACAAAATTAAAAGAAAAAGGAAAAAAGATTAAAATTACAAGGAAAGTTGGAAATTTAATTGGTCACAACGTTTTTGCAAATCTAAAATATTTGAAAAACTCCCGTTTAGAACAACACCTTAAAAAATAATCAAGTCTAAATTTGGAAAACATAAAAACAATAAAAAAAATTGAATGCTAAAAAAATAAATCAAGCACCAATAACCCGAAGTCAATATATTTATTGATCAAGTGAAAAACTTTTCAAAGAAAAATCACTTATAACAATCCCAATAACCGAACTTTTCATAGAAGCAAGTTATTACTTGTGTCAGAACTCCAACAATTAAACTCTTTTAGTATTTGATTGATTGAGACAATTTGAGGGGCGTTTATTTGTCTAATTTTTTAGGGTCTAAAATTTCTACCACACTAAATATAGTTTACAGATCCCAATAAATTTCACACTTTTACTCATATACTTTACACTTTTTACAAACTCCAATAAACTTCAACATTCAAAAAATTTTCAAAATTTCAAATATTCTCCAAAATTTCGATAAACAAACGCCCCCTTAATCAATTTAGATCTCCAATATAGAGAATATTTTTTTCTCTTATCATCATCTCCAACTCAAAATTCAATTACCTACAAAAATTATATCTCTGATTAGACTAAATTTTGACACGAAGTTTCGCCAACTCATGGTAATAGGCAAGACAGGAGATGACTACATTAATGCGAGTTAGGCTCCTCGATTGCATTCTCAATGATAAAACGCACGCCTACCTACTATCCCAAACAAAGGAAGGGGAAGGGAGGGGTATAGGTCTCGATCACGTGGTTGGGGTGCATCAGGGTATCGATCTGGAGCTACTGTATATGCGACTGGGTCACCCGGGTATAGAAGCTAGCACTTAACAACAAAATTGACAACATCTCTATAATGTTAACCAACGTGGATGATTTAGGAAGAGTGTTTGCATGCTGTGAGTAGGAAACAATGAGTAACTGAGAACAAGTCAGAAATGTTGTAGGGACGAGAAGAAAGCAGCCAAAACACCGGCCAACATGGCCGGTGAAGTTGTGGCGCTCGTGCATTTCTTATCTCTTGTCATCAAGTGCAGCGCTTTTGATACACTTGGTCGATTGCCTGTGGCCAATTGTTGTACTAAAGGCAAAGAAATCATAGAGGAAGGAAGGAGAAACGTTTCTGACCCTTCAATCTTGTAGTGGGTTATCTTTAGCAGTAAACATCACATGATAACGAGGCTCAGCACGGCCAGCTACCACCTAGAAAAATGAGAAAGAAACAATACCAATTTTGGACCACATTCATACTGATCACATCAATCCGATCAATAATTGTGCAAGTGGACATGATAGTCCCTGTGAAAGCCTGAAAGGATGAAACTTGGACCACCCAATGCCTCTCCTTGCACATTATCTGATCACTGCATGCCCCACAGCCCCGGTGGAGGTAGAACAGGAAGACCCCTTCTGCTTATCAGGGTATGCTTTAGCCGTACACTGCCAAATTTGTAGAAAAATGTTCGCCTTCTGCGATCTCTGTACAGAGTGTTATAATTGCAAGTAAAAACGTCACTTCATTTGGGTTCAGGGCAACCTTATCGCTAATTTGAGGTCACTAATTTTTTGTTTTGTTTTACCATTTGGGAGTGTGGAAAATATCAGTGCGCGGCTGCACATGTTCATGGAATCTCCAAAGCTCTCGCTCTCTCAAAAATATATGTATTGCTCAGACCGTTCATTAAATTGATCTTTTGCTAATCACTTTCTATAGCGATTGGTCCTCTCGGTGGCGTCTTGGTAGTAAGAAATCGTAAATATCTAGTAACGGTGGTGCTGCAGCTGTATGGCTTTTGTTTTAGATCATTCTTCCAGGTTGAAAATATGGTAGAAGATGTATAATGTAGTCCCTTAAGCATTATTATTTTTTGATCGAGGTACCTAAAGCCTTTATGTTCACAAGTTTCCCCTCAACATGTATCATATGCTCATACGGGCCTTGGGCCCATTTCAGGTTGTAAGGTCTTGGGGCCCATACTGGTTTGTATTTGTACAGGCATTGGGCCCATTTTCGTTTGTAAGGGCTATTTTTGTCTTCAAATTCGTTAAGAGTTTCTTCGTTGACTTTTCTTCCCTTGAGAGGAAGTCGACAACCTCGCGAGATGCCATTCGCACCTCAGCTATGTCTTCTTCTTTGCAATGGGAGAAATCAAGGGAAATGAAGGAAAGGTAATTGCAATCAGCAGAGCGAGAAATCAGGTTGCAAGCTATGTTTGCTGCTATGCAAGAACTTGGTTATAATGATCATGAACGAATCAGCCTATTGGAGGAGGCATAATGATCAAGTTGCTTTGGAATATAGGCCTATTCTTGGTTTAGAAGCTGATTGGTGGAAATCTGTGTTTCGTCCCTTCTCTTTAGATAGCTCTAAAGCCCCTTGTCCCATGATATGTTACATTGTAACGATCAACTAATCTGGTCCCTGACCCCACTAGTAAATTTTCTATCATATCTGCCTATATCATTGATCAAACAGTCAGTGGCGGAACTAGGATTAATATTCAAGGGTGTTGAACTTTAAAGGCGAAATGAGCAAAAACAAAATTCAATGCGAGATTTTTTTGAACTAGTTGTGGTTTCAGAATCAGCAGCCATGTTAGAAGTATTAGATGACTCCACGCTTTGTGTTTTTTTTTGTGAAATACCTTTCCATTATCTAAACAAAACAAAACATATTCGATAATATATTAACTTATAATTTCCAAATATTTCCTAACAAATCTAACAACAACAAACAGTGACCTCAAGGGAAAACTCAATCGGACAACAAACAAAGACTAGAAAATTTCGCTAGAACAACAAATAGTCACAATCAACCTCTGTAACAATTCTTACACAGAGAAGCCCTTTTTTTTCTTTCCTTAATTGGTTAACAAATCACACAATCCACAGAACAAAGATGCATAACATCAATACTGATATAAATGATGATTTAGAGCTCACTTGAACTTCACAAAGTCCCTACATCATACGCAGGATCAGATATCCATTGCCTTGACATCATTTCAAAAGGACTTGTCTCTGTCAATGACCAGCGTTAAGAAGAAAAGTGAGTTGTCCTAGCAAGCTTCTGTGAAAGATATATAGAGAGAGAAATCAGAGACTTGTAATCCGCCACTTAGAGGATTTTTACTTGAAGAAAATCGAGAACTCACCTCTTTTCAAACAACTGATTCACTCTACTCAAAGGCACATACCAAAAGTCACAAACATGATAAGAAGATCTTCAATTGGCATATGGTGAAATGGAGAACAGCAGTGGAAGGGTGTTCAAAAGAAAACAGATCATATACACCTACCTCTGCTTCCTGTACTTGTAATCCGATAGCTCATCAATCTTTGAAAATCTGCTAATCAGAAAAAATGCCACACGATTGATGAGACAGAAGGATAGAAAAACACTAGACGAAAAATATCAAGGAACAAAAATGCTCGAAAAGCGCATTTATAGAAGATTGAGGATAGTAATTGAGTGTACTTTACTAAACATTAGCGGGTGGGAGAAAAGAGCAATGACCTTAGGGTTCACTTAGCTGGACAAAGTGTTGCCGTCGTCCAATCTCTGGCACCCATATAGTAGCAAGAAAGTGCAGCCTTTTGCTAGACACTTAGCTTTTGAATCCATTTTCGATCAATCATTATGTTGGGGACGTGAGCAGTCTTGAGCCATTCTTTTCCTCTTTTCCTTTTCCACTGTCTCTTCAGCAAAGGACATACATTGATTTTTACAAGTGAAAGGGAGGCGGGCAAGCCCTCTTCTGGCATGTGCTCGAGCTTTTTGCACTCCGACAAATACAATTTTTGAAGAGAGGTGAGACATTGAAACTCATCTTTGTCAAGAGATTTCAACTCCCGAAAGTCATAGATGCGAAGGTCGATCAAACCGGTAGGCAGCAAACGCGACTCTGGGAATGATTTCACACCTTTAGCTACTCCCCCGATTGTTAATTTTGTAAGAGAGGAGAGCTTTTGCAAACCCCACCTTCTCCGGTTGTCAAATAGTTTGTCGCAATGCCTGATGGTAAGTGAATTCAGATTGGAAGGCAATCCGTCTTCAGGAAACAACTTCATTTGTCCACAACCATCTATCCTCAAAGTTATAAGTGAAGGAAGGAGTTGGTTCATCTTGTCAGGTAGTGACGTCAGACTCTCACAATCAACGACCACAAGCGATGTAAGATTACGCAATTCTCCTTGTGGAAATGATACAAATTTATCGCACCACACGATTTGTATCTTTGAAATCACCAAATCGCTTTCATGTTGTTGTGGAACTGTAAGACATTCCACTTCACACCTCTCAATTGATAAATCCTTAAGCTTTGGGAATAATGCCAGCGGAAAGGAACTTAGAGATTCACAGCTCTCCTCCAACGACAGCGTTTCAAGGGCTGAATAGTTCGTGTCTATTGGCAGCTTCAACTTCGGAGATTTAATGATACTTACGGATTTTAGTGCCAAAAGTTGACCACCCCAGGGAAAAGACATGAGTGAATCACATATATAAATTTGTAGCTCTTGAAGAGAATTGTTGTCCATAATTCTCTCCAGGGACGCCACTTCATTCACACTTTTAACTTCCAGCTTCCGCTTTCCAGTCGGCAGTTCCACTAACACAATACTCGCATTTTCTGACATTGTCCTTAATTGACTCTCTAGGAGTGAAGCCACCAGCTTCGGACATGACTTAATCTCGAGTTTGGCTAAAGAAGGAATATGGATGGGCAACCCTCCTTTTAGCTTAGGGCAATACCGGATATAGAGTTCTTTAAGATTAGGAAAAGCACCACCTTCTTTTTCAGCACTACTAGATGATAACCATTTCTGCCACCCCGACATCTTCTCAAACCTGAGAACTTTCAGGCCTCCAAATGGTTGAATCGAAGAAGAACAAGTACTACTATTGCCACAAAACTCATGACCCAAGGTAGAAACTCTATCCAAACCAACAATAGAGAGTTCTTTCAGATAGCGCAGCTGACCAAATGATGGCAAACTGCTGATATTTTTGCACCCCGAGAGATGAAGAGAAGCTATATTGGAGAATGAGCAATGTCCTACCCAATCTGGAAAAATTCCACCGCCATAGCCTTTGATAGTGAGACTTTTCAAGCTTGTATGGGGCCGAAGACTCTCGAGTACAATTCTTTCACTACCTGACCTCGGAGTTGTAGCATCCCATTCCAACGCCAACTTTTCAAGGTGCTTCTTATCCTTCAGGCCCGCATTCAAGGCGTCCTTAGGAGGTACAACATTTTGGAGCTTCGAAATAGAAAGCCTTCCTTGAAGATTCTTGAGTTTCCCCAACTCCCGGATGGAAGACCCACTGCGTTTGCCTACCACAAATTTTGTCAATGTGTGGAGACATTTTAGACTACCGAGCTGTTCTGGCATCTTCTTTATCCCCGTTCCAGCTATATCTAGTTGCCGTAAACTAGTGAGTTTCCACATATGCTTTGGCAACGCAACGAGGTGCTTACAACCTGATAACTTCAATGTCTGCAAGTTGATTAACTTACATGTTGATTTAGGTAGTCTCTTAATCCTTGTGAAGGAAAGATCCAAATAACGAAGATGTTTAAGTTTGCCAATTGAATTGGGCAAATAAGTGATATCCCGATTGTGAGGGAGAGAGAGGACCCTTAAGCAACTTAGCATTGGCAACGCATTATGTAAAAGGTTTTTACCAAACATTTTGCTGTTCCATGATGATGAATCTAGTGCCAGGAAGGTGCGCAACTGCTTGACCTTGGAAAGAGCCTCTTCGAACTTCACAAACGTATCCAAACTTGCACCAGAACATGAGAAATGTCGAGTCATCTTCACAATTTCGTTTGTTGTGTCACCCTGCTTCAACATAAAGCTAAATTGTCCAGCTACGGATTTCGCCAAATCGTGGATGAGATCGTGCATTCCAAACAATGATTTATCTTCGCTCCATTGTTGGAATAATGATCTCGACACAAGATCAAGGAAGTAACGATGACCAACTTCTTCCATTGTTTCAAATTTGGATGGTTGCAAGAAACCTTCTGCCATCCAGAGCAAGACTATTCTATCTTTTTCAAGAATAGAATCTTTTGGAAATATCGAACAATAAGCAAAACATTGCTTCAGATGTGATGGGAGATAAATGTAGCTCAATCTTAGAGCAGGCTTAATGTCTTTCTCGTTAATTGGCAAATCCCATAAATTGCTTTGCAGTATCTTATTCCATTCATCCGCATCTAGTTTAGACCATAAAAGAGCTCCAACTGCCTTGACCGCCAATGGTAGACCTTTGCACTTTTTTATAATTTGTCTACCGATTTCTTCTAGCTCTTTACGCGAATCAGAGCAATCATCACCGAATGCTTGTTTTGCAAATAGCTCCCAGCAATCGTCCTCTGATAATTTCTTTGGACTATGAGTTGCACTAGCGTGCATAGCACTTGCAACACTCTGGTGGCGTGTTGTGATCAATATCTTACTTCCTTGGACCCCATACTGCAACAGCTTGCTCAGAAACTCCTGATGAACAGGATCTTCACTCCAGACATCATCTAAAACAATTAGAAATTTCTTCCCCAACAGATTCCCTTTTAGTTGTTCTTCAACCATAGTCGGATCCTCAGAATTACAGGGTGATGAAGTTACTGCCTCTATAATTGATTTCTGTACCTTGGATACCAAAAATTCTGCTGAAATACAAAACCATACTTCGAGGCTGAAATGCTTCTTCACCGTGCTGTCACTGTATACAAATTGTGCAAGGGTGGTCTTGCCAACGCCCGGCATGCCGTCTATGGCAATCACACTCTGATCGCGACTTGCATCGTCTGAGAGCAACAAGTCAATTATTTTCTTCTTATCATCATCAAAACCGAAAGTACGAGATTCTTCGAAGGAAGGAGTAGTGGGCAATCTTTTGGATTGGCTCCTTCCAGCAATTTCTTGTAGGCCCATAAGATCCTTTTGTTTGGCTAGATCATCCACTCTGCTAATGACGTCTTTTATCTTTGGCTCTATCTCGTTAACAAAACGTTCGAGGAAAGTAGAGATGTAGCTTCGTACCTTACCCGTAGCAGTATGGAATTCAGCCACCAACTTGGATCGCATGGCTTCAGTGGCCATCTGGTCCAAGATGTCATCTGCATCATAGAGAGCATCTTTGAGCTCATCAATCCAGTTTTTCACAAAAGGCTTCATAAGTTGCTTTTCCTCGGCGTCTTCAAGCACTGCATTCACGGACAGCACTGCGATCTTCAATTTTCGAAGGAGTCCTTGGGTGAGTTTTTTTCCCCGGATTAAGTCATAAACGTCGGGAGATGCCAGTTTTTCAAGTACCATTTTGACCACGACAGAGAGCAATGCCATCCCCACCACCTCAGCCATGTTTTGTTCTTAGGAAGGGAAGAAATCCGGAGAAATCAAGGAAGGTAATTGCAAACAGCTGAGCAAAATCACTTGCAAGCTCTGTTTTTGGTTTTAGGCATAAGAACTTTGGAAATATTTGAGGGTACAGGAGTCAGCCTATTGGAAAATTGGTGGGCCTACCTGTGTCGCAAAATAAACGAAACTAATTTGTTGTAGCAAGTGGCAGCGGATGGGATATTCAATTTGGATTCCTAAGTTGCCATGTTGGCATTTTCTTCCTTTTCCGCGCTTTTTTTTTTGCCTCTTCTCTTGAAGTGGAAAAAGATCTCTGTTTCTTTTTCCATCTTTATTCGTGGCTTCCGTACTGTTGTACAGCTTTAAGGCCAAGTGGAAGAAATACAAGCGGTAGTTTGAACAAACCTTAGGACAGGACATCTAATTCAATTCCCTCTCAAATATATAAGACCGGCAGAAAGACATCTCTTTTCCTTTTCTACCCACTAATTATTGGGATTTTAACACTTTGCATTCCTTAGTATTGATGATCGCAAATATATTTCTATGTTTATTATCGTGAGCCATCTTAGGTGATATTTCACAAGCAAAATTTTTAAGAATTTTGATTTTGTAGGAGAAATTTTTTGAGAGTTTAACTTTTTATTGGAGGTTTGTAAAAAATTAATGAAAAAGTTGAATAATGTTTTATTATACAAATGATAACTAAACCTCACCCAAGGAAATAAGGATATTCTGCGGTGGACGTGAAGCCTTGTCAATTACATCTGAGTAAAAGTTAAGAAACGGAGATCTCTTCTGCAGTAATTGTTTCTCTGGTTGAGCACTTTGGCTTGTAGAAGACATTGTACTGGAACTGTTAAACTTGCGGTTTGGTTGGAGGACAAGCAGAGTAGGTCCGTGAGGCCTGATTAGGCAGATTAGGCTCGAAGTAAAAAAAATAATTATTTTTTGGGACAGAATAAGTTTTTTATCCTAAAAAACCTTAGGGAACGGGATATTAGGAGGACGGTTGGGACGGACCGTCTCAAAATTCCATTCGAAAAATTAAGTATGTTGTAGTGTCATGACTAATTTCTGGAGGTTAGACGATTGAAACATGTTAGTCCAAGGTTGTTTTTACAAACAATCCATTTTGATTTTCATGATAACAAAATTTTCAAACTCGTTTAAGACTTTTAGATTTTACATTGAAAATCTCTTTTAAGAAAATGATATATTTTAAAGCATCAAGGTTTGTCTATTCTAAAATATCTCTAAGCATACTTGAACACCATTACACAAGTTAATTGGTCAATTTTTATATTGTAGGTGTTTTTGAGATATGTTGAATTAGAGTAGTTGCTGTTAAAGAACAAATTTTTCAGACTAAGTGTTGGAAGTGTCGACACATTGAACCATAGTGTCGACACATTGCACTGACAGCCGAAACAGCATTTTCAGACTGTGTTCAATGTGTCGACACATTAAAGATAAGTGTCGACACATTGCACTGTCTCCCGAGAGCAAAATTTCAGGCTAAGTTTAAAGTGTCAGCACATACCATCAATGTATCGACACATAGTTCGAATTTGCAGAAATCTTGAAACGATGCCAGATCATCCAAAATGGTTCAAAAAGACTTTGGAACCCCTCCAACGGTACAATAAAGCTACTTGATGACCGTTAAAGACCTAGGGGCTATAAGCTAGATCCAAAGAAATCACTTGCTGATTCGTTCAAGACAAAACTTTCATTGTTGAATCTTCTCCTCTTGCTCTTCATTGATGGCCTAGCCTCCAAAGAGAGAGAGATTTCTTGAAGAAGAGACAACACACTTGCTATTACACTTGCCCTAATTTCTAGAGAGAGAAGTGCTTGAAGAAGAGGGAAAACCGTATCTACCAAGAAAGCTTGTGCACCCACCTACCAAACTTTAGCTTTCCTTTGAGAATCTTGTCTTCTTGCACTCTATTGAGCTTTTCACTTGCTGATTTGGGTTAGAGAGTCATTCCACAAGTTGTGAGCTTTCCACTTGCATATTCGGCTTAGTGAGCCATTCTTCATTGTACCCATCTATCGTAAAACATTTGAGTGTTGGAAAAACACTTGTCCTACTTGTGAGAGTAGAAGAAATCCCTTGGGTTTTGGGATTTGTGAGAGAGTTGAAGCGTGAGCTCGAAAAACACTTTGTAAAGGTTCCTTAGCACCCGGAAGCTAAGGTGTATTTGCTATTTGGAGAATAGTGAAGGAAGCCCAAGGAAGTCAATAGCCTTAGGGAGGGACGTAGACAAGAGTTGGCCGAACCACCTAAAATTGCGGTGTTGTCTCTCTAACTCTATCTCTCTTATTTTTGTTCCATATCCATATTTGTGGTGTTTTATGCTTTATCATTATTGCTTATATTTTGCTTAGCATTATACTCATTCAGATCTGCATTTTTAATTGTTAAAAAGGGGTATTTTTCAGATCTGTGTTTTTACCAAAAAGGACTAAGTTTTTGATAAACTCAATTCACCCCCTCTTGGGTTGTTATTTACACTCACAAAACAAATTTAGGAAACTGAGAAATTGTGCATGTGGGCGTGAAAATCAATTGAATAGTTGCAATATATTTTATTTCTCCCCAAGAAAATGTCAAATCTTGTTAAAAATGTTTTCAGATAAATAAAACTGAGAAATGTCTGATCTGAATTCAAAATCAAAAGTGCGTTGATAAGGAATATCTTTTTAATTATTTTTTTTTATAGATGAATAATTTCTGCAAGCAACGTGGATTTAGTCAATTCAGCCAGCCAACTTTAAGACATTAAGAAATTCTGCAAGTAATTGTGAGGCCTTTTTGTTTTGTTTTTGATAAATGGGAACCTCTCTTGGCTCAATGTGCACAAAGCACTATAACAAATTCAGGCTATAGCAGCAAGACAACACGTTATTGCAACCCCCAAAAACGTCGTTACAGAAAAAATTCGACAAAAATAAAAACGTCGCACCTCCATCACTTTTACCGCGTCACTATAGACATCCAGCGACATTTTTTTCTCTATGTTACTACTGCAGAACAAATTGCGACTTAAGATGGCGTTGCAAGAAGGCTTACTCAAGGGCCGCTGTTGTGGTTACCCCCGTTGCCATGACCGTTGCAAAAAAGCTCATTCAGCAACAAAAATCAGGGGTTGCAAAAATGCTTGTTCTGCAACGAAAATCTAATCTCGCGAGTGTTCATTTCCGGCCATATAATTTTGTGGAATGTGTTGTTTTGTGACTATCATTGGAACTTCGAAATTTCTATGACTTCCCATTTGTCACTTTACCCATTCAATAGATTAATTCAAACATAAATCTCGAAAGGGGGAAATGAGAAGGATGAAATGGAAATTGTAATTTAAATGCAAGGAAGAGATACATTCAGATTGATTACAACACACAAGCCTAACAATCCGATTGGTACAAAACAAGAAATCAACGACGACAAATTAATATTCACATTTTTCACAAATCAAAACAATACCATCTCTCAACAATACCTAGCAATAAAAAACTCAGTACAAGTTCAAAGTGAAATAAAAAAGAGATCTTGACTGAGAAAAGAGTAGGATTCAAAACACCATGAGAATACTGCCCCCTTCTCCATCGCTGTGGTGATCATGTCTTCGTTCATAACGTGCTTCCATAAATTCAAAATATCGTGAGAATGTTACCCCTTCTCAGTCGCTAAGGTGTTGTGGAAGTGGAAGACGAAATTTTCAACTTCATTTTGAGAGAGAGAGAGAGAGAGAGAGAGAGAGAGAGAGGGCAAAGAGAGCCGAAAGATTTGGGATTTGGGTTTGCCGAGAGAGATGAAAGAGTTAGGTTTGTCGTGGGAGACGAATGACAGAAATTCAGAGAAAAGAGGGGAGGCAGCAGTGAAAAGAATATAAGTTAGGGTTTGGGTTTAAATGAATGGTTGAAGCGTGTGTTAGGGCAATAGTGATTGAAAGACAATCATGTCCTTGTCTGTTCTAAAAATAACCATCTAGTTAGGAGTACATAGGTAATAACGTATGAGTAAGAAACATCAATTACTAATTTACTCTACAAACCGACGAAAATACCTTTCTATACTATCTTTTAATTTATAGTTATTATGATATTCAAAAAAATAATTTTAAAAAATCAGAAAAATATATAATTCAAAAAATAAGTAGAAAATAGTTTCATAAATAGAAAAAATTATAAAAATGGATAAAATATGAAACTATTTTCTATATTATAAAAATAGATAAAGTAGAAAATTAGTTGATATTTTATCTATTTTTATAATTTTTTATATTTATGAAACCATTTTCTACTTATTTTTTGAATTATATGTTTTAATTTTTTAATATCATAATAACTATAAATATAAATAATAATATTATTTAATCTAATAATAAATAAATCATTCACGGCCACTACAAGTGCGGCCTTGAATGATTTATATCATTCAATTTGTGGTGTGCGGGCCGTGCGTGACAAAATTGAATAATAAATCATTGTCGTGCATGGCCTGTGTGCAAGGCCGCGCACAGGGTGGGCGCTCGAATTTCGCGCCCGTCACCCCCGCAAGGCTGCACTCGCGGCGCTGGAAAGCATGTCTTTGAAGTATTTAGCAACATAATTTTAGTAGCGCAAGTACTTTTAGCGACAAAATTGAGTTTGTCGCTGATAACACTTTTATCGACGAATGTAGAATTTGGTCGCTAAAAGCATGTGTTTGAAGTATTTAGCGACAAAATAATATTTTTGTCGCAAAAGAGATATTTTTAGCGACAACATTCGGTTTGTCGCTGATAAAGTCGTCGCTAAAACCATCTTCTAGCGACGAAATTTTATATTTGTTGCAAAAAAACGTATTTTAGCAACGAAACAATTTTTTGTCTCAAAAAATAGGTTTTTAGCTACAAAATTGGGTCTGTCACTAATGAATTCATCGCTAAAGGCCATATTTCTTGTAGTGAAGTTTGAACATATTTGACCTAATGCCGAGGCATTACAAAACCTTAACGTGGTAACAAACGTCGATATTTGAATCAACCCATAGGTTAAGTCAAATTAAGATTGGTAGACCCATAATTCGTGATTAAGTTGATGACAATGATAGTAACGATAATCTAGAGAGTATCTCTCCTCCCTTTCATAGTCAGGGAGTCTTAAGAAGGGAGAATATTAGCACATTTATGTTTTCCTATCTCTCTTCCCTTTCATAGTCAGGGAGTCTTAAGAAGGGAATATTAGCACATTTATGTTTTCCTCAACTTGGTTAGTTGTATATCACTTCATACAGGGAACAGTCTTGCAGAGTAGTGATGAACCCACATGACAGAAGGAGGAAAATGAGATGCATTGCAACTGGACGTCCAACTCCTTAACATCATATCATATGCAATTCTTTAAGCCTAATCCAAGCATCTTCTTCCTTATTATATTGAGTGTTACACAAATATGACCATCCTGTCACTTAGGATATTTAATTCTTACCCATTACAAACTGGCACGATGACAAACATGTAAAACTATACCCATCCCTCTCATATATTATTAGCTGGACCTGATTCAGACAATAAGCCGGCCAAATTTAAAACCCGAAAAATCGGCACGAAACTGGGCTTGAGATGAAAGTCAATGGATTACTTGCGATATCCTATTTATTTGTTTATCATGAATAATTGCTGCATATCACTTTGATCTTGTCAATTCAGCTGGCCAACTCTAAGAAAGTAGGAAATTCTGCAAGTGGTTGTGAAGTCTTCGTCTATGGATATTGATTTTGATCGCATATTCTATAGATAATAAGGAAATTCTGCCATTGGACGTGAAGCCTTGTCAATTACATCATCTGAGTAACAAATTAACAATCAAAGAAGTGGAGATCTCTTCTGCAGTGCTTGTTTCTCTGGTTGGGCACTTTGACTTGTAGAAGAAGACATTGTATCGGGAACGAACAAACAAAAAGCCACTACAGTAGATAATGATAATATACATCCAGTAGAGGACAACAATCAGCGTGTCCAAGACACTAAATTAGAAATGCGTCATCTTGCTGCCATGTCCAGGTTGGCTGCAGAGGTAGGAATGCTCTGGAGGAGGCAGATTTTTTATTGGACAAGCCAAGAGACTTCCATCAGCACCTGTATCAATCTTCTCTTAGCACCACCATGAAGCCTCAAGTTCCTTTCTCTCCAGAGTCTCCACAACGTATAAACCACAGAAACGTTCTCCTAATAGTGGCAATAAAGGAGTTGCCACTAAAATTTTGGGATGACCAAGCAACAGTGTGATCCCAAGATAAATCTTGGCTTGGCAGTAGGGATCTATCACCCAGAAGAGACCAAATTCGAGACGCAAACCTGCATTTGAAAAACAAATGGTTAAGGGATAATTTCGATGCTCTTATTTCTATGTTTTTTTAATATATTATCTTTGCCTAGAAAAAAAAAAAAAAGGAGAAATTACACTTTGCACCCTTGAACTATGGGGTACCTGACACTTTGCACTCCCTTGTCTTGATTTTGTGACATTGGGCCCCCAAACTTCTGATTTCCGTCAATTGCCACCCCGAAGCCAATTTCTCCGTTAAGACTGACGGTATTAAGCGCACGTGCCGTCCACGTGAGGCACTTAAAAATTTTCTCCCGTTTTGCCCTCCATTATTCTATCCGTTTAGAATTTCAAATACGCATTCATCCCCTCCCCGAAGTATCTTTTCTCGAGCAGTCGAAAATCTGGCATTCCCTTCCAAAGAAATAGTTGAGCCCTAGCGGTGCCTGAAATCCAAATTAACCGAAGAAATAGTTCAGAAATGGCGTCACAGTGGTAAGAGCTTCTGCATTTTTCCCTCTCCTTGCTCTGTATGTTGTGCATTTTTCCCTCTCGTTGCTGTGAACGTTTCTTCAAACAATCTAGTCTCCTTCGTAGAAGTTTATTTTCTATTTCAGAGACTTTAACTGGATTTAGTGGCTAGTTTTTTATACTCTTCCCTAGGTTTCGTTGGACTAGTTCTATATAAAGTAATGTGAAATACATATACATAAGTAGTATCTCTTGTGTTGACTGACAGATATACAAATATGAAAGCACATTCTGTAAGAAGTGTAGACAAGTAACACCATGGGATAGGCAAATAAGCAATTTGAAAAGGATAGGCAAATAAGCAGCACAAATTTGGCTTGAAATATTCTTTAACAACAGCGACATATCTGTAGGACTCCAAACATTTTTATTGCATATGCTAGCAGATATCTCCTATTTATCTTGGTAAATATTGATCCTATTTGTGAAGAATAACTAATTTCGTCAATAAGCATGATGAGCAGTTACTGAATAGTGCTTAGTATAGTCATGACCTAACTCTTTTTGAAATGCTTAACTAGTAGCCAATACTAATTCTTTCTAATTGAGTTGTAATGGTTATGTTTTCTTCATTTTCACATATTTTTTAAGCAATTCACCTCCATCGCCAAGTACTGCAAGTTCGGCAACAAGCATAGGTGGAGATTCAACTAAAATTCCTATTTGTTACTGTGGAGTTGAATCTTGCCTGAAGACTGCCTACACAGAAGCAAATTTTGGCAGAAGGTTTTTTAGTTGTGTGAACCACAAGGTAATACCTTGTATATGTAGTTTTAGTACGTATGTTTATTATTGCGCTGAAATCTTTATACATGATATGAATGCAGTTTGGGAGATCATGCGGGTTTTTCATGTGGTTTGATCCTCCTATGTGTATCCATGGAAGGAGGGTTTTAAGCCGTATTCGGGAGAGGCACGAAAGGACACGTGTAGAGATTGAAATAGAAAGTCATCTCAAAACAAAGGAGGATGAGTATGCGAAGCGCATTGCAACGATGGAGGAGGAGTATGGGAAGCGCACTGCAAGGATGGAGGAGGAGTATGCGAAGTGCAGTGCGATGATAGAACACAATATGGCACGGCTACGATTAGAGTTGGTTTCCACAAAATATAGTCACAATGATGAGAAGAAATTCTATAGGAGGATGTTGACTTTCTCGTGGGTGTTGATTGTTTTGTTGTTGTTGCCTTCTATGTATGTTACAAAGAAGGAAGTGGGTGTTTCTCTACCATTGGCACCATAAAGTGAAGTTTGAATTTGGTCATATAGTTGCCTTGATGATTGGCTTGTATTTTCAACAATATTGACATATGTAGTAGTGGAATATGTAAATGGAAATCTATCATTTGTATTGCTGAACTTGTAAGTGCCTTCAAAGGCAGTTCTTGAAATTTGTATTGCTACCTACCCTGTATGCAATGAATCATTGCTATGTACCTTGTATTGCTATTTTTTTAAAGCAAATAAAGGCATTTGTTGTAATGTACCCGGTATAACCTTAAGGCAGGTCTGCTCAACATCAAAAACATCCATTTTAGCAGCATGAATATGCTCCAAAATGTATCAAATACATTTAAAAGACCCATATCAGTAGCATGAATATGCTCCAAAATGTACCCAAATGTATCAAATACATCCAAAAGACCCATATCAGTAGCATGAATATGAGTCCAAAATATAAACACGACCTTAAATATTCATTGTCACAAAAAACAGTGGTATTACACAACATTGTGCCAAAAATACCAATGTGCTTACTTCCACCTAAATACACAACATTGTGACAAAAACAACCATAAACTATTCCTAAGTATGCTTGTCATTATTCTGGTTTGCAATGAAACCACTCCCAAACTGAGCCCATAATGTTTGCGGAGTGCCCCAACTCACTCTCCCTGGTTGCCTACTTGGTTCATGGGTTACTTCGTCGTTGCCAGCAATGTCCTCCACAACAATAGGATCCTCCTGCCGATTTCCATGACTTGACGAGCTACCGGATTTCCTTCCAACTTGCTCCGCCAATCTTCCAGACCTTCGATGCACCCTAGATCCAATCGAAGACAGCGGCTGTGATGCACTCATTGGTCTGCTCTTCCTCCGCTCTGTGACAGCAACTGTAGGCTGAGATGCAACCTCTGTTACTGGAGTTTGAGGCGCTGCAGGTTGTGGTATAGTCCGAGGGGCTGCAGGTGGAGGTGGTATGATTTTTGCTGTTTTTCCTCCACTTCTTGTTCTTGCTGCAGGAGGTTGACTTAATACATTTTCTTCGTTCTACAAACATGATACAAAAATCTTGGCATAGTTAAGAAAATCACAAAGTTCAAACTCTGGGTCATAAAAACCCAATAAACTTGAGTTTCCAAATGCAAAGCCCACTAACCCCTGTGATATCGAAATAAGTAGACAGGAACCAACTCCTTATACTCAGCAATTGCAAACAAATCAGGGCATACTCAGCAATTGCAAATGATCAGACATCATTGAAGTTCTGGATTGCAATGATCAGACATCATTGACAACACAACCCATATACAATACCATTTATCAAGACCAGAATAGGATGCTAGTACAAAGTCCTGAGGCCCATATATAGGAGTTCAATTCCTTAATTACTCGTAGGTTTTCATATGCTCCTATTTCGTAATACAGAGTATTTTATTCATTACTTGTAGAACCATCTTAGCAGGCAAAATGAACATTACATTATGAAGGGATGCAATTACAAAGATTGACAAAATTAAAAACTTACCTGTCCACATATAGGAGTTTGTGTTTGCTGCAAGGGAGAAGATGAAATTAAGAATAAGTATTGCAGAAATATATACTAAAGACATGATATAAAATTAAGTACAAATGGGCTTACTGTTGCTAAAATTTCAACTGGAACCGTCTCATTCTCTTGCAGTACCGACCCAGCTGCTTGTGAAAAAGTTGCCCTGGACTTTTTACGTTTATTCTTACGTGATTGACCGGGCTGAGTGGTGGGGGAGCGTGCTGCGTAGAGGCTGAAGTGGACTGACTGGGCTGAGGGCTGAGTGGACTGACTGGGCGGGGGAGCTTGCTGCGTAGAGGCTGATGTGGGCATTGACTCATCAGCAAGTGAAAAGGGCTTTTCAAAGGACAAAAGAAATTTGTTAGCAATGTCAAGTAAAAAATTCAAACTTATATATTAAAGAAAAACAGTGAAGACGTACACTGTCCAAGCCGAACTCTGAGGCTAGGGAAATGTCCTCATCGCCTACAAATGGGGCAGCTGCAGCACTCATGCCTTGACGTCTCAAGGCTGCTGCTTTCCTTCTAGGACATGTCCTTTTATTGTGGCCAGCTTGCTTGCATTCTGTACACCTCATTGCAACTCCACCCTTCGTCATACGCGGACCATTGCTTCGAGGCTCATCCTGGCCTCTCCTTCGAACCTTCTTAGGCCTTCCAGGTTGGGTCCGAACGGTTGGAGGATTAATGGGATCGTAGCTGGTCTTAATCCATTGATCTTCGCTAGGCATTGGATAGATCATATGATTATAACTCAGCATGTACATGTCCTTGCTGAACCAGGGGTGGATGTAGTCCTCTGGGTTGCCCCCATCGTAAAGTATGGCAGAGAATGCATGAGGACACGGAATCCCCGTCAAATCCCACTTTCGGCAGCCACATCTTCTAAGCTGTAGGTTGACCACAAACTGTTGGTGTCTGTGCTCCACTTCGAACAACCCTTGACCAGCATAGGTTGGAAGGCAGTGACAAGACTCCTCGGCTGCAGCCTCAAGCTTCTCAAGTATCTTAGGGCAGATGGTCTTGTCATACTTTTCCATCCCGACCCTTTTTAATTGGTACCGTCGCATCAGCTTTTTCCGGATCATCTCGAACATCGTGATGATTGGCTTGTCACGAGCTTTGAGGATGTATGAATTGAAGCACTCAGACAGATTGTTCACTAGGAGGTCTGATTTCACGTCCGGATTGAAGTACGCTCTTGACCATTGTCTTGGGTCAATGTCATTAAGCCACTTCCATGCCTCTGGTGACAACTTCTTCAGTTCATCCATCACTTGGACAAACTTCCATTCCGTATATGCAGAAGCAGCAGCCCACAACTTATCTTTCAAGGCGACGCCCCGATGACCAGCATCTCTGTAATTGGCGTAAAGGTGCCTTATGCATATTCGGTGGTCAGCATTGGGCATGACTGCCTCGAAACTCGGGATCAGTCCCTACAAAACAACATAAACATAGGAAATTAAATTTAGCCAAAGATATATGTAGTAAATGGATATTAACAGGCAAGTTCCATCACCTTCTGACGATCCGAGATAAATGCCCAGCCACAAAATGGAGGTTGACCCAAGTCCGAGATCAAAGTCTCTAGGAACCAACTCCAACTGTCTTTGACTTCGGCCTCCACTGCGGCCATTGCAAGCAGGTACATATTATCGTTTGCATCTCTAGATACTGCTGTAAGCAGTTGCCCTTTGAACGGGCCCTTCAAGAAACACCCATCAAGACCAATCAATGGCCTGCAACCCACTTTAAAACCGTTTTTCATCGCTGCCAGCGAAACATACATTCGCTGGAACGTGGGTGTCAACTCGGGAGGTATCCTCTCCAGCTTCAACTAGAATACAACTCCCTCTGTTAGTCTCCCTCAACGTCGCTGCGTAGTCCCACAAACAGCGATACTGATCTGAATGCTTGCCAAAGATCTTGGCCCGTGCCGCTCTCCTAGCCCGATACACTTGACTTTCATTCACATCCACCTTCCACTGCCTCTTCACCTCTTGTCTTATAGAGTCCACCGGCATGTTAGGCTGTGACTTGAATTGCTCAAGATAGTTAGTAGTGATGAACCTTGATCCAACTATCGAGCTCCTATACTTCCTAGTGCACCGGTGGGTAGCACTGAAACTTCTTATCTGGAAGGTCTTCTCGCCTTTCATCCACCTTCCATAAACTCTATATTCACACCTCGGTGCATCTCTGCAGATGATGATCACCTTATCAAACAATTCTTCTTGAACCGTATATCCTTCCCCTTCAATACATTCTCCAATCGCACAGCTTCTCTAAACATCTGAGATGACGGAAACTTCATCCCAAGCTTCAAAACAGGGGCACCCAAGTCTGAAGCGTGGAACTCAGGTCCAGGGTACGCTTCAGGTAGACTATTGATCACATCATCCTCTGCCTCATAACTTTGGGAGACTCCAAAACATCGCTTCTTCCAATATCCGAGACACTATCTGCAGCACAAAATAAACAGTTATATTGTATAGTAAAATGAGCAAAAAAAAAAAAAACTTTACAATAAAAATCATACAAAAAATAAGTACCATCACTGATACATTCTTCAGTGATTGGCTGCTTTCCTTTAGATGGGTCGCGAGGAATTTCAGATGGTCCTGGATCACCTCCATCACCTCCATCACCTCCATTAGTCCCTCCATCGTCACCTCCATCGGCGCTAAAAAAACTGTCACCAGAATCATCGCCTCCATCGTCACCCTCCATCAGCCCCACTAGAGGTATGACCTCCAGCAGAAGAAGGTCCTGCACCGTCATTACGAACGGTGGTCACCTCAACGTCAAAAAGCTCGTCATCGCTGCTAAGGACTTGATTCCAAAACGGATCATTCATCCCAATCTACGTCTCTCACGTTCTTCAACACCTTCTGCAACATCCTCCCCATTCAGCTCACCCTCTGGAATTTCACTGAATGAAACTAAGTACAGCACCACAACAGCTTCTCCCGCATGACACCTCACCATTGCCAGAACGTCATGATCAGATGACACAAGGACAACACCATCATCGAGAGTTTTCCCTGGCTGCTTGTAGTAGATCAGGTCACCAGGCTTATATCCATATGCTTTCACAATATCCTCCAGTTCAAAAAATGACAAGCAATCTGCATCATATGCTTCGTCATACACGACACATCTTCACCCACGTAAGAACACCCGAAGTTCCTACTAAATCTACCGCCATAGTGCACCTCAAATAGAAGAAACTCAGATGGCATGTTAAGAATTTATAAAGCACCACACCTGCCAGAAATAAAACACACTGGGTTAGTATATAAATTTCAGATCACATTGAGAAATGTAAAACTATATAAAAAATTAAATTAAGCTCACCTTAAACAATGGATAAGTCTATAAATGCCCCACAGAGCAGTACTCCCAACTGTGCAGTTATAAGCAACACACCTGCCAGGTAAAATAAAACACTGGGTTAGTCTATAAAATTCAGATCACATTGCGAAATATCCTATTTGATTCCCCCCCATAAGTTTGGAAAGAAACAAAATGCTGGAATACTACTAGAACAATGTTTCAGAATAAACAAGATATCCTATTTGATTCCCCCCATTAGTAGAGGAATATTAGCTTAATTCATTGATTATACCTCCAATAGATGGCATTTCCTGACTCCCATAACAGGAAAGGTTCAATGTTCAATACCATACCATAACAGAAGAATGAATTATAAAACAAATAACTCATATCAGCAGTACTCTAGAATTCTAGCTGGTAGGTTGACATATAATAAAGGACCTAATGTTGCTGAATTAAATACATTATGTTAATCCATCCTGAACTGAACCTGTTATCAACCCTAACCAGACCCACATATAATTAGGCTAGTATATTGCTGCAAAATTAGGAAAAACTACGGGGAGACATCTCCACCCACGTAACATAAAAATAAGTGCATTAAAATTCAGCACACATCCAGTAAAGTATAAAAATAAAACAACAGACAGGGTAGGAGCTTAGTGCATCGACCATAAACATTAAAATAAGTGCACTTGTGGTGGGAAAGCAACTTGTGCAGTTTTTTTATCTGCAGAACGTGAACAAAAGAGACCCACGTGCTTTCGAAAAGGTAAACAAAAAACATATACAAATTACATTATGGGTTATGGGACCACTTCGGCAAACCAATATTGAGTGAAAAGTAAGCCCGACACCAGGGGACCACAGCAATAAAGCAGGACCACTTCGGCAAACCAAAATTCCACACAGAGAAGACAAATTCCACCCGAAGAAGACAAATTCTACGATTCAATACTATTTATGCATGCAAGTCACTTAAAAATGCGCTACCCTTGCAAAACCACATCTACAACGCGAAAACCCTAAAATCAGAAGAACTCATCTTCAAAAAATTAGAAGAGCCCATCGCATACCTTTAGCAAAGTTTGATTGATGATTATTGCTCAACAGATGCGAAATGCTCAGCGCCGAAGACCTTGCCCTGGTAAGTTCGAGTGTTGTTGAGTGCAAATGGAGAACTGTCGGGAGGGAAATAGATTTGGGTTAAGTGTTGGAGGGAGGGAATGAGTCTTCGAGAATAATGGAGGGCAAAATGGGGAGAAAATTTTTAAGTGCCTCACGTGGACGGCACGTGCGCTTAATACCGTCAGTCTTAACGGAGAAATTGGCTTCGGGGTGGCAATCAACGAAATCAGAAGTTTGGGGGCCCAATGTCACGAAATCAAGACAAGGGAGTGCAAAGTGTCAGGTACCCCATAGTTCAAGGGTGCAAAGTGTAATTTTCCAAAAAAAAACTTCAAGAAAAAAAAAAAGAAGTTCTGCTATTGGAGGAGAAGGCCTCTCCCACTTTCAGAATAACATAATCGGTGTTGGGGTCCACACCCATAAGATAAACTTGGAATAGAAGTAGACTTTGAGTAGAAGTTTACTTGCTCCCCACTCCAAGTTTAGAGTTTTCTCTTAGGGTTTTTATTTGTATATTTTCCTATAAATAGTGGCTTATGTTATAGGAGAAAATGCACGTGAGCAGGGAATATTCCGGGGAATCATAAGACTTCGATTTTTTTTTTTTTGTTCAATGTGGTTTTTTGGCCGATTCAGGGGCTTTTAGGCCAATTTTCTAGTAGGTTAGACCGATTCCTAAGGTTTTGGGCCATCTCGGATCCATTGGTGCAATCAAAATTTCAAAATTGGATCTCTATCAGTGTTAATTGAGATGGCAAAGAGTATGGTTACCAGTATGATGATGTTGTCTGCTACGAATTACATGAGTTGGAAGCTACGAATGGAGGATATCCTTTATGCAAAGGATATGTACGATCCATTGGAGAACAAGGGCAAGAAACCAGAGGGGATTAATGAGGCAAAATGGAATAAGATCAACCGGAAGGCTATAGGGTTGATTCGTCAGTGGATTGGGCCAGAGGTATTCCATCATGTAGCCAAAGAGACAAGTACTTTTGAACTATGGGGGAAGTTGGAGACAATGTACCAGTCAAACACTTCATAGAATAAAGCGCTACTAATGAGGAGGCTCGTGAATATGAAGTTGGGAAATGAGAAGTCGATGGCGGAACATACCAGTGAGTTCCAAAACCTAATCAATCAATTGAACAGCGTCGAAATGACTTTTGACAATGAGGTTCAAGCTTTACTGCTTCTGAGTTCCTTACCGGATAGTTGGGAGACTCTTGTTGTTTCTCTTGGAAATTCAGCACCGAATGGGAAATTGACCATGAAGTTGGTCAAGGATGCTTTGTTCAGTGAAGAGGCATGAAGGAAGGAGATGGAGACTTATGACCACAGTGGATCACAAGCTCTCATCACAGAAAGAGGCAGAGAAAGTAGCAGGAATACAAGAGGCCGGGATAAATCCAGAGGAAAGGGTCGCAAGATTACCTACTTTTATTGTGACCAAGAAGGGCATATCAAGCGGAATTGTCCAAAGTACAAAGCAAAGAAAGGGAAATCATCAGAAGCCTTACTGATGATTGATGACTCCAACTTCGTGTAGCACGCGAAGGTGCTTGGTACCAGCCGGTAGAGATGCAAGAGCAGGGGAGATACTGTTCTACATGGGTCCGGTGGTACAAGCAGGGGATGCGGGCACCCTAGGCGGGGGTGCAGGACACTCAGATGGGAGTGTGGTTGGTTGTCTGGTGACAAGGACGAGGTTGGAGTGCCAGTAGAAAAAGGATACAAGGGGTGGTGAGCAAGGGGGAGCAACAGACACCAAAGTTGCAGGAAGGTTCTACTGATGGGAGCCCGGGATGTACTCAACCGAAAGATGTCAGGAACAGATTCTTCCCTTATGGGTATGGAGGGGGAGATTTGTTGGGGTCCACACCCATAAGATAGACTTGGAATAGAAGTAGACTTGGAATAGAAGTAGACTTGGAATAGAAGTTTACTTGCTCCCTACTCCAAGTTTAGAGTTTTCTCTTATGGTTTCTCTTTGTATCTTTTCCTATAAATAATGGCTTATGTTATAGGAGAAAATGCACGTGAGCATTGGGCAGAGAGAGAGAGAGAGAGAAAGAGTGTGGTGTGACTGTTGTATTGGGCAGAGAGAGTGATTTTCTTAAACATTCTTAATAAAATTGCTCTGGGGTGGACGTAGGCCAAATTGGAGGCCGAACACGTAAATTCTTGGTGTTCCTTTCTTTAGTTTTCGTGCCACTTTTCCCAACAATTGGAATGAGGATCAAGAAACAAATGTGTCTTCTGCAGTAGTTTTTCCGTTGGTGGGGTACTCTCTGCCTTGTGATGCTGTGCACAGGATCATATAATCGTGGAAGACATAGTGTTGAAACAGTTGAACTTGTGGTTTCTGCTATAACATCTCCGTTTGCATCTTATGTTAATCCTGATTTAAGCTGTCTGAAACTAATGGACATCGCCTGATGATTTACATTTTCCAATTACAAAAACTGCAACCTTAATCCCTCTATTTAACATACCTCGTGTCTTTTTGTGACAAGTTTTCATAATGGTAGACCCAAAACAAATTAATTAGTTGATTCGTAAGGTAATCCAGAGAGGATCTCTCCTTCCTTTCAGAGTCAGGGAGAATATTAGCACATTTATGTTTTCCTCAACTTGGATAGTGCTACTACATCACTTCACACAGGAGTAAAGAGCCTAGCAGAGTAGGATGGACCCTCAGGGCAGAAGGAGGAAAGTGAGATGCCATTTCATATCATATCATATATGCATCAACTCCTTAACATCATATCATATACAATACTTTAAGCCTAATCCAAGCATCTTCTTCCTTATTATATGAGTTTTACACAAATATGACCGTCCTGTCACTTAGGATATTTAATTCTTACCCATTACAAACTGGCACGATGACAAACATGTAAAACTATACCCATCCCTCTCATATATTATTATCTGGACCTGATTCAGACAATAAGCCGGCCAAATTTAAAAACCCGAAAAATCAGCACGAAACTGGGCTTGAGATAAAAGTCAATGGATTACTTGCGATATCCTATTTATTTGTTTATCATGAATAATTGCTGCATATCACTTTGATCTTGTCAATTCAGCTGGCCAACTTTAAGAAAGTAGAAAATTCTGCAAGTGGTTGTGAAGTCTTTGTCAATGGATCTTGATTTTTATCGCATATTTCTATAGATGTTTATTATCATGAGCCATCTTAGGAAATAAGGAAATTCTGCCATTGGACGTGAAGCCTTGTCAATTAAATCATCTAAGTAAAAATCAAGAAACGGAGATCTCTTCTGCAGTGAATGTTTCTCTGGTTGGGCACTTTGCATTGTAGAAGACATTGTACCGGGACAGTTAAACTTGTGGTTTGGTCGAAGGACAAGCAGAGTAACGGTGAGGCCTGATCAGGCAGATCAAACCATCGATGTCAAATTCAGTTCAACTCCACCTCAAAGCAAATTATGAATAGAGATCTGCATGTTTCTAACCCCCAGCTGCAATTTTCTATTGGAAGACTCCCTGGACTAATTTGGGGGATGTCATCACGTCGTCGGTAAAATTACTATCTTGAATCTTAAGCGCAGATTTGCTGATTAATTTGACGATGTATTTAAGATAAACACAGAAGATGGCAAACTGGTTTAGGATATATGTTGTCTTCGTCCAACACCACATGTTCATTCGGCCCTTTACTAACAGAACTGTGTGAAATGCCCAGCCCATTCGGTTCCACGCCATCTCGGCTGGCCCAATGAGAAGCTTCAGCAATTAGCAATTCGAGCATTTTTAGATGCATAAATGAGCTGCACATATAGATTTATGTCAATTGATGCCAACAAGCGAAGGCCTTCCGGTAACTGAGCTCTTAAGTCTTAATCCATGACTCTACAATTTCAGTTCACAATTTCTTTATTTTTCATACCCTTTGATAGTGTTTGACAATATCACTAGGCGCTTGCATTATTTGCTGAATTATATTGCTCAGAACTTTCGTTCAATTGATCTTGTGCTAATCACTTCTATAATATTGCTTGAATCCAGGGAAAAAAAAAAACCGGGCTTTCTCATTCCTCTTGGCGGCATGTTTATAGTATGGCTTTTGTTTTAGATCATTCTTGGAGGGTTAAAAGATGTAAGAAGGTGTATAATGGAGTCCCTGAATGAACATTAGTTTTGATCGCGGTGCCTAAAAGCCTTTAAGCTATCAGATGTTGATGCTCTTTGTTGTCTGTGTGCGTCTGTGCTTTCTACTCCCAATATCCCTGAATCTTACTTTAAGCAATAAAATTAAGGAGTAAAGTGGGGGGCTGAGGACAGTTCTTAAAATCAAAATCATCAATAGAGAATATGTTTTTATTTTAACAAAGAAATGTTCTCGCCAAAGGAAAGGCAGCAGAGTTTCATCTCTGGTTTTGTTGACAGCAACGTCCACTGATGTCTGATGAGTAGGTAGGAGATTTATGGCTGTTGATAGAAATTTTCTTTTTCTTTTCTGAAGTATATTTTTAAAATGATAAATGCCTTCAAAGCTAATTTTATATCGCTGGTATATATGTTAATGCATGCAGCTTATTGATCTGAAAATCAAAGCTAGTTTTGCTCACCCAACTCAAGTGTACGTTTTATATAGAAATTCTAACTAAAATCCTAAAAGTTGCAGCAAAACGGATTTAGTTTTGTTAGGTTTTTGTTGTTTTGGCATCATTCCGTGTCAAAATATGTCTTGATCGAGTTGTATTTTTGGTACACACATTTGTTCAAGAGTTAGAATCAATGGTCTGTCCAAAGTCTTCTTCACGTTCAACAAGCGCTCGAGCGGCCTTGAAATATTCATACAGAGATGTCACGTTCGACTAACGCTTTCGAGCGTCCTTGAAAATTTTCAGACAGAGACATCACGTTCGACTAACGCTCGATAGGCACTCGAGCATTCTTAAGAATTTTTCATACAAAGACATCACGTTCGACGAGCGCTTGACCTACGCTCGAGCGACTTCCAGCAGATTTCAAAAATTGCTAGATTTTTGGGATTCCTTGTGGATGATTTTTTAAACCCTACTAGGGTTCGTGAGAGGCCGACTGGAACGTGATATATAGGCTTCCTTTGAGAGTTTTTGCTGCCCCCCTTCCTTGAGAGAAAAACCCTAGAAGATTAGTGCTTCAAGATATTGAATTTCTCTTTACTCTTCCTATATGCTACTTTGTTCCTTCATAGTGTTGAAGGTGAGTTGAAGAACAAGGGTGTTCGTGAAGATCATTAAGAAGAACCTCAAGGGTTAAGGTGATTACTGCTTGGAGCAAATCTGAGCAGGGGTGCTTAGATTATTACATCAGGGTTGTCAGAGTCAAGCAACTGGGGTTGCCCGTGTCTGAATCACTGTTGTAAGGATTTCTTCTTAGTGGATTTCAAGTGGCTGCTAGCCCGGAGTGATTTTTTCTTTGAATGGTTTTTCAAAGGTTTTCCACTTCGTCATCAAATCTCTTGTCTCTTTATGCGTTTGATTAATTTCTTTACAAGTTTATTTATTGATTTGATGATTGTGTTGGTTGATTGATATATCTAGACTGATCAATTTTAGAACTTGTTTTTTAAAATTGATATTAATTTGTTAATTTACAGATTTCACCTATTTACCCCCCTCTAGGTGAAGTTAGGGTCTAAACTAGGCTTTTCAAGTTTGAAGGCTACAAATAGACAAAATGGATCCATAGCAAATGCTAAGAAGGCGGCAATTGTAACGAAGATTTAACCAACAGTACTAGGTTCATACTTTTCCTATTCTACTAATGCAAGCTAAACGTTAGAAGAAAACATATAATCTTCCTAGTCCATGGCTTAATCCTTTGGGCTGAAGCTCTGGCTGCTAAGTACCTTAAAGGCAAATACTCTTTTGACAGCTCCAGCTCCTCAAGGGAGGTCGTGGATATGGCAGGGCATCTTTGCAACCAGGGAGATTCTCAGAACTGGTTTCAGCTTTGTTGTTAATAATGAAGAGGTTATGTCTTTTGGTGTTCTGGTAGGTTACAAAATTGAATAAAGTCTTTTAATATTTATTTTCGTCAGGAGGAATCTCAGGTTAGTCTACTTTGGACGAAGTTCTTCAGGCCGTAAGGCAGATTTTTACAAGGGAAGACAATTGGAAGCTTATCAGTGTTGCAAAATGATCTGCTCAATCGAATATCTTAGGTTCTAATATTATCCCTTTTATTCCCTCCTACGTCCGTAATGTAGATTAAGGACATTATCCTAGATTTGCTTATAACAAAATAAAAATTTCCATGGTCACAATGTCCCGGAGAAATGTCCTTAGAAGATGTCGATGCTCTAGTTGTCGTGCGTCTCCGCTTTTCCATTCGCAATATGCCCTGAATTTATTACTCAAAGCGATAAAAGAGATGAAGTGGGGTTAAGTGCAGTTCTTAAAATCAAAATTATCAATAGAAAATAAAATTCTCTTTTAACAAAGAAATATTCTGGCCAAGGGAATGCTGCAGAGTTTTATCTCTGGGCAGTGGACTCCCAACACAGATGAGTAGATAGGAGACTTCTGGCTGTTGGTAGAAATTCCTTATTTTTTCTTTTCTTCAGATATTCTCTGTCGACTCCTTCCAATTTGTCCCGGTAGATGTAGATGTTGTTAAAAAAAGGAAGAAAAATACCTAAATTCCCTAATGGCAACTAGTAAACATGAAAAAAGATCCACATTCAGAAGTACATTTCTAAAATGATAAATTCCTTCAACACACCAAAATCCACATCCGCTTTTGCATACATGAAAAAGATAAGGTACCAAAAGTTTGCCGATGGACGAGTTTGCAGTTCCATATAGAGAATCAAAAAATAGAGCAAAGGAACTAATGAGGGTCTATATTCCCAGTCATGGTGTACAACACGTATCTAACAAGAGGAACTAATGAGGCAATTAGGAGCAACCAAAATCGTCTTCCCGTACAGCTGATATATCCTGATTTGACTGCTCCTGTTTATTGCATGCAGCAGCATATTTGATGTGAAAAATGAAAAGCTAATTCTGCTCTCACAGTGGGGTTGCAAACAAAGATATCTCTGGCACCTCTGGACTGAAGTAACGTCTTGGTAGTGAGAAATCGTTAATCTCTAGTAACGGTGGTGCTGCAGCTGTATGGCTTTTGTTTTAGATCATTTTTCGAGGATGAAAAGACGGTAGAAGATGTATAATGGAGTCCCTTATGCATTATTATTTTTTGATCGCGGTACCTAAAAGCCTTTATGTGCACAAGTTTCCCCTCAAAATGTCTCATATGCTCATACGGGCCTTGGGCCCATTTCAGGTTGTAAGGTTCTTGTGCCCATGCTGGTTTGTATCTGTACAGGCCTTGGTCCCATTTTCGTTTGTAAGCGCTATTTTTGTCTTCAAATTCGTTTAGCGTTTCTTCGTTGACTTTTCTTTCCATGAGAAGAAGTCAACAACCTCGCGAGATGCCATCCTATCAAATAACACTAGGAGGATGGCTGAGAGAAATGCCATTCGCATCTCAGCCATGTCTTTTTCTTTGCAAATGGGAGAAATCAAGGGAAATGAAGGAAAGGTAATTGCAATCAGCAGAGCGAAAAATCAGGTTGCAAGCTATGTTTGCTGCTATGCAAGAACTTGGTTATAACGATCATGCACGAATCAGCCTATTAAAGGCATAATGATCAAGTTGCTTTGGAATATAGGCCTCTTCTTGGTTTAGAAGCTGATAAACTTCTCTCCTCATCAATGCACGATCAGGGGCATCAATTCGGAAGAATCGTTCTTTTTGTGAAGAAGATTCATTTTTAACTTGTATGATTCACTGAATTCTGAAGTTGAGACAATCAAACTGATGACAGGAGCTATACATAAGACGCCAACCTGATACTTAAATGGACCACTCGGTTGCATATGAGGGGCAAAATGGTCAACAAAATTCAACACCCCTGTACCATTCCGTTAATGCAAGTGTGGAGGTAGTGGATAAATAAGACAGTAGATATGATGAGACTGATCAGCAACCTGAAAGCAATTCAAATGACGAAGGCACAATGGAAGAGTAGTCTACTTAACAGTGCTCCTCACAAGTGCCGTCTCTTCCTTCCCCCCCCGGGCATTTTTATACGCATAAATGACCTGGATTCAAATGACGGAGGCACAAGTGCTTATATATGTCAATTGATGCCAACAAGGTAAGGCCTTCGGGTAACTGAGCTCTTAACCCACTTTGACAGCAACCTACTTTACACTTAATTGGTGTTTGGGTGAAACAACCGAGATTCAAAACTTACATCTGACGTTCCAATATTCGACTCTTAGAGCAAGTGGTCTGTGACTCCATCTGGTAGGAATCGAAGACCCATTCTGCTGTACACTGCCAAATTTGTAGAAAATGTTCGTCTTCTGCGGTTTGGGCGAAACATCCTGTGTACCCAATGTTAATTGCAAGTAAAACGTCACTTCATTTCGGGATTACCTATTTGAGTTCACAATTTTAAATTTTTTTCCCCTTTCATAGTGTTAAAAAATATCATTGCGCACTTGCATTATTAGCTGAATTTTATTGCTCAGACTTTTCCTTCAATTGGTCTTGTGCTAATCACTTATATAGTGATTGGGTCCAGCTAAAAACGGATTCCTCCTGTCGGCAAGAAACTTGTGCACATTCATCTGTAGGCCTAAGGAAGTGGGGGATTTGGGACTGAGGCGTTTTTTTGGTTTGAATCGCACCCTAATATTTAAATCGGGCAGAAGCTCTGGCTGCTAAGTACCTTAAAGGCAATACTCTTTTGACAACTCCAGCTCCTCAAGGGAGGTCGTGGATATGGTCGGGCGTCTTTGCAACCAGGGAGATTCTCAGAACTGGTTTCAGCTATGTTGTTAATAATGGCTGTAAGATTAAGATCTGGGAAGACCCATGGCTTCCAAATATGTCCTATTTTATGGCTACTGTTAGTTAATAGAGAGGTTATGTCTTTTGGTGTTGTGATAGGTTACAAAATTGAAGGGTTATAGTCTTTTAATATTTATTTCCATCGGGAGGAATCTCAGGTTAGTCTACTTTGGACGAAGTTCTTCAGGCCGCAAGGCAGATTTTTACAAGGGAAGACAATTGGAGGCTTATCAATGTTGCAAAATGATCTGCTCAATCGAATATCTTGGAGCATGTTCATTTTGATGAGATTTTTAGGATTTAAAGTATTTTAAGAATTTTTAGATGATGTTGGAATTGTATTGGTGTTTGTGTAGAAGTTTTTGAGGTGTAAAAAAAGTAATGATGATTTTTAAGGTTGTTGTTTGTAGATTATTTTTATTAGATGAGTGAAAATGATAAAATATAAAATAATATTTAAATTTATGTTTATTTATAATATTTATTATAATTCCGATTTTTTTTTAATTTTGATGCAAATTTATAATATTTAAATTGATGGTTATTTATTTTTTATTACAATATAAATATTTGAGAGGTATTAAAAAAAAAAAAAGAAGAGGAAAAGAAAAAAAAAGAAAAAAAAAAAAAAAGAAACAAAAGAGTAATTGACGCCTACTGACAAGCTGCAGGTATCACTGGGGAAGGGGGGGAAAATGCTGCAAGATATTTAATGATCAGATGAAATGACCATATCGCCCTCAACCAAAGCCTTAACGTGTGATAAAGTAGTTGGGGCATTTTGTCTATTCACGTGTCCGAGTGGATAATAAGCTGAACGTGTGGGGTCATGTGTTTTTTCAAATTCCGTTTTTACTCTTCGGTATTTATGTTCTCAAAGCACTACTAGGGGGGTATATTGGTAATTTTCTATAAATATGGTCAGGGTAAAAATAGAAAATAATTAACTACATCCTAAATTTTAACATGCTTGGTTTAAGTTGGTAGTAAGTTAAATGCGAATTTTAAAAGTATCTCTTAAACGAGCAAGCCCTTGGATTCTAATATTATACCTTTTATTCCCTCCAATGTCCTTAATGTAGATTAAGGACATTATCCTAGATTTGCTTATAAAAAAAATAGAAATAAAAAATCCATGGTCACAATGTCCCGGAGAAATGTCTTTAGAAGAAGTCGTGCATCTCTCTGCTTTCCACTCGCAATATGCCCTGAATCTTATTACTCAAAGCGATAATAGAGATGAAGTGGGGCTAAGCGCAGTTCTTAAAATCAAAATTATCAATAGAAAATAAAATTCTCTTTTAACAAAGAAATATTCTGGCCAAGGGAAGGCTGCAGAGTTTTGTCTCTGGGCAGTGGACTGCCAACCCTGATGAGTAGATAGGAGATTTCTGGCTGTTGGTAGAAAATCCTTCTTTTTTCTTTTCTTCAGATATTGTAGAACTCTCTGTCGACTCCTACCAATTTGTCCCGGAAGATGTAGATGTTGTTAAAAAAAGGAAGAAAAATACCTAAATTCCCTAATGGCAACTAGTAAACATGAAAAAGATCCACATTCAGAAGTTTATTTCTAAAATGATAAATTCCTTCAACACACCAAAATCCACATCCGCTTTTGCATACATGAAAAAGATCAGGTACCAAAAGTTTGCCAATGGACGAGTCTGCAGTTCCATAAAAAATAGACCAAAGGAACTAATGAGGGCCTATATTCCCAGTCATGGTGTACAACACGTATCTAACCAGAGGAACTAATGAGGCAATTAAGAGCAACCAATGTCGTCTTCTCTTACAGCTGAAATATCCTGATTTGACTGCTCCTGTTTACTGCAAGCAGCATATTTGATGTGAAAAATGAAAAGCTAATTCTGCTCTCACAGTGGGGTTGCAAACAAAGATATCTCTTGCACCTCTGGACTGAAGTAAAAACAGATTTATGCTTTGGAGATGAAGATCTCTAGCTTCACTGGTCATCCAGTTCGACTACTTCTAGAATACAAGATTTCGTGAAGCCATTCATCAGAAATGGGCTCGAAGAAGAAGAACTGCTTCCCATTATGATAAGTCTCATACTCCAAATGATGCTGTACAAGGGTACCGAGATGCCTCTCGACCTTTTACTGTGAATGGGCGAGAAAAATGTATCATATTGATATAAATGATGATTCAGAACTCAATTGAACTTCACAAAGTCCCTACATCATACGCAGGATCAGATATCATTGCCTTGACATCATTTCAAAAGGACTTGTCTCTGTCAATTACCAGTGTCAGGAAGAAAAGTGAAGCTTCTGTGAAAGATATTGAGGGGATGTTAGTTTTGATGAGATTTTTAAAATTTGAATTGTTTTGAGAATTTTTAGGTGATGTTAAAGTTTATTAGTATGCGTTGAGAGGTTATTGACTTGTAATCCGGTACTTAGAGAATTTTTACTTGAAGAAAACTCAAGAACTCACCTCCTTTCGAACAACTGATTCACTCTGCTCAAAAGCACATACCAAAAGACACAAACATGATAAGAAGATCTTCAATTGCTATCTGGTGAAATGGAGAACAGCAGTGGAAGGTTGCTCAAAAGATAACACATCATATACGCCCGCCTCTGCTTCCTGTACTTGTAATCCGATGGCTCATCGATCTTCGAAAATCTGCTACTCAGAAAAAATTCTCCTCACGATTAATGAGACAGAAGGATAGAAAAACACTAGACGAAAAATATCAATGAAAAAAAATGCTCGAAAAGTGCATTTATAGAAGATTGAGAACAGGAATTGAGTGGAATTTACTAAAAATTAGCGGGTGGGGACAAAGCGCACTGACCTTAGGGTTCACTTAGCTCGACAAATTGTTGCCGTCGTCCAATCTCTGGCACCCATACAGTAGCAAGAAAGTGCAGCCTCTTGCTAGACGCTTAGCTTTTGAATCCATTTTCCATCAATCTTTATGTTGGGACGTGAGCAGTCTTGAACCATTCTTTTCCTTTCCCACTATCTCTTCAGCAAAGGACATTTTGCGATTTCTACAAGTGACAGGGAGGCAGGCCAGCCCTCTTCTGGCATGTGCTCGAGCTTTTCGCAACTCCACAAAACAATTTTTCAAGAGAGGTGAGATGTTGAAATCCATTCTTGTCAAGAGATTTCAAATCCATAAAGTGATAGATGTGAAGGTGGATCAAACCGGTGGGCAGCAAACCCGCCTCTGGGAACGATTTCACAACTTTATGTACTCCCCTGATTGTTAATGTTGTAAGAGAGGAGAGGTTTTGCAAACCCCACCCTATCCGGTTGGCAAATAGTTTGTCGCAATACAAGATGGTAAGTGAATTCAGATTGGAAGGCAATCCGCCTTCAGGAAACGACTCCATTTGTCCACAACCTATTATTTCCAAAGTTAAAAGTGAGGGAAGGTGTGGGTGCATCTTGTCAGGCAGTGACGTCAAACTCTCACAATACTCGACCTCAAGCGACGTAAGATTGGGGGCACGCAATCCTCCTTTTGGAAATGATACAAATTTATCACACCGCCCGATGTTTATCTTTGAAATCACCAAATCACGTTCATGTTGTTCTGTAACTGTAAGACATTCCAGATTCCCACACCACTCAATTATTAAATCCTTAAGCTTTGGGAATAATTCCAGCGGAAAGGACCTCAGAGAAAAACAGCTCCACTGCAACGACAACGTTTCGAGTGACGAAAAGTCCGTGTATATTGGCAGCCCCAACTTCAGAGACTCATTTATCCTTACGGACTTTAGTGCCGAAAGTGACCGGTTGGAAAAAGCGACACGAAAATTAAAGAATGGAATACCAAGAATTTATGTGGTTTGGTCCCAATCCGGCCTACGTCCACCCTATAGCAATTTTATTAAGAACGCTTAAGAAAATCACTCTCCCCGCCCAATATAATAGCCACACCACCCTCTTTTCTTCCTCTCTCTCTACCCAATGCTCACGCACCCTTACGCACACCTTCTCCTATAACATAAACCATTATTTATAAGAAAAATACAAAGCGAAACTCTAAGAGAAACCTAGATAAACTAGAAGTGGGGACCAAGTAGACTTCTATTCACAGTCTACTTCTATTCACAGTCTACTTCTATTCCAAGTTTATCTGGTGTGACCCCAACAAGACCACCACAGGAAGGGACATGAGTGAATCGCATCCATAATTCCCTCCAGGGACGCCACTTCATTCACTCTTCTAACTTCCAGCTTCCGCCTTCCAGTCGGCAGTTCCTCTAACACAATCTCCGCATCTTTCGACACTGCCCCTAATTGACTCCTTAGGAGTGAAGCCACCAGCTTCGGACATGAATCAATCTCGAGTTTGGCTAAAGAAGGAATATGGATGGGCAACCCTCCTTGTTAGCTTAGGGAATTCCGGATACAGAGCTCTTTAAGATCAGGAAAAGCTCCACCTTCATTTTCAGCACTACTGGATGATAACCATTCCTCCCACCCCAACATCTGCTCGAACCTGAGAACTTTCAAGCCTCCAAATGGCTGAATCGAAGAAGAACCAGTACTACTATTGCCACAAAACTCACGACCCACTGTAACAACTCCACTCAAACCAACAATAGAGAGTTCCTTCTGAGAGTGCAGCTGACCAAATGATGGCAAACTGCTGATATTTTTGCACTCCGAGAGATGAAGAGAAGCTATATTGGAGAATGAGTGATGTCCTACCCAATCTGGAAAAATTCCACCGCCATAGCCTTTGATAGTGAGACTTTTCAAGCTTGTATGGGGCCGAAGACTCTCCAGTACAATTCTTTCACTACCTGACCTCGGAGTTGTAGCATCCCATTCCAACGCCAACTTCTCAAGGTGCTTCTTATCCTTCAGGCCCGCATTCAAGGCGTCCTTAGGAGGTACAACATTTTGGAGCTTCGAAATAGAAAGCCTTCCTTGAAGATTCTTGAGTTTCCCCAACTCCCGGATGGAAGACCCACTGCGTTTGCCTACCACAAATTTTGTCAATGTGTGGAGACATTTTAGACTACCGAGCTGTTCTGGCATCTTCTTTATCCCCGTTCCAGCTATATCTAGTTGCCGTAAACTAGTGAGTTTCCACATATGCTTTGGCAACGCAACGAGGTGCTTACAACCTGATAACTTCAATGTCTGCAAGTTGATTAACTTACATGTTGATTTAGGCAGTCTCTTAATCCTTGTGAAGGAAAGATCCAAATAACGAAGATGTTTAAGTTTGCTAATTGAATTGGGCAAATGAGTGATATCATCATTGTGAGGGAGAGAGAGAACCCTTAAGCAACTTAGCATTGGCAACACATTCTGTAAAAGGTTTTTACCAAACATTTTGCTTTGCCATGATGATGAATCTAGCGCCAGGAAGGTGCGCAATTGCTTGACCTTGGAAAGAGCCTCTTCAAACTTCCCAAAAGTATCCAAACTTGCACCAGAACAATATGAGAAATGTCGAGTCATCTTCACAATTTCGTTTGTCGTGTCACCCTGCTCCAACGTAACGCTAAATTGTCCGGCCACGGATTTCGCCAAATCGTGGATGAGATCATGCATTCCAAACAATGATTTATTGTCACTCGATTGTTGGAGTAATGATCTCGCCACAAGATCAAGGAAGTAACGATGACCAACTTCTTCCATGGTTTCAAATTTTGATGGTTGCAAGAAACCTTCTGCCATCCAGAGCAAGACTATTCGATCTTTTTCCAGATTAGAATCTTTTGGAAATATCGAACAATAAGCAAAACATTGCTTTAGATGTGATGGAGATAAATGTAGCTCAATCTTAGAGCAGGCTGAATGTCTTGTCTCGTTAATTGGCAAATCCCATAAATCCCTTCCCAATATCTTATTCCATTCATTCGCATCTAGTTTAGACCATAAAAGAGCTCCAATTGCCTTGACCGCCAATGGTAGACCTTTGCACTTTTTTATAATTTGTCTACTGATTCCTTCTAGCTCTTCATGCAAATCAGAGCAAACATCACCGAATGCTTGTTTTGCAAATAGTGACCAGCAATGGTCATCTGATAATTGCTCTACACGATGAGTTGCACTAGCGTGCATAGCATTTGCAACACTGTCGTTGCGTGTTGTAATCACTACCTTACTTCCTTGGACCCCAAACTGCAACAGCTTGCTCAGAAACTCCTGATGAACAGGATCTTCACTCCAGACATCATCTAAAACAATTAGAAATTTCTTCCCCAACAGATTCCTTTTTAGTTGTTTTTCAACTTCAGTCGGATCCTCAGTATTGCAAGTTGATGAAGTTACTTCCTCTATAATTGATTTCTGTACCTTGGATACCACAAATTCATCTGAAATACAAGACCATACTTCAAGGTTGAAATGCTCCTTCACGCTACTGTCATTAAATACAAGTTTAGCAAGGGTGGTCTTGCCGACACCCCCCATGCCGACTATGGCAATCACACTCTTCTTATCGCCGCTTGCATCTTCTGAGAGCAGCAAGTCAATTATTGCCTTCTTATCATCATTCCTACCGAAAGTACCAGATTCTTCAATGGAAGGAGTCGTGGGCAATCTTTTGGATTGGCTCCTTCCAGCAATTTCTTGTAGGCCCATAAGATCCTTTTGTTTGGCTAGATCATCTACTCTGCTAAGGACGTCTTTTATCTTTGGCTCTATCTCGTTAACAAAACGCTCGAAGAAAGTAGAGATGGAGCTTCGTACCTTACCCGTAGCAGTATGGAATTCAGCCACCAACTTGGATCGCATGGCTTCAGTGGCAATCCGTCCAAGATGTCATCTGCATCATAGAGAGCATCTTTGAGCTCATCAATCCAGTCTTTCACAAAAGGCTTCGTAAGTTGCTTTTCCTCCGCGTCTTCAAGCACTGCATTCACGGACAGTACTGCGATCTTCAATTTTCGTAGGAGTCCTTGGGTGAGTTTTTTTCCCCGGATTAAGTCGGCAACGTCGGGAGATGCCAGTTTATCAAATACCACTTGGACCACGGTAGAGAGCAATGCAAGTCCCACCTCATCCATGTTTGTTCTTTGCAATGGAAGAAATCAGGGGAAATCAAGGAAGGTAATTGCAAACAGCAGAGCAAAGTCACTTGCAACCTCTGTTTTGCTTTTACGCATAAGAGCTTTGGAGATATTTGATGCTACAGGAATTAGCGAATTGGAAAGGAACTTAAACAGATTTAAGCAGATTTAAATCCCCAGATTTGAGTCACTTAAACGTAATCGCCACACATTCCGATAGTAATTTTCCTCTTTAGGAGTTTTAAGGAGTGAAAACACCACCTTACTTCTATAATACGCATGGGATTGCTTCATATTCGATTCTTTATGTTTCCTTTCAAATTTTTTAATGGCAATTTATTTTTGGGTAACGAAAAAAATTTGCTACCCTCAAACTTTGCACTGGACTCATATGGTAAAACCAAACGATTATGCTGTTGAAATGGATTTTAAACTCTCTGCTTATAATGTTTGGACAGTATGACCGAAACTGTACGTTTTGTATATATCCGTTCGAACGATTAAGGACGATTTTATAAAAGTTTGTGCTTTGTTGATATTCCGTTCAATACCATTATTTATCGTTTGATACTGTTTTTAATTCGTTCTATACCGTTCTACCTCATTCTAACTTGTTTTGTAGATTTAGAAAATATCGAAACGATCAAGTGCGTCTTCTTCGTCCCAAGGCCCGGAGATCCACCGACAACCTTAGCAAATGGTCAAGATTAGATCCATGCCCGTGCAGTTGTGGTTCCATGCCCGTGCAGTTGTGGTCGAGCGGTCGATAGTCCATCCAGGTTGCAAGCAATGTTGGCTGCTATGCAAGAACTTGGTTATAACGATCATACACGAATCAGCCAATTGGGCACGAAAAAAGGTTCTACTTTATCAGCGGCAATATAAATAGAAATCAACTTACTTTATCAGCTTTTTTTTTTTAAGCACTTTATCAGCCTATTGGACGCTACTCAAGTTGCTTTGGAATTAATGCCTGTTCCTGGTTTAGAGGCTGATCGGTGGAAATCTCTGTTTCTCTGTTTCTTCCCTTCTCTGTAGATAGCTCTAGATTCCAATGGCCCATGGTAGGTTACAAGCCCTGTAGACTCACAGACGCAAGGAATCAAACCGGCAAAACACATGGGCTCCTCTTGAAGTTTCACATGAAGGGGCTGGAATGGTTTCAAGAATGCGTGAAGCAATCCAGAAAAATCTCATCATTTCAAGGATTGGAATTGCTTTTTTCAGTGGCCAAGCAATATTTGTTCGCTCCAAAGGAGATTCTGTTGCTTTTATTAAAGGATTGGAATTGTTCTTTCCATTGCTTTAAGTAAAGATGAAGCAATTCCTTTCTTTCTGTCCCGTTTGCACTTCACATACGGTGACAGAATACGCCAAAAATTCCCTCACCCTCCACACATTTTCCTTGCACACATGTGGTGACAGAGAAATGCATACTGTTGAATCACGGAACTGGAAAAAGCCTTAATAGGCTCTGCTCTCTTAAGCAAGAGTCAATCAAGTTTTCTAGGAGCTAAAGGCCCGAACAGGTTCCTTTGGCCCATATATTGAGTGAATGGAAAATTAGTTTCTGGGCAGGAACTAAATCTTCCCAAAAAAAAAAAAAAGAACAAATAACATTTTTTCCTCTCCCAAGAATAGGTAAGATAACTATTGTCTTCCACCTAATCACCCTCCAAATAAGAATGTACTGCAGCTATTTCACTACAACGATTACAACTTATTCAGATGAAAATGCTTTCTATTTCACTAAAACAAATTGATATTTTTTCCTTGATAGTGTATATAGAAGAAATGTCAAAAGAACAACCAGAAGGAATTTTGCCCTTTCCTCTACCAGCTTCCTAATGGTAAAACTTCATAATCTAGCCAGGTCATGGCTCTACACTTCACCTTTTACTCTTATGTAGTCCAAGGAGCAGAATATGAGTATTTAAGCAGTATCTACAAGAAATTTCCGAGAAACATAATTACAGGCTCATCTCAAAAGTAACTAGACTGGACCTGCAGGAGGTCAAGTTGGGCCAATAATTTTGCAATCGTTGATTTTAATCTGGGATCACCATACTGGGCTAAATCGATAAGCACCACCTGAGCAGATTCCCCATATGACATTCTGTACTCATCAACCCTTAAAATCCTCTCCAATATCCATAGTGCTTTCTCTTGAGCCTTAACGGTCCCCAATTCTAAAACTTTAATAATTGATTGAATGCCCGACATTCTGGCTATGCAATTGCATCCATTCTCCCAAATTTCATGTTGCAAGAGGGTTGCAAGGGCACCAAGGACAGCTTCATCTGCTAGCCTATCGTCACCTTCCAATATTTGGATCAGTGCAGAAATAGCACCTGCTTTGACCAAACAAAATGTGCTGTTAACGAAGCAGTATCCATCATGAACTTCACAATATGCTCCTGCAGGAGGAGGAATACACAACCAACTTGACTTCCTGGATTTTCTAAGAGATAGTGTATTCTGTGATAACTGGCCTAATGAGGTTGCAGCTCTGCATTTCGCCACCGGTGATACACTTGAGAGCAACTTCACAAGCAAAGGAATCACCCCATGTTCCACCGAGAGTAGCTGTAATTTCTTATCAGAAGGATTGGTGAACCTAATTAATACACCTGCAACACTCTCCACTAATAGGCATGCTGTGGATGTTGAAGTTGCATTGAAATTTGTAACGGAGATCAAGAGTGGCAGCAAATTCTCCCTCTTGAGTACATCTGTCGCTTTTTTATCACTAAGGGGAAGATTGCTAAGTATGCCAATTGCTGCAGCTTTTTCATACTCGGATGTTGATGATGAGATAATATCAATAATGCTACGAATATGGGTTTCTCCAAGCTGTTCAGTTAACTCTTCTGGAAAATCTTTAGAGAGAGTGTAGATCAAATTTAAGGTACCACTCCTAATTTTTGTGTTCTTTTCCTTCAGGAAGGGTAGGAGTAGCTGAATTGCACCATTTTCCTTCATTTTCCTTCTCACTTTGGCAGCAGTTGAATGGACAGCGATGCTGTTTAGTGCTTGCAAGAGATGGCACTGGATTACTGGACTTGAAAGATTTAAAAGGGAGAGCACCTGCTGAGCCACATCTTGATTAACAAGAATAGATTCTGACTGAGCGATTATTGCAAGAATTGCTGATGCTGGCTCCCGAAGAGTCATGAGCACAGAAGTCACAGAGAAAAGGAGCTGGAGCAGAGGCACCACTATGCCTGAACTAATCAAGCGCTGAACATTTTCAGTCAAGATGCATAAATTTTGCAATGCACTTAAAGCTGATAGTTTAGATTCGAGTTTCCCTGCATTAAACATGTGGACAAGGGGGTCAATTGCCCCATCTTCTCCAAGGGAAGCTCTGTACTGATCTGTGAGCTCCATCCTAGAGAGTGCTGTTGCCATGAGAATCTTACTCATGTCTGAACCTGCAAATGCTTGCACAATTACAAAGGCTTAATCAGAGAAATTGAACATTTTCTAATTTCCAGAGTGGAAAAGCAATATCATTTATGATCTCTACAGACGAAAATTGCTATAATTCAGATAGTGTGTTTAGGAACTCAAAGCACCTCCTACCTTTCAGTCTTGAAAGGTGAACACTGAATTGAAGGTTACATATTGTATGCGAGCATATAGTTATACTTTGGTGTATTAAAAAAAGACTGCTAAACACGAGGCTTGAAAGCCAGATCCTTGTCAATCCTTTATATTGGCAGATGCGAGCAGCAAGATTGGGAGGGAGGTGAGTTTTTGGAGAAGTAGATCTTCAATTGGCTTACGATGAGTGAACTTTATGTTTATCCACCTCCTTGATCCTCTAATAGGTACAATGAACCGACTTTTTTCAGTCTAAGCTAGGATTGAAACCACATCTGAACCCAACTGTGATTGTGAATTTATTTTCAAGTTAAATGTATTCTTTGCCAAAAGGTTACCAAATCAATTGACCTGGTGTTTGCTTATCAAATTGAAGTCACTTTTTCGAGAATGGAAGAGAGAAGACCCTCCACTCAAATCAAAGATATGTCATGACTGGTACCTCAATGCCATAATGATGAGAGAGTTGTAGCATCAGAGGTTACACCACTTTTTGTGACGCAAGGCATTAGGCTATTCTAGCATTTACTGCAGTTAGCTCATTGCCGTTCCTTAATTTAAACTGAACTAAGATGGCATACAAAACTGAAAAACTAAACTAGCCCTTTCAATCACGCAAAGAAAGGAATTCATAATCACCTTCCTTTAGATACTGCACCAGTGGCTTGAAGTAACCGGCCTCTGCCATATGAAGTGCATTCTGAGTGTTGCTAGAAAGAGCATTTAGCAACTTCCCTGCATTGCGAGAAGCAACAGGGTCATCTCCATTTAGAATGGCAACCAGCATAACAATACACCCTTGAATTCTGCCCATCCGCCGCCGAACTGCTATGAGATCTGAGAGATCTAGCAATAGCCCCACAGCTTCCCTCCGCTCCTCCACATCCCGTGTCAAAGACTTCACCAGCATTGACAAATATCCAGCATCTGCCATCTTCTCCTGTAATTACCTCACTTAGTTAGATAGATAACAAGTTTGCAAGTTTTATATTCCAATCCGAAAGTCTATGGAAAACGAACAGAACAGTAGTTTCATATATGATATACCTTGTTGTCAGGACCTTCCAAAGCCAGTCTTCTTAGCATTTGAATTGTAGCTAACCTGTTGTCCGGCTTGCTTGAACCTAAACGATTAAACAGAGTTGTGATGATCCCTTCATCAACGATCAATTCATTAGTTACATTCCCACTCCCAATCAACTCATTCAATCCCAGAACCGCATATCTAAAATCCTCATCATTACCACACTTGAGTTTCAACGCAACCTCAACAATATCAAGAGTAACCATCTCCTCAATTATTTCTCCCTCCACCTTCAACTCACTGACAAATTCTGATCCCCGGCTTGAAGTTGGACTTGAATTCGAACTAAACCTCGCATTCATCAAGTCTTTATGTAGCTCCCCAATCTTTTCTTTAAAATCTGTAGATTGTTCAAGACAAGCAAAGAGCAGAAGGCCTATCGACCACCCAAGATTATGAATAACTTCCTCAACATGCTTGACCGATGTACTTGTGTTAGGACTTTGTATTAAGGACTTTGAGCGTTTAAGCTCTCCCTCAAGGGATTCCACAGCTTTTCGGATTGATGGCCTTTCAATGAACTTATCATTGTCCCGTAGATCGCTGAGAATTGGAGAAAATTTTTCAACAAGCAGAGCAAATTGAGCGAAAGTCTGTCTATCCGTATCGAAGTCTTTTGACATTGAGACAACCTCGTCGGCCAACGCTATTAGTTCCAACGTGAGCTCTGAAAAGCTTCTACCATCAATAATTTCCATTCCTTTATCTAGCAGATAAGGAAAAACTGACCAAATAGATATGACGGTTTAGATATTAAATAAGAAAAAGTCTGTTTGCGAAAACAGAACAGAGAAAATCAAAGAAGAAGAAGAAGAAATTAACGCAAGGACAAAGTTTGTGAAGAAAACAAAAGGGAAGTGAGAGACGGAGGAGAGTCAGACAGAGAGAAGGATCTAAGAACAAGAAGAAATTACACAGAAGGAAAAGAACATATAAAGAGCGTATATATAGACAAAGAACGGGTAGTATGAAACGCAGGGAGAGAACAATCAGATACCCAACGAGACACAGAGGAGAGAGAAAGAGAGAGAGAGAGAGAAGAAAGTATACGAAGCAACTGAACCTGCAGAGCAAATGCAAGAACGACCGTCTGACTGACTGACTGACTTGAGACTCCGAAAACTGTAGATAGCCCTCTACGTATTAGACCCGAAAACAGAAGAAAAGAATCAAATCAAAGCCAAAGCAGAAAACAGAAAACAGAAGAAAAGAATCAAATCAAAGCCAAAGCAAATACCAAGACCAGTACTCGTTCTTGTTCCCATTCTTGTTCTGGCTGAGTCAGAGAGATATGAACAGAGAGAGAGAGAGAGGGGTAGCGGTTAAGGGGTGGTTGGAGTTTTGCAGTTTGTAAACATATGGAGAAGGGTATATGGCGAGTCAATGTCACACTCGGCTCTGACCGTTACGTTAACACGTATAATAATACTAACAAAAAATCTTCTTCTTCTTCGTCCTCTTCTTCAGCCATTTCAACGAGGGAAGACAAAGTCAAACTCTGCGTTCCTCACCCCCCCCCCCCCCCCTCCTCTCTCTCTCTCTCTCTCTCTCTCTCTATACTCCTATACTCTCTATTTCTCTTGGCCCTCTGTTCTTTTTATCTTTTCCACTGGCATGTTCATATTAGAAGCTTGTACTGACGTTTTAACGAAGGAGCGGCTGGTTTTTCCTGGTCAACGGGACCCCGGTCACCCTTTCTCTAAATCGGGCTGAATCGTAGTGGGCTGCGACTTAACCAGGTTGAATTCGTCGGCAATCTATTTCCATAATAATTACTACATAATTCCCTTGTTTGTTTCAATAACCACCCAGAGTCTTAATTTTTAGTAAATTTAATTCAATATGATTAGTAAACTTAATATTTTTAATATCAATTTAAGATGAATTAAAAATATCATAGGTAAAAATCAAATAAAATATTTATTATAAAATTAAAAATTAAATTATCTTTTCAAGAAATATATTTTTATAAAAAGAATTAAATTATTTACTTATTTTACAAGGCAAAACGTTCACCATGCTCTTCTAGAAAAAGAATTCTTTCCTATATGGACCCTAGAATTGTTAACTTTTTCGCTCTTTTTGGATTTAGGTCAGAGAATTGTTTAGTTTCAAAAGGCTGAAAATCAAAAAGGGCAGCAAAAAAGTAGTCGACAGTATGGACTCGGGAACTAATCAGTTCAAATCCAATCAGAGCTCTGACGCTTCTTTCTTGGAAAGTTTATCCGGAAAATATTTGCATGTTTCAAACGATTAAAGATGGATTTAAAAACGTGCGTGCCGCAAATTGACAATAGCGTCACATTTATACAGTAAAAAGGTAAGGGCAGCCATAAGGAGACAACAGATTATATAACTTTTTGGAATTCTCGTGGAAAGTATATCAAATAATTGTTCAGACGCATCAAATCCCACTTTATTCTGCTTAGAAAAAAAAAATCCCACTTTATTTTCCCCATTAAAGTGTTCACATCAGTGAGGAATTCTCAATTCTTCTCCAGTTGAGAAACATCAAGCTTTCTCAATTTTTTTTTTTTATAGAGAGGTAAAAATAACGTATACTATTTAATATTTATCGCGTAAAATTTTAGATAATGTATGACATGACCTATCCCTAATAACAATAAATAGATTCGATTAATCCTACCCAATAGCCAAATGTAAATTGACTTTGACCCTGGTGAAGCAATCATGAGATTTTGAGAATAATTATCGTTGTCTTGTCTTCAGTTATTATTGTTGTACAACCTATTTTTTTCCAGAGTTGATCGTCAGCGTGTTACTGGAGACTTATATAAAATTCACATGTTATATTTATCTGTCTTAAAATTGCAGAGCATACAAAAAATTATAAAGAATCATGATTAATAGGAAAAAGAGAGCCACGTATATGACAAGTTTGGAGGTATTTGATTGTGTTGTAAGCACGGTAACATTTTGGTACTTAATCAATTAATAACATTACGACCCATGGAGATGATTATATAAGTAACAAATTCATATAAGCAAGAGTAAAAGGCACATAACATCTTGATAGAAACTATATATTATAATCTCTCTGTTCTAACGCCTAAATCTCTAGAGAAAATTTAAGAAAAGAAGAGTACTAATTGCGAACTAATATCGGTTATCCTGTACGAAACGCTACTAATCAGAAGAGAAGAAGTTGGGGTCGCTTGAAGAATTCAGTAAGCAGCCAAACCGGTTAAGCTTCGCCAACGTCTTCCTCTCGTGTACTTCTGCCACGTACCACCAAAGGTGGCAACCGCTCTCTCTCTCTCTCGCTCTCTCTTGGTCTTGCTCTCTCGTTTTAGACATCTCTGTTCTCTGACTCTCACTCTCTTGTGCGTTTCTTTGCGTGTGAGAATGAACCCTGACAGCCTGCTTCCTTCGGCAGCCATTAACACTGGCTTGGCCTTCATAGTTCTCTCCCTCTTCTCCGTCTTAAAGAAACAGCCTTCCACCGCTCTCATATACTATGCTCGTCGTCTCGCGAGACGCCACTATGTTCACTTCGATGACTCTCTCACTTTCCGTTGCTTCCTCCCTTCGGTGTCATGGATTCCACGCGCGTTTCGCGTCACCGAAGACGAAATCCTCGAAACCAGCGGCCTCGACGCTCTTGTCGTTATCAGACTCTTTAAATTTGGGTCGGTCTTTAAGTTCCTCTGCTTCTTCATGTTAACTGTCAGTTAGTACTGCATGGTTGTTAGTAGGATATTACGATGGTTGTGTGTATGTTACGGTTGTTTTTGTTACAGTAATATTAAGATACCGTCGTTATAGTGCTTGCCATTATTGTGTACTTATTGGGATTACGGTCATATTGTGTAATACATAACCTATTGACTACAGCCACAGGGGCTTCCTAGTTAAGGATGAAACCACAATGACCCATATTTATTGAAAGGAATTGAACCGAATTTTTTGTTTTTTCAGTTGGTCTGTTGAAATATCTTGTTTTGGAACTTTCCTTCAAGTAAAACCGCTCTATATCTCCGATGTTTTCGAAATGATTGGTGGGGTTCCATGTTCTGTTCTAAGATTTGAGGTGGTCAACTTATAAACTTAGGTGGCACAATGAAACTCAACTTGTCCTGGATTAATCAAAGAGTAAAAATGATTCCAGTATGAATGACTATCTACCATTCTGGCATTTTTAGTTCAAGAGGTTGGCCAATTTGTATCTTGTGTAGTTGTGTTCCACACTTCCAATTTGAATTGTTGGTGCTGAATGATATATATAACCCTGCCTTTTAGTGTAGCTCTCCACTACCAAAGCAGAAATCTGGTCGGCTATATTTTAACGAACATGTGGAGAGTCATGAGAATTATAGCTTAAATCTATGCTAGACGTTCAGTTTTATGAGGTGTGTTTGTGTGTCTTTGACTGTTGCATCGGACATCAGAGGAATGAATGCATATAAGTCTAAGAAATTACTGACATGATATTCTTGTAAGGATATGGAAATGATTGCCCATCAAAAATTCTCTGCACACACTGAAAAGGTTTCCGTATTTTTTTGAGAATGATGTTCTTAACTTTTGATTTATGTGCTTGTTCTGCAATTAAATTCTTTGTGGTATGCTCTCTTGTTGGATTGGTGATACTTATTCCAGTGAATTATAATGGCCAAGATGGCTCATACCAGAGCTACCATTCCATGGATTCTTTTACAATATCTAACATTAGTCGAGGTTCTAACAGGTGAGAGCTCTTAACCTTGCTTATGAAACCATTCTCAAAGACTTTATGGAAGTATATAAGCATCTCTTGCAACATCTTTTCCCAAGTTCTTTCTTGCTTTCAGTTAATCAAGTCTAAATGTCACTATCACTGTCAACTTTACTGTTTATCCTAATATATTGGGGGCAACATTTTCATTTTTAGTCTTATACTTCGGGATAACATTTGTTATGTCATGAGAAAATTCGGAAAACAACTTGTGGAGTGGATGGTGCAAAATTTGGCTCTTAGCCTTTTTCCCCTGATAAGGACCACAACCATCTTAGCATGGTGCAAAATTTGGCTGTTACCAACTGTAAAATCTCCACTAGAGAAATTCAGAAAACCACTATAACTGGTGCAAGAGATGTTGCCATTCAGATGTAAGTAATGTGAATGAAAGTTTCAAAAGCAACTCGATAAAGTTCTGTGCAATCTTCTATCATGATAGTTTGTAATGACAAGGCCGTAAATGTAACTGGGGTTTAACCAGAAGAAGGTGAGACCAGGAATATAATAGAAGTTTGCTGGAGCCCAAGGTATCATAATAAAGCTTTTGGATGTGGATTCCTATCATTCTTATAACCGTTCAGGGTACTTCTGCACTTCAGTCACCCTGTCTCATCTCTTCATGTCAGGGAGGCACCATTACTCTGTCTTTTCTGCCTCTTTCGTTAATTGGGAACTGCTATGCCTTCATTTTTGTGATCACCATGTTACATGCTCTTGAGATCTCATTTCCTCCAAGTGAAAGGGTCTGGTGAAAGTTCGTTGCATTTAAAATTTGTGCTATATATGTGTATCTGCATGCATCTCCACCCTTAAAAAGTACCTAGTGAACATCAGAACCAGACTGTTGGGTTTCAGATTAACTAAGCAGTTAATGGTGAGTTTTTCCATCAAAAGGTAGTGTGCACGTAGTAGCAAAGAAGCTGCCTCATTATTCTAGTTGAATGACGCATATTTTTATGGTGTTAGATGCATAAGTATATGCATATAGAACTAGGAAAACCTAAATGTTTATGCTTCTTGTATAGCCTGATTTGTTGGTGTTAGGTACTTCTTGGTTTAGAGAAGTATAAACTAATTTGTAAAAGCTGAAATGACAACATTAAAAGCACATTTTCTGACAGATCTTCTTCTTATTCCAATCCGCAGGCTGTGGGTACATTTTTCATGTCTATGGTTTATATCTTTCTATGGACTGTACCTCCTACATGAGGTAAGCTCTGCATATGTATACATAGCTTTATGGTTTCTAGTTCACTCTGAAGAAGCACTTGATACATGGTAATTCGGTATTAACAGTGCAGTAACATGACAATGCTGCATAAGCAACTGTCAGTCCTTCTTGAATTATGCACAGACAGATCCAAGACGTAGTAGGCTGATTATTGGAATATACAGTTATTTTTGTTCTTGGACTTGAAATTTCAGATAAGATTGCATTGAATTTGTTTAGTTTTTTTAATTTCCAGGAATATAATGAGATTTTGCTGAAAAGGATTCAACAGCTTCAGAGGTTGAGGCATCGGCCTGACCAGTTTACAATTCTAGTCCGGGAAATTCCCTTTTGCACAGAACACAAGGCTCATGGCTGTTGTGTCGATCACTTCTTCTCTAAACATCATCCATATACTTACCATTCTTATCAAATTGTATATGATGGAAGAGATGTTGAGGTGTTATTGGTAAGGTTTGAACAGTTGAGACTGCTAATTCTTACAATGTCCAAATTGCAAGGGGTGTCACCTTTGAATTGAGTAGTGATCGACTAGGTCACAATTTGTCTTCACTATTCCATGAGCTCTATATCTCCCTTATTGCAGATATCTGGTTTCCATCAACAATTGTCGCTAATTTATTTATACTTAACCATAGTTTTGTCAATGTATATAAGGCTAAAAGGATTCTCAACTGCTGAGTAACAATGATCGATGGATACAACCATTGTTTGTTTCATGAAAACAATACATAAATTGTTTTGGATGTATTTGGAGACCCTTACAGCCCTTCACAGTGTAAATAGCAGTTAATGTTTTTTATGAGAAAAAAATTGGCCTGGAGGCATATGCGAGAGACTTTTTAACCTTAACTTTCATGTGCTCTCCTCCCTTATTATGAGCTCACACTGCTGGACAATGAGTGCCAGCTGGAAGAGCAAAGCGAAAGGGGGAGAGTGTTAATGTACATCATAGGGGTAGCGGCATATTGTACTAGATCCAGAACTTATAGCATCATTAGTAGAGCTAGCAGCAGATTCTTTAGCATTCGTACCTTCATTATGGATTAACTAGCACGAGTAGCAGCTCCAGCAGCTTGTCTAGGCTTTCTCTATTTAAGAATAAAACATTGAAACGTATTTGGGTCCCTCAGAGTATGCCACAATGCTTTACAAATTTTCTACTTCAATGCGAGCCTTTGAGATGATATAAAGAAGTGACTACAAGCTTAAATTGATGGTAACACAAAAAATGGTGCAGTGTCTCACGATGTACATCAATGTTGTAATTAGTCTGTCTGCTTGAATTTTGCAACATGATTCCGTCTTTAAAATTCCCTTTTATAGAGTTCTGTGAATATTCTCATTATCATAGGCCCACATGAGATATCCTTCCTTTAGTTTGATCTTTTTGCTGTGGACACCTCTGACAGATATTGCAAAATGCAGGGACTGGCAGAATCTATTGCAAGAAAGATAGAGAACTTGAGAGAGAGGCCCACGGCTATGAAAACTAAGAGAGAATATTTGCTCTTGGGTGCATTCGGAGAAGATGCTGTGAAGATATCCTTGGAAGAGGATAGGCTTGAAGTATTTTGTGAAAAGATACGCCAGCTCCAGCACGAGATTGTAATTAACAAAAGGTAATTATGTTCATGGTAAATTTACTCCAGCAAGGGTGACGTGGGAATTGTAATTGGTCTGAACATTTGTGTAATGGTTGCTTCAATTTATTTTTTCATACGGGATTTTGAGCTCTCTTTTTTTACCTTGAAACTACTAGGAAAAGATATTTGTTATGTACTGTTGAGCTAGATGTTCAACTCTTGTTACACAACTTACCTAGGTTGTTAACTTTTCTGTTTGATCCATCAGGGATTTGCATGTCATCTCAAATTCTTTTTGCCATTGGTGCACTAAAATTTTTCTAGAATTGGATGCTGCCTCTTTTCTGGAATCTGCAGTTGCCTTAGCTAACTTGTGTTGCTTTTTCTTCCAAGACTCATTTTTCTTGCATTAGAAATTATGTCCATATTGAACTCCTCGTGGCTAAAATTAGGGAGAATTATAATTACCTGGATATATATACATACACACACCTACATGATCAAGTGTTCTGCATGAATTGGTATTGAAACTTTGCCCTCACTATGTATTTCCATTTTTTTTTCTTTCTTTTCCCCCCTTCAAAAAGTTAACTTCGTTGCCAATATCCTTTGCTTAACTTATGTTCAGCCTAAAGTCCCTCCAGGTCTAGCATCAATTGATTTGGCCTCGCATGCTGGATCTGAAATAACTAACTGTCAGTCTCCGGGTCCTTTCTAGCTTCGGTGGCTGAATCAAAAGTTGATCTTTCAGTAACAGGAGAGTTTAGAAAAGTCGAATGGATCCATAATCAATTATCTTAAACAGATGGATGATGTCTCTTTATAGACATATTGAAAATAATCATGCGGCAAGTTGCTTAGTATACTAAGAGGTCTAGAGGCAAATGGAGATAATTTTGGGACGATTTACATTTTTTACTTTTCTGAATGTACATTGGATTCACATGTCCTAAGTCCTTCCATTTTTATAGGAGTTACCTGTTGCCTTTGTTATATTCAAGACTCGTCGTGGTGCTGCACTAGCTGCCCAATCTCAGCAGCACTCACATCCACTTCTATGGATTACTGAAATGGCTCCCGAACCAAAGGATGTATCCTGGAGGAATTTGACAATTCCCTATAAAATACTGCCGCTTTATGAAATTGGGGTTGTTCTTGCGGCATCTCTTCTTACAATTTTTTTTGCTATCCCAGTCACTGCAGTTCAAGGAATTGCCAAATTTGAGAAACTAAAGAAATGGTTTCCTCCAGCCGTGGCTATACAGTTGATGTAAGGACTCTGTTCTTGCTCTGCTCCTTTTTAAAAGACAGTTGATGTAAGAACTTTTTCTTTGCTTGCTTCTTCTGGGGATAGTTTTCCAGAATCTTATGTGCTTATAATATAAGACCTCACTCCTTTCTGTAGACAAATAACTTGACAAGTATTGAGGAATTTTCATGCTTCACTATGTGAATGACCAAACAAGATCAGAATCTAATCAGAACAGTTGTCGAACCTTTGAGAACTTTATTAGGAGTTGATGCAAATATCAGGGTATACGTCTCTGTTGCTTGACACAAATCAGAGGTCCATTGGAAAACTTTAAGATTGACCTTTTCATTCAATTTTGGAAGTTTTTTTTTTTTTTCAGCTTTTGCGCTAATTTTATTTTTAAACCACTTGGATCTCATTGCCAGGTATTTTATATGGAAATTGGCACAAGTATCTCTGGGGAGAATTCTTGAATGTTTCATTTGGTGCTGACCTGATGAGAAAAAAAAAACTATTGCTTCAAGATGTGGCGATATTTATGAACTACTTTATTCTCTCATACACATCACTCTCGTGCATGTGCAAACACTTTCTGTCTCTTTCACGCCATCTTTCATTTTTTTTTTCAATTACTCAACTTCTCTTAATAGTTTCCCTCTTTACTTAAAAATCTCTACTCCCTCATGTTTCGATTTATTGAACTTTTTGTCCTTTTATATCCAATCTGCTATTCCACGTCAACCCTCTTTTTTCTCTAGCACATTCTGGGAGTGTTTGTTTGCCAAAATATTGGGGAATATTCTCGAAATTTTGGGAATCTTTACTTTATTGAGATTTATTGGAGTTTGTGAAAGGTAAAGTGTGTATGTGTAAAAGTTAAAAATTTTGGAATGTGTTTGTTTTGCTGGAAATTTTCATGCCCCAAAATATTGGGGAAACAAACGGTACCTATGTCTTCCTGTAGTTATTGACATGCTAGGGAAATTGAAGAAAAGTGAAAAGAGATGAAAAATATGGCATCTCATTCTTGTAAACATTAGTATAAACTACAAGTATTACTGCTTTGGTTGGCATCCCATTTCCTTTCATATTTAGATATGAAATTATCATTTGGGTATGAGTGTGGGATTTAATTATATTTACTTCCTTTGGAATTGAATAAATACCCTTTGGCTCTTCTAACACATTAATTATTTGTCAGACCAGGATTAAGCTCTATCTTGACAGGGTATCTTCCTAGTGTCATTCTCAAAGGTTTTATATACATTGTCCCCTGTGCAATGTTTGGGATGGGTAAATTAGCAGGTTGTGTTTCAAAGAGCAAGGAAGAGATCAAAGCCTGCAACATGGTTTTCTACTTTCTTGTGGGAAATGTTTTCTTCTTGAGCGTGTTATCAGGGTCCTTACTTGATGAAATTGGAGAATCTTTTACCCACCCCAAGGATTTTCCTAGTCATCTTGCTAGTGCTGTCTCTGCTCAAGTAAGCTTGGTTAAACTTCATTTGTGTTGTTGGCCTATAATAAAACTTTTCCTTTCATCACTTTCGAAACTGTGATATGAAGGGAGTATCTAACATGAACAAACAGCTATGGATTTCCAAATTTTTTTCACAACTGTATTGATATACTTTTATAACAGAATTATTCATATAGGCATTTCAGCTAGTATATTGTGTTTCAGGCTGATTTCTTCATGACATACATCTTAACAGATGGGCTTTCAGGGTTTTCTTTGGAGATTCTTCAGCCTGGCTTACTCTTTTGGGATGTTATAAAATCACGTACAATTGGCCGTGGAGGGGAGAAAAATCCTTATCTTTATTCACTTCCCTACTTTAGAATAATTCCCACTGTGTGGTTGTCAGTACTGATTGGTACAGTATATGCAGTTGTCGCACCGTTGCTGCTTCCATTACTTATTGGCTACTTCTGTCTAGGCTACATTGTTTTTGTCAATCAGGTTGGATTTCTTACCTTCCTCATATCTATCACGTGTATTATTTTTACATCTAACCGGCTGCTTCTGTTGACTGGTGTTTCACCTCTGGCTTTATTATAATTCTAACTCTGTCAACTTGATTTCCAAACTTAAGGGGACATAGATGAGGAAAGAAAGGAAGGAGGGAGATTTCGTCAAAAAAAGGATGGAATGAGATTTTGTAAACTTTTATCTTTTAGTCTTGCACACTTTATCTGAACTTGCTCAGTCATAGTAAACATCCTTTTAGGCCCGTTTATTCTGTAGCGGATTATCTACCAGCTCATAGAAGGGGAAAAACAAGATTAATCTACCATAAGATGAAAAATGAAGTCAAGATATTGCCCTTTTTGGTACTTATAACCAATGTGTTCTTGTTCATGAAAAAAAAAATTCATCAAGGGAAATGCACGTATTGTCCACTACATGCATGAGTTATATCCTACATTTTCTTAACTCGAAATATATTTTCCCTATTAAGCAATAGGATTCTCTTTCTGTGACAAGGCAATTATGGTCTTTTAAATTTCAGGTGCCACTCTCGTTTATTTTGTTACTGTTTTTTTTTTTTAATTTACTTCACTCCTTGTTCTGCGTACTGTAAGAACATAACAAATAACTGTTCTCCTTTATGTTACTGACATTTTGTTGTCAAAAGTTCTGCTAAAAACATTCCATGACGCAATTCCAATTGTTTGCTACAGTATTAGACTATCATACAGAGTTCTTTGTTATGTAATAATCATTTTGGTTTGAGCTCAGTCGATCTTTTTCCGCCCTTCCATACATGGAACTGCTAATCCTGTTTTCTGTCGTTGTGAGTCTATAAGTTTCTGTTATTAAAAATGTTATCTCCAACTTCTGAATTTTAAAGATAGATAATAATGAAAACTTTTGCAGATTCAAGATGTGTACGAAACCGTGTATGAGACATGCGGGCAATACTGGCCATACGTTCATTTTTATATTCTCATTGCAATAGCTCTAATGCAAATTTCCCTGATTGGTATTTTTGGACTGAAGTCAAAGCCAGCTGCTTCCATATCAACAGTTCCACTACTGTTGTTTACTCTGATGTTTAATGAGTACTGCAAGAAACGGTTTCTTCCTACTTTCCAGCGTTACTCTATCCAGGTATATCACTTATAATGCTTACCCCACACCACTTGGCCGAGAATTCATTATTGTTATTTGCAGTTCCTTCTAATTTTGTCCATCTTCCTCCAGCAATAACTTGGCAAAAATTGCGGAGTCTCCTAAATCTTAATTGCCATTGAGAGAGCATAATTTCCTCTCCTTTAGGTGTATCTTAAATTTTGCACCCTGTGCATCAATAAACTGCTCAAAATGTTGTACACTTAGATTTTTCCTGGTCCTGAAAGGAATGTGGCTTAGTCCTTAATCACGAAATGATTGCATAGTATATATCAGTGATATGGTACACTTGTGCGGTTTAGGGCCATAACTTGATCATATGGATTTGTTCTTTGTCAGAATGCTGTTGAAAACGATGAGCTTGATGAGAAGAGCGGTCAGATAGAAGATAACTATGAAAACGCGGTCAATGCATATCGCTCGCCTTGTTTGCAGCCTGCAAACTTCCTGGAATCAGAATCAAGCACGACACATCCATTGGTTTCTTAAACAAGTGGATTTCGAAGAGAGGAAAAGTGCTAAAAACTGGAAAGGTGCTTTGGTATCCTTGTCGTCTTAGTTCTCACTCGTTTATTTAGTCTCTGTTCTTCTGACCTACTCAGTACTTGGGCAAATTCTTCTCTATAAGATGTTGACTTATTTGATCACCCAATATTTGTCTAGGATCTGGTTCTCTGTCCTTGAAACCAACAAGCAATTCCACACAAATATTCCTCTGTACATTAGTGCTTATGACAATAAGCGAGAGTACTAAAACATTACCTACAACTTTGTCCTAACAAGTTTTGCAGAAAAGTGCAGAACATGAGAAGCTTGTTCGCCTTTCTTGACAATCGAGTGAACCAATCGGCTGGTTGAGTGGAAGAGTTGAACCATGCACAGACTTTAGAGGTGGTCCACGACAATGCTATTTTCGTAGTTAAAGATGTTGATGGAACCAAAGAGGAAAGAACAAAATGTACTCCAGCTATTCAGTGTGCTATGCCCGAAACGTATTATAAATTAGTTGAGAGTTCAATTGAACCCAACAAGAACTAGAAAGAACAGGTGACAGCTCGGGGTAAGCTGTACTATGGAACATCTGACATTTACTTATTATGTTTTCAATTGTCAACATATTGTAGGAAAAGAATAAGTGAAAGGTCCAAAAAACATTCCTGTTTGCCACTGAAAATTCCACAAACGAAACACTCTGTTCACCAAACGTGACTTCTCAACCAAGAAGAGAAATGAAGAAAGGAAAATGGGTCACGAATTTCCCTGATCATATTGCATTAGGGTTGTAGAGAAGAAAGCTAATCAAATATCTGTTTGGCCTACGATGTTTACTGCGGAACCGAAAAAATATAATAATAAAAAAAAAAAGAATGTCCCTATGTTGCCGGCCGGTTATGAGTCTTATGACGATATTTTGGTGTAGCTAGCATGAAATCATGATTAGCTTTCAGCGGGAAAAAAGCGTCTGGCAAAGATATGCATGCATGGGAGGTGATTTTGATTCATTGGTTTATGAGCATAGCTTTTGCGCAGGGGAAATATGAGTGTTAGTTAATGCATGATCTTTTGTCTTCTTTGACACCTAAAATGGTATTGGAAAACACGATACGAATTACGAGTACGAGTACTTAAATCCCACATCGATTTGTAAACAGTGGTTGATATAACATAACATGATCACCTTTTAGTGCTATGTTTGGATGGTCAAAATATTTTTCGTTGATTTTTTTTTTTTATTAAAGGTAGTCTAAATTTTATTAGTGTTTGGGAAAAAATTGTTTAGAGTTTGTGAAAAATGTGTTGGAATTAGTAAAAAGTAGTTGGAATTTGTGAAAAAATAATTATGAAAAAGGAATCCCGAAATGTTATTTTAGTATCCCATATTAGAACTTTGTGAGGTGCTTTCCTCCTTAGAAATCCGAGTGGCAGGAGAAATGGCCCAGCATGGGCGTGGATGATAATAGTTGGTTGTAGAAGTGGAAGCTATGTAATTAGGGGAAGCGTAAGGAACACCTTCAAAGTAGTTTGATAGTAGACATACATTCATTATAACAGCAGCATCATAATACAAATAAATAACCATGATCTCCTACTTCGACCCAATCTTCATTCTGTTCACTTTATTATCGACAGCATGAATAGATATGCAATCCTTTTGTACTCCTAAGGAATAGGTTTCTTGATGATTGGCTCAGGAATTAGAAAAGGGGGCAGAAGTGGCTTCTTGAGAATTGGAATTGGAGGGGGAAGTGGTTTCTTGAAAATGGGCAGTGGCTTTTTGAAGACGGGAATTGGAGGCAAAGGCTCCTTGAAGAATGGGAGAGGCTCCTTTGGCGGAAGTGGTTTCTTTAAAACTGGAATAGGTGGCGGAAGCGGCTTCTTGAAGAATGGGAGAGGTTCCTTTGGTGGGAATGGTTTCTTTAAAACTGGAATAGGTGGTGGAAGGGGCTTCTTGAAGAATGGGAGAGGTTCCTTCGGTAAAGTGGTTTCTTTAAAACTGGAATCGGTGGTGGAAGTGGCTTCTTGAAAATTGGAACTTTTGGTGGAAGAAATGGCTTTTTAAAGTCTGGAATTGGAGGTAGAAGTGGCTTTTTGAAAGCTGGAATTGGAGGAAGCGGCTTCTTAAATGGAAACGGCTTCTTAAAAATTGGGATTTTTGGTGGAAATGGCTTTTTGAGAATGGGAATTGGTGCTGGAAGTGGCTTCTTTAAAACTGGAATTGGTGGAAGCGGTTTCTTGAAAATAGGAACTTTTGGTGGAACTGGAAGTGGCTTCTTGACAATTGGAATTGGATGAGGTAGCTTCTTCAGGGGTGGAAATATTGGTTTCTTAAACGGTGGAAATGGTTTCTTGAATTTTTCTTCTTGATCGAGATCAGCTGCCACTTTCAACTCTTCAGTTAATTGAGACTTCCCAGCATTGGTTACACTGAGCTCTGCACAAAAAATGCGCAAGATCAGGGATGAGAGTCATTGAAAATTATTTCGTGGAACAGAAGAGGAATGACGCATATATATGCAAGGTTATTAAAGCAAATGTCAATGTTTATAACCATGATCAGGTGAGTACTATACGATAGGCATCTGCTGTAAACCCTAGCAACTAGTAGCAGCTAGCATGTCAAAATGGTTAAACACAGAGATCGAGCACCCTAAAGAGCTGAGGCTGAGCAATATATATATATATATATCCTCGTCATTTTAGAGAAAAGAAGGTACCTGAAGTGGCGTCGCCATTGCAGCTCACAGCTAAAAAGAAGAACACCAAGAAGCCCAGGAGAGTCCCTGGGCAAGCAGATTTCGTCCGCATAGTGAACCTTCCTTGTACCACCCTAGCTATGCTAGGACAAAGGAACTGATCAACCAGGACACGGATGGTACCTTTAAGATCAGCTTCTGCTATCAAGTTTACTATTTTTGTTTCGAGGCTTGAGTGACATTGAGACCCAGCTTTAACCTTCTTATATTAACGTACTTAGCTAGTGAAGGCAAAGCTGATTAAGCGGTTCACCTACGCTGCAGTTATTAAAGGCTTCATGCATGATTCGAATATATCGACCAGATAAGTGAAGGGGAAAATGCAATGACTGAGGTCGCCGACTTTGCTGCTCAGATGCCATTTTCTTCATTGAATGAGCATCGATCCCCAACCATATATTTTCAGCCAAGCTGCATGGGGCAAGGTTTATTAATTCTCACAGCTTCCGGTCTACTTCTTTAGGCGACGTACACTTAGTTGCATATTAATGGTACTTTAAATTACATGTTATGGACCATATATATAGCTTTCGCCTGATCAGATGGTGAAGATAATTTATGGAAAATGATTAAGCAATGAGGCCTCGTACCTAGAAAACAAATGGACAGAGACGGACCTCTCTCACATACATCGATCGCCATTTCAAGTGACGTTAATTATGTCATCATGACATCATATATATAAATACTCCTCTCACCGCTACACGTCCACTCCGTTGAATTTTCTTGCATGTCAGGTCATTGTATATACAATGCAAACATCATCATGTGCATGCACGAGGAAGATTTCCTATGTGGAGCCTATTGCATCATGCCATGGTCCCAGTACGGAGGAGCCAGACCTTAGTGAACGGCATAGGAAATATCGGGCTTATGAATTATGATTATAATATCAGATGAATATAAGCTCCAACAAGTTGATGATATCCATCTGTATCGGACAAACCTTGAAGAGATTCATAACATCATTCCTATCAACCTATCGACTGAAATAAACTCTACATATCAGGAATAGTATTAATTATATTACATTAGTACTGATTATGCCAACTAAGAGTACGTCGGAGAAGTATGTGATACCGGCGATCTTGTGAAGAATATAGGCTGTAATCATATGAGCTGCAAACAGGTGCATGCGTAGGGCCTAATAATTTAAGCTTACAGCGCCGCCCAATGAAGTCGTATGACTTTGTGAGGATGGTGACCATATATATATGCCGAAGAAACTGTTGACATTATACTTTCTCTGCAAGGTCATCATTAAGGAAGACATTTGTTGCACGTACCCATCTAAAAACCTACTAGCTAGTCCTGGACAGCGGCAAATGAATTAATGATCTTCTAGATGTATGACAAGCAACGTCCCCAGTACTGCAAGAGGTTTATTGCAACTTTTATATGTAGAACCAAATTAATCCATATATTAAGAAGCTGAAAAACGTGAACTACACCCTACCTCCATCCTACATATTTTTCAAACATGAGAGAAGAACTTCGAGCACTAGCCTCACAAAATGATGAGTGAGCTGATATATTGATTAGCAAGTTTCGGGAATAGAAAGGTTGTTTGGGTTTCGAGGCAGTGTAATGGTTTGGCACACTCTTTAGCAGAGTTGATTTTTTTTTTTTTTTTTTATAGTTCTGTTACTTGAATATATCCGGAGCTGTGATATGCATCTTTGAGTTTTGTTAATTCTTGACTATGAATCTTACTTAATTAGCAAAACAAAAACAAAAACAGAGTAGCAAGAGCGGAACATGTTATGATCATTAATTAGGAGGGTTGAGACGAGAGGAGTAGAGGACTAAGGAATAGTGTCTGTGTCAAAAGAAAAAAAAAAGTGGATAACTGATTATGTTCCTGGGCGTGCTTGATCATATTTGAGACAAACACTTCAAATAATGATTCGAGAAAAACAGCTGAGTACTTTTGAACATGTTATTAAATTTCTCAAAGTTGGGAATTTAGTGGGATCTTCTACGGAAGCATAGTCATGTCTACTCGGAAAAACCAGTCCTCCCGGCCCCAGCCATAATAAACATGAATTAGTTGGCATAGGTGCTAATCTGGCCCTAAAAGCTATGTTCCGATAAAGCAGCTTGTTAAATCGACTCTCTCTGTCATTGGAGAAGGTTCGTAAGTATATACAAATTATTTATACATTCATACGTTACCTTTCGCCGGAGACCACCTCTATGTACCCCTCTTTCGCCGGTACCGGCGTGGACGCTCTTCTGGGGAAACTGGATCGTCCTGATGCTCGATCGGCCACCTCATCACCCAGCGACTAGAATTACCGTCCATAGCGTGGCAAAGATATGCCCCAAGCCTGTGGACTCGGGTTAGGAATATGGGCCTTTAGGCCCGATTATGCACTGCCCTTGAGGCCGTTGGAGTCGCCGTTGGTTTGAGGCCTTTAATTAAGGCCTGGTTGTCTGTGGCGCTTTCGGCCTTAATTAAAGGAATAGGTGGTGGGGGAAAAAAAAAAAAGGAATAAACATGTTAAATTATTTTCTTGTTACCTTAACAAAATTAAGGTAATCTGTTCTGCTTGGCCTATTAAAAAAAAGGAGAGCAAAGTTAAAAACATGAGCAATTTCAGAGACATTGCTTTCAGAAAAGTCTCGCAACACAGACAATTCACACTTCCCATCGTCGCCATAGCCCATTGATCAGCTTAAGCGGACATGGAAGTCCCTGTGACAGGATTGGCGATAATTGGGCCATTAGTCATTTCCTAATCCCATCAGCAAGTCTCATTTTCAACTAGAAAAGAAAGAAAATATTGTTAGAAAAAGAACAGTAAAAATTAATTTTGTTAGTTATTGTGGCGATTTTATCTAAGGGTACGGATTCAGTTGTAAGAATAAGATCCTGACAAATCCTAATAAACTGGTTTCTTAAACGGTGGAAATGGTTTCTTGAATTTTTCTTCTTGATCGAGATCAGCTGCCACTTTCAACTCTTCAGTTAATTGAGACTTCCCAGCATTGGTTACACTGAGCTCTGCACAAAAAATGCGCAAGATCAGGGATGAGAGTCATTGAAAATTATTTCGTGGAACAGAAGAGGAATGACGCATATATATGCAAGGTTATTAAAGCAAATGTCAATGTTTATAACCATGATCAGGTGAGTACTATACGATAGGCATCTGCTGTAAACCCTAGCAACTAGTAGCAGCTAGCATGTCAAAATGGTTAAACACAGAGATCGAGCACCCTAAAGAGCTGAGGCTGAGCATATATATATATATATATCCTCGTCATTTTAGAGAAAAGAAGGTACCTGAAGTGGCGTCGCCATTGCAGCTCACAGCTAAAAAGAAGAACACCAAGAAGCCCAGGAGAGTCCCTGGGCAAGCAGATTTCGTCCGCATAGTGAACCTTCCTTGTACCACCCTAGCTATGCTAGGACAAAGGAACTGATCAACCAGGACACGGATGGTACCTTTAAGATCAGCTTCTGCTATCAAGTTTACTATTTTTGTTTCGAGGCTTGAGTGACATTGAGACCCAGCTTTAACCTTCTTATATTAACGTACTTAGCTAGTGAAGGCAAAGCTGATTAAGCGGTTCACCTACGCTGCAGTTATTAAAGGCTTCATGCATGATTCGAATATATCGACCAGATAAGTGAAGGGGAAAATGCAATGACTGAGGTCGCCGACTTTGCTGCTCAGATGCCATTTTCTTCATTGAATGAGCATCGATCCCCAACCATATATTTTCAGCCAAGCTGCATGGGGCAAGGTTTATTAATTCTCACAGCTTCCGGTCTACTTCTTTAGGCGACGTACACTTAGTTGCATATTAATGGTACTTTAAATTACATGTTATGGACCATATATATAGCTTTCGCCTGATCAGATGGTGAAGATAATTTATGGAAAATGATTAAGCAATGAGGCCTCGTACCTAGAAAACAAATGGACAGAGACGGACCTCTCTCACATACATCGATCGCCATTTCAAGTGACGTTAATTATGTCATCATGACATCATATATATAAATACTCCTCTCACCGCTACACGTCCACTCCGTTGAATTTTCTTGCATGTCAGGTCATTGTATATACAATGCAAACATCATCATGTGCATGCACGAGGAAGATTTCCTATGTGGAGCCTATTGCATCATGCCATGGTCCCAGTACGGAGGAGCCAGACCTTAGTGAACGGCATAGGAAATATCGGGCTTATGAATTATGATTATAATATCAGATGAATATAAGCTCCAACAAGTTGATGATATCCATCTGTATCGGACAAACCTTGAAGAGATTCATAACATCATTCCTATCAACCTATCGACTGAAATAAACTCTACATATCAGGAATAGTATTAATTATATTACATTAGTACTGATTATGCCAACTAAGAGTACGTCGGAGAAGTATGTGATACCGGCGATCTTGTGAAGAATATAGGCTGTAATCATATGAGCTGCAAACAGGTGCATGCGTAGGGCCTAATAATTTAAGCTTACAGCGCCGCCCAATGAAGTCGTATGACTTTGTGAGGATGGTGACCATATATATATGCCGAAGAAACTGTTGACATTATACTTTCTCTGCAAGGTCATCATTAAGGAAGACATTTGTTGCACGTACCCATCTAAAAACCTACTAGCTAGTCCTGGACAGCGGCAAATGAATTAATGATCTTCTAGATGTATGACAAGCAACGTCCCCAGTACTGCAAGAGGTTTATTGCAACTTTTATATGTAGAACCAAATTAATCCATATATTAAGAAGCTGAAAAACGTGAACTACACCCTACCTCCATCCTACATATTTTTCAAACATGAGAGAAGAACTTCGAGCACTAGCCTCACAAAATGATGAGTGAGCTGATATATTGATTAGCAAGTTTCGGGAATAGAAAGGTTGTTTGGGTTTCGAGGCAGTGTAATGGTTTGGCACACTCTTTAGCAGAGTGGCCTGCTCGCTTTGGTTTGGTTGATTTTTTTTTTTTTTTATAGTTCTGTTACTTCCGAATATATCCGGAGCTGTGATATGCATCTTTGAGTTTTGTTAATTCTTGACTATGAAATCTTACTTAATTAGCAAAACAAAAACAAAAACAGAGTAGCAAGAGCGGAACATGTTATGATCATTAATTAGGAGGGTTGAGACGAGAGGAGTAGAGGACTAAGGAATAGTGTCTGTGTCAAAAGAAAAAAAAAAGTGGATAACTGATTATGTTCCTGGGCGTGCTTGATCATATTTGATCGACAAACACTTCAAATAATGATTCGAGAAAAACAGCTGAGTACTTTTGAACATGTTATTAAATTTCTCAAAGTTGGGAATTTAGTGGGATCTTCTACGGAAGCATAGTCATGTCTACTCGGAAAAACCAGTCCTCCCGGCCCCAGCCATAATAAACATGAATTAGTTGGCATAGGTGCTAATCTGGCCCTAAAAGCTATGTTCCGATAAAGCAGCTTGTTAAATCGACTCTCTCTGTCATTGGAGAAGGTTCGTAAGTATATACAAATTATTTATACATTCATACGTTACCTTTCGCCGGAGACCACCTCTATGTACCCCTCTTTCGCCGGTACCGGCGTGGACGCTCTTCTGGGGAAACTGGATCGTCCTGATGCTCGATCGGCCACCTCATCACCCAGCGACTAGAATTACCGTCCATAGCGTGGCAAAGATATGCCCCAAGCCTGTGGACTCGGGTTAGGAATATGGGCCTTTAGGCCCGATTATGCACTGCCCTTGAGGCCGTTGGAGTCGCCGTTGGTTTGAGGCCTTTAATTAAGGCCTGGTTGTCTGTGGCGCTTTCGGCCTTAATTAAAGGAATAGGTGCGAGGTGGGGGAAAAAAAAAAAAAGGAATAAACATGTTAAATTATTTTCTTGTTACCTTAACAAAATTAAGGTAATCTGTTCTGCTTGGCCTATCACCTAAAAAAAAGGAGAGCAAAGTTAAAAACATGAGCAATTTCAGAGACATTGCTTTCAGAAAAGTCTCGCAACACAGACAATTCACACTTCCCATCGTCGCCATAGCCCATTGATCAGCTTAAGCGGACATGGAAGTCCCTGTGACAGGATTGGCGATAATTGGGCCATTAGTCATTTCCTAATCCCATCAGCAAGTCTCATTTTCAACTAGAAAAGAAAGAAAATATTGTTAGAAAAAGAACAGTAAAAATTAATTTTGTTAGTTATTGTGGCGATTTTATCTAAGGGTACGGATTCAGTTGTAAGAATAAGATCCTGACAAATCCTAATAAACTGTTTACATTTTTCCACTTTAATGAATTATATTGATGACTCAGAGCGAGTTAGTAAAAAAAAAAAATTAACAGAATAAATAGAACAGTAAAACTCTTAAAGCTAACTAACTCGATGTGGACCATCAAGGAAGTTATTAATCTAGTGACTTGACGCGATATTCGGACATCTTTCTTGTAGCACCCTAGCTATGCTAGTACAGGGAAATTGAAATAGGACACAGATATACATTGATTAAGATCTTCAGCTATCAAGTTTACAATTTTTGTTTCTAAGCTTGAGTGACAATGAGACCCAATGATCTTCTTAAAATATGCTTAGCTAGTGAAGTTGTTTAAGCGGTTCACAACGCTGCAGTACTTATTAAAAGGCTTCGTCCATGCAGGTTAGAATTTATCGACCACACCATGACATATATACATATATATATATATATATATACATATATATATATATATATATATATATATATATATATACACATACGTGAACGCGAAAGACAGTGACTGCATGCGCTCGCGACTTTGCTTCTCAGATAGCCATTTTCCGCATTGAATGAGCATCCCCATCCATATTGTTCAACCAAGCATAGGGCAAGGTTTCGTTCTCGTTTGATGCAGTATGTCAGTTTACAAAGCATGAATTGCATATGCTCTGTAATGCAAATGTGGAGAATGCTGACCACCTTTTCTTTGGCTTTCCTGTTTCACAGAAGGTTATATGCTAGACAAAACAAGAAAGTAGTACTTCAACTGGGGGAGGAAATTATTCTAATAGTCAAGAGTAGACTAAGGACTCTGGAACCTCTCAGGTCTGAGCTAGCATCTCAACCTGCTCATATTGGCTGATCGATCGATGTAGTATGTACCCTCTCTTTTGTTCTATTTGAATTCTCACGTTTTGAGTTGATTGCTCTCCTACAATCTAGAAATTCGAAAAGAGTCTTCGATGGCACATTGCATATCTTCCACAAATTAATGTGTTCTTTGTCTTCGATTCATCTTCATCTTTTAAGGCCCAAAAAAGGGCACACTCGACTATAAGGACCCGTTTTTGCTTGGGGAGATCTTTTTGGGTACTACAAATTCATAATACAGCTTTCAGAGGAGAAAAGATCTTAAGAAATGCATGGCCGGGACTCCCATGGTTCATAGGTCTTACTGTAAGACATGTGTAAGGTGAAATATTTTGCTTTCCCAACCAAAATATCAGTTTAATTTTATGCATTTGGTGACCAAACCTAAACGACCATCATCGATGCTACTCTTTGGAATATGGAGTATTACCAACAGGAGTAATCCTACTAAAAAGTGATGTAACATGATCAACGAATGTATTTTAAATTTCACGGATTAATTAAGGCAGTGTTTCTTTATATAGTTGTATGTATGATCATATTAAGACCTTACTTTGACCCAAGAGAAATTTTATTGGCCTATTATATCAGAGTCAATGAATAAAGCCTTGATCGCAAAAATGAAATTACTGGCAATTTTGGTAGGCATAATTCACTTTCTAATTACAAATAGCGACCACAAATTACTAACAATATGACCATATTGTTTGTACAGATACATCACACTCGTTCACTCTTTCCACTCTTAATTGTTCTCACTTTATTACAGCAGGAAACTAAAGCAACCATTAATGCCTCTAAGGAATGGGTTTCTTGATGATTGGTTTGTCAACTGGAAAAGGGGGAAGAAGTGGCTTCTTTAGAATTGGAATGGAAGGAGGAAGTGGTTTTTTGAAAACTGGAATTGGAGGCAAAGGCTTCTTGAAAAATGGTTTCTTAGGGGGTAGTGGTTTCTTAAAAACAGGAATTGGTGGAAGAATTGGCTTCTCAAAATCTGGAACGGGAGGTTGAAGTGGCTTTTTGAACTCTGGAATCGGTGGAGGGAGTGGCTTCTTGATTGGGAACGGCTTCTTAAAAATTGGAATTTTTGGTGGAAGTGGCTTTTTGAAAACTGGGATTGGTGGTGGAAATGGCTTCTTCACAACAGGAATTGGCGGTGGAAGTGGTTTATTAAAAACTGGAATTGGTGGTGGCAATGGCTTCTTCAAAATCGGAATTGGAGGTGGAAGTGGCTTCTTGAAAATTGGAAATTTTGGAGGAAGTGGCTTCTTAAAATGGAATTGAGGGTGGAAGTAGCTTCTTAAAAAGTGATGCAGCCGGTGGTAATGGTTTCTTCTTAAAGGTTTCTTGAATGGTGGAACTATGGTTTCTTGAATGGTGGAACTACTGGTTTCTTCAAAGGTGGAAAAGGTTTCTTGAATTTCTTCTTGATCGAGATCTGCAGCCACTTTAAACTCTTCATTTTGTCCCTTTCCATCATTGGTTACACCAAGCCCTGCACCAAAAAAGTGCACAACATCAGCTGGATCAGCCATTCGAAATAAAAATGATGGATGCATGGAGCAGTGGTAATGATATCATATATATATGCAGGAATTCTGAAATCAAATATCATGCGGCTACTACTTCCAAGCATCTGCAAGCCTTGTATCAGATGCCAAGACCATTGAAAACCTGGCAACTCGTGCCTGCAACTTGAAAATGTCTAGAAAAACAAATGGGAAGCAAACAAAACAGCTAACATCCTTGTTGTGTAATAAGAAACCGAAAGTACCTGAAGTAGTCTCGCCATAGCAGCTCACTGCAAGCAAGAAGCATACCAAGAAGCTCAGGAAAGCCCCTTGAAACGTAGTCCGCATAGTGCACCCTCCTATGCGACCACTCACTTGCAGTTCAAGAGTCCAAGCTAGAAGCTCTTGCTGCGATGTGGTTCAAGACCTCCCGAAGGCCTTTACTTATATCGTGAGCTCAGTGAAGCTGTTTAGGCGGTTCATCTACGCTGCACTAATTACGGGCTTTTACGGTATGACTTGAGGACCATTTGGTTAAGGAGAAAGCTGGATAGTGACAGTGCCCGCCGAATTTGCAGCTCAGATGCCATTTTCTGCATTGAATGAGCTTCGCCCCAGCCACGTACGTTCTAGCTTGTGATTATTGTCTTCTTTTGGATCGCCTCTACTGTCCGTAAATTTGTTCCCTACAAAGTAAAGATCAGAAAGGTATACACTCTGACATTGTCCTGTACCAGTCGAGGCATGCACAGCTCCGGTTTACTTGAGATGGTGCGTCATGGAGGCTTCATAAATATAATACTGTCAGGCTTCAGACAAAAATAATAATTAGACAAAAAAAATTTTTTGAAAGATTTACTGAACTAGAAAAAAATAAACTACTTTTTTCAAATATTTAATAATTTAAATAATAGAACTTTTGAGATAAATAATAAATTTTTATTTTTGGAGAAGAAAATCGTGGGTGGATTTCTAAAGAAATAAGTGACAGGCCCAACTGGTCAATCTGGACCAAAAGGATGGTGGGCCAAACTTTTGATGGACCAATGCTAATCGACGAAGGTATCCAAACCATTCATAATTGGATCCAGATCCAGTTAATTCAATCTGGTATTATAAGTCATATCGGACTCTTACCCGATCCAGTGACGCCCAAATTCCAGACCCAATTCCCTCTACCGCGCGCCTAGAAAACATCCTACTACGAGTGTGTTTTCACGCTCCTCCTACATCAAGTACTTGCCGCCCCCTAGTTCGAGCCCCAGCCACCGCACTGACGCACTCCACCCTGTAAAGACCAGCAACGACGCCGATCCTCGGCATCTGTAGGTCTTATTTCCCAAGCTTTTAGTTATATATTTAAACCATTTTTGATTAAAGATGAGTTTTTTATTTGAAGACGATAAAATAGCAAAAGAGTGTGCTTTACTTGCTTAGAAAAAAGAAAGTCTCATTATTCAAATTTGTTTCCCCTCAATCCTTTTACGTATCACTTCTACATGCAATGGCATAAATAGGTGTGTTTTGTCTGTGAGTATGTTTGAACATATTATAACATAGTACATATTTGTTTCAGTGATCTATTTCTATGTTTCTTTTTGAATATGGATTATGTGTATATTCCTACCTAATGGTGTCATAGGTTGATTGGGGTGTTCTAACTAATGGGTTTTCCTTCTCTTTTTTTTTTGTTCAATTACGGTCTCTGTGACTCTGTAGGTGAACTTTCTTGCTGTAAGTGTATCCCAGTATTTGCAGTGACGAATTTTGGTCCTGTTCTTCTCCATGAAATTTGTGAGTTCCTTTTTGGAAAATTAACGCTGATATACATGTTTCTGGTGTTATTGTGTTTGTGCGTGTGTGTGTGTCATTGTTCTGTTTTGGGACATTAATTAGTTTCATTTGGACGTATGTGTATAAAGCTTCTATTTTTAGGGATTAATTAAGTTTGATTTTTGCAGACCTGTTTGAGCAAGGGTAGGGGTTTCCATTTACCACCATGCCACATACTCAATGTTTGCGGGTTTAGGATCTTATTTGATTGCCCGTTGGACCTTACAGCTCTTGCAATATTTTCTCCTGTCCCTTCTGGTTGCCATACTCGTTGTCTAGACTCTAGTACTTTGGATTCAGAATATGTGACTCGGAAGAGGCAGAAGATCGAAAAGCCTCTTGATGGAGATGATTTGATCTATGGAGTACCTTGGTACAAAACGGTTAAGAGTTTGCATCTCTGGAATGCTTCTTTCATTGATGTTGTACTAATTTCAAGTCCAATGGGTATGCTAGGATTACCCTTTCTCTCCCGGCTGAAGGGCTTTTCTGCTAAGGTATAAATAATAAGGTCCTAATAGTAATTTAGCCTCTCCCATATGATAAATAAAATGTTAAATCATTTTGGTTGGTGAATTTTCCAGATATATGTGACTGAAGTAACTGCTAGACTCGGGCAGCTTATGATGGAGGATCTTGTTTCAATGCACATGGAGTTCAGGCAGTTCTACGGCCCTGAGGAGTCTACTTTTCCTTCCTGGATGAACCAGGAAGAACTTGATCTGCGGCCATCTGCACTGAGAGAAGTGGTTTTAGGCAAAGATGGGGCTGACCTTGGTAGTTGGATGCCCTTGTACAGGTAAGTGATGCTTCGTGTGATACGCTATGGAGTTGTTTCTTGATTGAATTCTCGCAGTTGTATACTTGCTGCATGTTGTCTTGAAGTACTTTTCTATACATGTAACTAGAGCCAAGCCATTGCTAAGCCGAACGTGTATTGGAGCATAAGAGATCTTTCATCACTTATGTGAAGGGAAACTAAAATTTTGCTCTGAAAGGAAACTCAGGCTATCAGAGAAATTTGCTTTGTTGGGCTGTATTTATGAACTGCAGCCCAACAGAGCATATATCTAGGGAAGGGGTTGTCCATGAGATCTTTTACACTGATTATAGGATGCAGTCAGTCAGGAAATCTGCTCATTGTAAAATTGTTTCTCGACTTGTTGTTTGTTACCTCATTTTGTGTTATTCTGATATAATCTGGGAACATTTAGCCTTCTGGCAATCATATTTGTAGGGTTGCTTTCCATGATTAAGTTGGCCTGGTAAATCTACTTTTCCAATTTTCCACGTCGCATGTTGTGGTTTATGCTGGATATAACCAATTGCAAGCTATATCATCGAGTCGATTCCTTAGGAAAATGTTTTTCTGAAGTGCATCATGCTGCATTGAGGAGCAAGAGCAAAGTGGACATAATTGTTAGCATAGATCAGTGCATTTCATGTTCTTAACTATCAATCGAAGCCAAAATAGTAAATTCCTGTATTTGAGGATGTAATAAGTGGAATTTCTCAGTGCAGCTGACGTGAAGGACTGCTTGCACAAGGTTCAGACACTTAGGTATGCCGAGGAAGCCTGCTACAATGGGACATTGGTCATGAAGGCTTTCAGCTCTGGTTTGGAAATAGGCGCTTGTAATTGGTCTATACACAGTCCCAAAAGAGACATTGCGGTTATTTCACGCTCTATCTTTGCTCCTGATCATGCAATGAGTTTTGATTATCGTGCTCTTCAAGGGAATGATATCATACTATATTCAGATTTATCATCCATGGATGCCATGGAAGATGTTGAGGATGATGATGGTTACTCTGTCCTTTCTACTAGCAGTTTGTCAGCTCTTAGGTATTCTTACTTTGCATGATTTTACCAGTGTCCTTGTGAGGTTCTATTAATTTCTTTCGGCACTGTAATTTGGCTCTTATTCTTTTGGATTTGCCATTTGACCAAATGTGCTTTCACGTTCTACATCCTGAAATGGCAACACTGAAACTTTCTGCCTTCTTTTATGAACTTCAGTAGCACTGACAATAACATCTGGGAGGAGTCCAGCAAATCGATACTTAGCACTGATGACAATTTAGAAGAAAGGGAGAAACTCTCATATCTATGCTCCTGCATGACAGATTCTCTTAAAGCTGGTGGTTCTGTCCTTATCGCCATCAATCGACTTGGAACCCTTCTGCAACTTTTGGAGCAGATATCAGATTCTCTAGAATCTTTGCCTCTGAAGGTAGCTAATTACTCTGTTTTCTTCTTTAGCTCATCACATTTTGGTTCATTCAACTTGATTTCCTCTTCATTTTAGTATGAAGTCCTAATTTGGTCTGTTTAGTCGCCATATTTTTTTTTGGTAGTCAATGTAACCCTTCTGTCTAAATCTGTTGACAGTATACCATTCATTAGTCACATGATCGTAGTTCCTGAGACAAAAACAATGTTTAGAGGGACAAAATTGACCAAATCAAGACATCAGCCACTCAATTGACTCTAGACTTAAAGTTGGAGGGTGTAATTGGCCTTTTTTGTTGTTGTTTGTTTTTTTTTTTTTTTTTTTTTTGTTGATGGTTCAGCACTGGACGGGTCCTGATGAGGTAATATGTTGTGGTGCCTCTTCATTTTTGTTTCAAATTAACCCTGAAATTGGAACAGTTTGGTCCAGGTGTATTGGTGAGGCCTAAATAATCAAATCTCAATGGGTTACATTTTGCTTAGGTGATGTGTAGGTGGCAAAACGTTGGGTTCATCCTTTTTCTGTAAAGTGTGCTTTTGCCTTTCTGTGCATCAATCACATGCAAACTTAATGCACGGACTTCTTTGTAACCAACAAAATGAATCTTGGAGGGTTTCCATGTGCCTATCACCTTGGGCATTGCCAGAGGGCCTTCATGTGCTGGGGCATAATGAAGCTGTTATTCAATCTAGTTCACTTCAGAGACACCCAGGGAACATGTTAACTGTAGAATCATTTGACAGAACTAAGAAGATGTTTAGATAATCCATCTTGCTTGTGCTGCTTAAGCGGCATGCTTTCTGCATGTTATTGACAAAAGAAGTTTATTTGCAGCAAAAAAAAAAAAAAAAAAAAGCAATAAGTGAATTTACTTCATAGATATGATCATTAAATTGAGAGATGTACAATGTGAAAAACTGATGAAGTCATGGCATACACTTTAGTGGCACATGCTTGTTAACTTAATCAGATTAATGCTGCCTACTTATCAGATTACTGGATCCATGTTTAGGTTCCTATGTATGTTATCTCTTCTGTAGCTGAAGAACTACTGGCATATGCCAATGTCATTCCAGAGTGGCTGTGTGAAGAGCGGCAAGAAAAGGTAAAACATATTTTAGGCCTAATGGCTCCAGCTTGTCTGGAGTTTTTCTTTGATGTGTATCATTCTAGAGTTAGATGTCATACTTATTATCTTGATTGGTGTTGTAGCTCTTTTCAGGTGACCCCTTATTTGCACATGTCAAGCTCATAAAGGAGAACAAGCTTCATATTTTTCCTTCAGTTCATTCGCCAAAGCTTTTGTGAGTCTTGCCCTCCAATTCTTATTTAAGTGCTTGAAGCCAACTCCCTTGCGTGCATTGTCAAATTTTTTCAATGACATCACGATCATTGTGTATGAATTTTTGTTTGAACTATATTTATATTTGCTCCCCAATCAAAATGGTTGACAATTAGTTTATATTGATAAGTGTAGTACTTACAGCTATTAAGAGAAACATTGGAGTAGCCTGATGTTTTTGTAAGAGACTTTTGGTATCCAAATATGGTTCCACAAGCTGTTAGTTGAATTTTATTTGAAACCAAGACACAGATGTCATTGCCAGAGGTTTGTGATAACATCTCCCCAAAAACCCCATTGAAAACTTGTTTTCTTAATTGAACAGGTGTGAATAGGGTATCCTCCCTGATAAAACCCAAAGGTTAGATAAAATTCGACCGACCTGCTGCTACCCCCCCTTTTTTTTTTGGTTGGGTTGGGGGGGTTGTATGTTGTCCTTTGGTTTTTTATCCCTATTTTATATCTTCAGCCTAGCCATCTGTCCTTTTTGCATTTCTCTTCTTCTTTTTTTCCCTCACTTTTCGTTCTCTTATTGGTGATGATTTCTCTGCCTATGGAGCATTTATAAATTAGGATACACCATTAAGGTTGCAACCCATCGACACTAAAAAATGATCAACTTTGGCATTATCTGCCAACTTGTGCTGTGTGCCATCTGTGTGCACTACTTGAAACTGACATCTTGAATATAGAACTAATTGGCAGGAACCATGCATCGTATTCTGTCCTCACTGGAGTCTGCGGCTTGGTCCAGCTGTTCACTTGGTTCATCATTGGTTGGGGGATCCAAATTCTTTGCTTGTTCTAGAGGTGATAATATACAGTGTATTTCAGTGACTTGCATGCTTTCTTATCAAGTTGTAGTTGACTGATACATCTCAATTACACAATATGCAGAGTGGACTGGATGCAGAGCTGGCACTGCTGCCTTTCCAGCCAATGGAAATAAAAGTTCTTCAATGCTCATTTCTCTCCGGAATAAAGTAAGGATTACATTTTGAATTTATTCCATTTTGCCACACTATATTTGTGCTTGTTGATGAGTAAGACATAATTTTTCTGGAATACACTCAATTTTCAGCTCTTATTGTTTTCTGTTCCACGCCCTCCCTCTCTGTCATTCCCTCGTATGTGCGTATTCTTTTTTTCAATGGAACTCTCGAACCAATAAGCCTACAAGGCAATAAGCACTAATGCTTGGTGCATGTCACTTAAGAGGATTGCAACTGTAAGTGCCACCTGAGGCATCAACTATAAGTGAAGGATATATGTTCCACAACTCCGCACCACTTGACTTTCATCAGGTGTTGCTGTGGCATTAAATGGCTATTTGCATGTTAAGCATAAGGGTGTGCCTTGATTTCAAATGGGCTATCTGAATACTGCTGCTTTGCATTTCTTTCTTTTGTTTCTCACAAGTGTGTTTCCTTACAAGGATGTGCACTGCCTACCACTCAACTGTACAGTTTTGTAGACCAAAGGATTTTTTCTTACAACCCTGCTGAACTTAACTATTGGTTTCAATGGTACTACTTCGTTTTCATTTGTCTCGTTTTTTGTTTGTTTGTAGGTTGCGAAAAGTTATGCCTTTGTTGAATATATTGCAGCCAAAAATAACTCTGGTAATCTTTTCTACTTGTTGTATTATACTATATTTTTGGATCAGTTACATTTTCTCAATGTAAAATTTTGGTCACGTGCAATGTATCCACTAAAATACAAATGTTGCAATCAATTCCCTCATTCAAATGGGTTTGCCTTGAAAGGAAAGATTTATAGATCACAGCTTATGATGTAACCCTAGCCATTCACCCAAAACCTCATCAACCAAACCCTCACCATAATCTGTTGTTATTCCTATCCATTTACATCAGACCAATCCCCAAGTCCAACCCAAACATCATCTTCACTTTCGGCCCAATATCACCAAGATAAGTGCAGAACATGGTTAAACCGAAACCTAAGATCCCCTTTTAAGCCTCAGACCTGATTCATGATTAGGTAGGACTTGGATACTCTGGCTTATTCGGATGAAGAGCTTAGTGGGTACTAGGGGAAGATCTCTTCAACCAAATTGAATTTTGGGGGGTTTTATTGTCAATGGTCCTTAGATTTGCTTGTTGATGGAGTGTGCAGCCATGATAACAGTTTGTTTTTGTGATTCGGGGGATTTATATCAGAGGGGAAGGGGATGTAAAACTCTAGGGGACGAGGATGAAGGTATCACTGACAGCTTGGTTGTTTGAAATAGTTTGGGAATACATGTTGAGGGGTAAAGCAGTCATTTGGCATGGACTGCAGGTCATGTGATTTGCAAGTCATCTGTATAATAGTTGCTTTTGACTCCAATATAGACGGTATTCGGACCTTGCAAATCAATTTGAAATAAGGGAGTTCATTGAAAAATTTTGTAGTTAGGTATATTTTAGAATTGAAGAAAGTGCGATTAACCCTACATTTTTCTTATTCCATCTGAGATTTTATTTTACAATATAATCAGATCTGTCCTTTTATGTTTTCCTTGGTAGTAGTTACCTGAGGATTTGAGGCAGCTGATCAGATTTACAAATGTGAATTCGTTCTTGGTCTTTCACTATTCTGAAAATGAAACATTACGCATACCAAGCTTGAAGGGCAGCTCTGAATTAGAAATTTCAACAGACTTAGCTTTCCAGTTCCAGTGGAGAAAGTTAAAGAATGAAGATATGAATATCACGCGATTAAAGGGAGAGCTCTATGTAGATCATGGCAGGCACCGGTTGCTCTCTGGAAGCGAGCCTGCAAAGTTTGCCAAGAGTAGGCCACTTCTTCATTGGGGTTCACCTGATTTGGAAATACTTCTGAATATGTTATCGAATATGGGCATTAATGCATCTGTTGAACAAGGCATGTCTATTGGTGGATCAGAGAAAGCTTGTGTAGTTCATGTTCATGAGCCTAAGAAGGCTTTGATTGAAATAGGAACAACAGGTACTGTTATTAGTGCTGCTGATGAAAATCTGGCCTCCCGCATTTTTGAAGCCATAGATAGTAGTTTGGATGGCATTTAAAAGAAGAACATAGTTTTTTTCTTTTCTTTTTTGTGAAGAAAAAAGGAAAAGAAAATGAGGGTGATTTTCTTTTTTGATTGTCTATCACTCCTAGGCCTTGCACACAAGCATTCTCACTTGTAAATTGTTATTCATCAGTAAAACGACATGTTTAGCGTACTTGCTGCTGTCTCTTTTCTGAGGTTGTCTTGGAGCCATGAATAATCAAAAGAGTTGCATGCTTAGCAAGTCCTTATACTTCCACGACACTTTATTGGCCAATTATTTGGAGGGAGGCATTATTGTTAAATCCAGATTATAAATGGGTTTCCAACTTTTTGAGGGCTCATTCGTAATTTCATTTTCCTCCCCTTTTGGATGATTCCTTGGAGTTTGGCTTGTTCCCATTGCAATAAAGGTGGGATAACCCTGTAGCCATAATCAAGGAAAATCCTTTAAGATGCACTAATCTTGAGCAAAAATAAGCAAGCTGAAGCGATGCATTTCTGATTCAAGTTCTCGAAATGCTATTTCTCCATGATAAGTTCCACGTCTTGCACACCCCCACAATGAGCAATGTTCCAGGTGTTTATTTTTTCTCGTTCAAGGTTTTTTTTTGCTAAGAAAAAAAAAGAGCAATGTAATTTCAAAAACTGTGGAAGTTGTTTCAATACTAGTCAAGGCCAGAGTACGTTTCTCTTTTATTTTTTTTATTTTTTCGAAGCAAGCCTAGAGTATATATTGGTAGTATGTGAGAAGCATTAATCCATATAATGTTCAAACATCATGTCACCAGCAACATTGCCATTGACGGGAGTGTCATGGCCGAGTAGTCTGTCCAACATGGAGGAAGCAAGAAATAGGGGACCCGTAGTTACTTATTTCCCACCTCATCAGTGAACAGGTAGATTTCTCCCCAAGTGACACCATCATTGAAAATGCCAACTAATGGAAAAACACTTTTCCAAGTGACTCCAGTTGTTTCAACCATGTAGTCATACAGCCAAATTCTGAATGACGATATTCTCCATTTAATTTCCCATGAAAGAATAAGAGAGGAAAAACCTGGCAGACTGGCATAGGTATGTACAAAACAATCAGGCAAGCTCTTAAGTTATAATATCTGCAGGCAACACGCCAATTACAAATTTTATTCCAATGGTGCCAATAAGCAATCCTAGGTCACTGATGAATCAAAGCAAAGATGGGGAATAGGTAGAATGATTCATATTCTTGCTCCAAGCAAAGTCATCAAGAAGTTTTTGTAGTCTCCTGATGTGTCACCAATAACTGCATTGTCAAGGCTTGTATTGTACATGTTATAGTACTCCCCTCTGATTTTCATTGTGTCAATTTCAGCTCGAGTTACGATTGCTCTTGTTAGAGAATCTTCATCCGTCCCAAGCCCAATAATGGAACTTCCAATTACCTGGTGACAGTTCAAGCAACATGGAACAGTATTTAAAGATGACTGCAAAGTCCAAAATGGCTCTACTTTCCTCATAACAAGAAATTAAAGGTTAACATTGGATACAGATCCAAAGAAGCAAAGTGTTGTAAATTGAAATTCCGATCCAACTCCTATGGAAGTTTGAAAGATCACGTTCCACTTCAATGACTATCAAAAACCAAGTGCGTCCAGAGCAGGAAAGAAAAACCGGGTTCAGAGAAGTAAAAATGCACCAGTCAAGAAGACAAGCTATGCTGAAGTTGCCGCCAAGAAACTTTATTTCACCTTTTCATGCTAATGAAGGAACATTAAAATGTGTGATCTGTTATGCAAGTTGCAGAGTTTTTGCTAAATGAACATGAACCAAATTAGAATTGTTCTCGCCCATTTGCTTCCTCAGAAGCAGGCACCAAAATCAGTATCTCAGTTTTGTTTGATCTAACAAAAAAAGAAGGGGAAAAATTGGTTCCACCGTACGATGCTTCTTATTAGGTCTTAAACCAATGCAGATGGAGATAGAAGTAAAAGTTGCAACTCCACCAGCTGGATTTACTTTGACGAGTTGTTTGAGAGTAAAAGCCTAACTGGTCACTAGATCATGATTACACTGGTTTGAGTTCGAGGGACTTTAGCAAGAATTCATCCACATTACAAAACCGACAACAAGGAGAGAAGGGATAGGAAAGCTCAAAGAAATTGATTTAGTCTACTCATTCTGCCCACCGAATGTTCATACTCAAGGAGTTCTCAGCCAACCACCGCTAAATTTAAGTAAAAAAAAAATTATAGCAAGTCAGGGATGAGAAACAATACAACTTCCTTGGAACGGAGGAAAGAATTTACCTCAGCAAAATGCTTCTCAGGGGAGTCAATGCACCAAATTACCATTTTCAAAAGAGACTCCAAATCCCCATTCCCACAACCCTTGATATCCTGTTAAAAAAACTCATGAATGATATTCCTGAAGTAATAAAAATTACCAATATTTATTCATAACCTAATCGAAAAACTCAACCTTGTCAATTGTGTTTCCATAGGTTTGCTTATAACAGTCAAAAGTTGCTTTGAGCTGAAAGACATTCCTTGTGCAGAGTATCCAAACAACACCATCACAATCTAATTTCTTTGTTCTGATGGCTTCATGCAGTGTAACTGCCTCTGATTTAGCAACCACCATGTCCACCACTTCTCTATCATACCTGTAGGAGCCAACTAGACCCACCAGAAGCTGCACAAAACCCATGTGGTTCAGATTTCAAAATCCAAATGAATGCATGCACCCAAATTCCACAGTAACAAGCTAAGTAGACTGACTTGAGCACTAGAGCCGCGTATACATTATGGAATGTTTGGCATAGTCCATAGAATACGATGTCCCAGGCACATTTTGTGACACTAGTCAGTTTAGTAAGTTGATGCTTTACCAACTGAAACTTATGCTGATCCTAATAGACAACTATTTTCTGTCAAATGTTTGCTTCTTTTGTTTATGCCTTCGGGGTTGCTTTACCTTTCTGAGTGGCATGTCAACATTAGATGTGATATCCTCTTCAAGTGAGCAATCAAAGAGAGAACAGTAGGCCTGCCTGACTGCCATCAGATGGTGAGGAGATGATGCACATGAGACCTCAACTATCACTTGTAGGTGTTTGGTCCCTTTCTTCTTTTTCTTCAATGCATCCCTTGCCAGTTTAGCATCTCTTTCTGGAGGATCTTGTGCCCACAAAATCACTGCTTTCTGTTACACATCGGAAACCTGAATGATTACATGTGAACATATGGGACTACATGTCGGAGAGTGATGGTTAATAAGAATGCAGCATTCCATTTGGAGTGGATAGGTGATTCAATATTGAGCATAAGAGCCATTTCTAAAATATTGTCTAGATGGAAGCCTATATAAATAAGACTCAGAGTACAGCTATGTAGTCAGATTAACTTTCGTGTCTAGAATAGGTCAAACAAATTCTGGTGCCATTGTCGATCATGTTTACTTTTAGAAATCAAAAACTTATTAATGTCTGAGTTATAGATTGAAAGAAGAGAACGAAAAGAAAACAAAATCAACCCTTTAGTTTCTTATTTCTACAAGTCAACAATGAGATGACCTATCGATGATTTATAATGGGTTTCCCCATTTATTTGTTACTAACTTATTTACCAATTGGAACTGAAAAATGAAATTCCAATTAAAGCAAGGAGATCATTCCATACAATACACATAAATAGAAAATAGATGGGCATATAAACGTGATTTTGTTTCTTAATCTACTGCTTTTCAACAATTAGCATTCACTCTAAACATGTTTGCATGTACGATCTCTGATTCCCATCAAAGACCTGCCTACAGTCATCAGCATCACAACAAAGAGAAGACCACTAAATTCTGAAATATATTGTTCGCAATTTAGTTATTCATATACATTCTAATGTCAGATTTTTTTTTAAGTGTTTTGCTCTTATTATGATAATCAGGACCTAAAGAGTGACATAAGACATACTCCAAAATCACCAGAGAGTTCGGAATGGAGACAATCAATGAGTGATTGATTGTAAAGCTGCTGATAGCTGTCCTTAATTATTCTCCTTTGGTTTGCATTCCTGCAACCCAGTATCCGTATTACAGCCTTCTCATCCGTTCCCAATCCTAGATTTAATTGCAAACACACAGCAAGAACCATGTATTGTAAGACGAAAAATACAGCAACAGTCAATCTGTCACTCATGAACAAACACATTCATCAGAACATAATTAACATTTTAGATGAATATTGTAATAGATACAAAGATCTTAAAACCTTGGAAGGAATGATAGGAAATTTATAAAGGAAATAGAAAAGAACTGATGAATGGATGATAATATAATTAAAACTAATTACCCATGGACAGAAATTCAACGAATAGATGGGAAAAGAAACATATTCATTATGGAATTTCAAAAATTCAATTTCTGTCTACGTTATGTTTAACCAGGGAATTAAACATAAATAATTCGCATGTCATTGCTGGGAAAACATCAGAGGATACAGGAAAAACTGGAAAGAAAGTTGGCACGCATAAAATAGACCAACGAACCAAATTGTTAATTACAGTAAACATAACTTAAATATAAGTATTAAAAGCTCGCAAGAATATGATAACTCAGTTCCAGTAATCCCATATATAATCGAAAGTACAATATATCTGAGAACCCAGAAAAAGAAACACGAAAAGAGACTTCAGGATCATTTCATCAACGACACACAAAAAATCCAAATACAGAAACTTTTAGACGAAGATAATCGAATTTCAATCTGAGCCCTCTCTGATAACTGCAATGAATGTACGCACACACACATAAACATACACACGTAAGCGAACACGTTGAATTGAAAACGAAGGGTGCCCGAGAATAAAATAACAGCAGATGAACTTCAGGGCAATCAGTAACCCAAGCACACTGACACAGAGACACACCATCAAAGGATTTCTTGAGTCGCTCACAGTCTTCGTCTGCAGAAGGAACCACATCCGGCACTCTCAACGTAGCCATTTTCCCTCCGCTGTCTTGAGTTTTTTCTCCGCTAAGCAGATTCAGTGAACTCAACTCCGTAAAGAAAAAAAATTGGCTTTTTTGTTTTAAGACTATGGGACTGAGAGGTTATCTAAGCAAGCGTGTTTGTTCTTTGGCTGTCTTTGGTTTTTTTTTGTCCTTCTCAGCTCTGTTTCCTCTTTGTCAGTTGGTTTCCCTCCTCGTCGGGGCTCAAACCACGCTGGAATAAAGAACTTCTAAGTCTATATTTCGATGGGACGAAAATGCCCTCCTTTATATTTTATAGAAGTTTGAGGGGTGAATTATATATTCTTACGTTATGGTGTCTCAAGTGAGAAGTCCCTCATCTTTACTTAATTTATGACTCGCCTCTTCACATTCATGATATTTCTCCTCGGAGTACTACTTTCCAGTCTATTTCTATGAATATATATCCTCTTTCACTATTTCTCAATTGAACACCACGTCATAAACTTTTCTAGATATACGTAACATCCAACATAAAACGTAACAGCCTTAATTGGTCGTTGGACTTTCCAACAACTATGCTCAGTTTTTGTTTTCGTTTTTTTTTTGCTTTCTTGTGCTCAAGAATTAAAGCTGACCCACCAATTAAAGACTAACAGATAAGATCAGCAAAGTGATCCTTCCAACTCATCAGTTGTTATGATAGATGGTAGCCTCGATAGGACATATAATAAGCAGAATACCAAAATCTGAGCTCTACCTGGACACCACTGCATGGATCTTCCTGTATGGACCTACTAATTATTTATGCAGATACTCATCTCAACAACCAATTAACCAGATGGTCAGAGAGCCCACAAGGATTGTCTTTTTCTCGTGATTTTCGCACATTCAAATCATGGCCGTGTCGTTTTATCTGGGATGGGAAGCATAAAGATCCATTCATGTTCAAATTGCAGAGGTAATACTTGGGTTCGGTAAAAGCAAACACTGCCCAGCAGCTAGCTCCTGGCCTCCACAGGATTCTCACAGACTTTTGTTAATAACCCACTTAGTGATCATGCTCACAAGAACTTATTAATTATATGCGTATCCGAGCTTCAATGAGCTGCCTAACAAATCACGTCAACTTAAATATCAATAACTTGCTTTAATTATATATATATTTGTATAATTAAAGGACATGTACTTGCTTCATATATATGCATCTTTTTCTTTGAAAAATGCGATTTCAATCTTGAGGAGCCAAGTCTCCTCTTATGCTGGAGTTCTTTCTAGAGTCTCTTGTAGAATCATATCATGTTAATTAGTGGGTTGCATGTACTAGAAAGCTACTTGGCTAAATTAATCAACAGCAAAGTGCAATTCTACTACTTAATCTTCCGAGAACTATATATCCACCAAATCTAGTTTTGAGGTAGTGAATACAAACGTGCTGAGCATGAGTGAGTAACGAGACGTTGCTGCTATTAGTTTGATCGAGGAACTCCAGCACATGGATAATATACCCCACATATGATCAACAAAAATGATAGCCCATATCAGACAACAGCCTCGTACGTGTGTTCGACAACTCAGGTCGAAGGCACTTAGCTGTCTAACTTCAATTCTGTGAGCTGGTCCATGTCCATGTGAGTTTGCCTCACTGAGATCAGAGTCAATGGCCGTGATGTATTACTTAGAGGGCAAGCACTAGTTGGCTGCTAGTTAGAACCGATAATATTTAATACCAGTAGTCGCTCTAAAGACGTACGTACGTACGTATCAAACGACGACGTATTATCATATAGCTCTGACCATAGCATATGGTTCATATATAATATAAACAATATATAATAATTGTCATCCAATTCGCACCCAATGTCTAAGAGGAAATGATGAAGTTGTGGATAAGTAGAATCTTTCTTTTTCAATTAATATATACATGTTACACGTGCTATATATATACTTGGAAGGAGCAATCAAGAACGTCAAAACAATTAATTAATAGAGGGAGATATATATGTATTTTAAAGATCATAAAATATATATTAGATTTGATATTTGGACCCCAGCTTTTATTATATGGCCTGTATTCTTCACGATCTTTATTACATAAGAGTTTTCTAGTTATGGTATGATTGATTGGTGGGGGCGGGGCACGTTGGTAGTAATCAAATATTAGTAGGTTAAAATAATGAATTGTGACAAATCCTGGGATGTCTACCATATACACCAGAATGTAGGGGCAACAAAGCAATAATTTGAAAATGACATTAATAAGTAATTAAAGGTGCTAAACGACTACCTCCTCTAATTAAGTCAGAATTTGTAACTCTCTCATTTACTAATTTCTTATGGAAACATCACCGACCATTATTGAAATTTAACCATTTAAAAACCCTTTTTTTAATTCTTCTGTTTCTCTGTTTAGAACTGTTGTGTGTGTTTGTTTTTGGGTACGTAATGAAGAAGAAAATAATTATTGTCACTATTTTCTATTTACCAAATAAAAGTATTCCAAATTTGGATTAAGAAACATTAAAAAATTTTAGAGCAACTTCATGTTGGAATTCATAAAATTAATCTAGTTCTAATATTAAATTAATTACATCGTTCGGATTTTAATTTACAAGTTCAATATTTACTGGATTTAGAAGAGCATTAATTTTCCCCTCGATCATTAAATTCTAAATTCTGTTTCATTTCTGTTTTACAATTCCTATTATTATATATCTCAGTAATCTTTTAGATACCCAATATGCCCCTCTAACAGTTGATCAAAGACGAAATTGACCTTTCTGGTTAGCTTATATAAAAGTTTGTCATGGCTGGGAAGATCTCCACCCTCATTTCACAATTCCGAAACAAAGAATGGCTCAAGCTTGTGAATTGGAAACTCTCAACAAGGCCTTCTCAGGTTCTTTGCTTCCCTCCCTTTTCACTAAAGTTATTTATACTTCACCTTTCTTGAAACCCAAAAAGAAATTACTTTAAGAACATGTCAAAGGGGTTTTCTTTTTAGTTGAAGTTTATGGCATAAGGTGGAATCAAAGTTGTAGACATCTTCCTACATACTTTTCTCCATATTTTTCCACATTGCTCGCTCTCAGAACATTTCTATTCACTTTTTCCTTTGTAGGCCAATATGCTGCTGCATATATATCATCTACTCTTTCTGTCACTAAATTTACTCCAACAGCAAAACAACCGCCTCTATGCTCAATTCTATGTCTCACAGAAAACCCTCCCTTCCCCATCCCTTCTCTATTGATGTGTTTGTGCTCCTAGCTTATAGTGTCTAGATCACATTGTATCTTCATTGTCTTTCTTTGCTCTTTCCTTCAGAACCTTATATATATGTTTCTATCTACGGTTAGGAAATTCCATTTCCTCCTTAATTTAAAGGTGAGAAACAGTTCTGTTAGTAACAATTGGAATGTTGTAACCTTAAGCAGGACATGGAATCCACGAGCAGGCATTGATATCAATATTGGGGAAGTGGGAGCCTGAGGAAAGGAATATCCTTCCGGAAGGGAAATCCCCACTTCTTCAAAGAGGTATGAACGCAATTTTGAGCGGTGGGATGATCACTATGTCAAGCTTCTCAAGCGCGAATTCATTGCGTTTTAAGGTACCGCTTTGAGCTGATCCTCTTACAGCTTCAGATAACACTGACCTGGGGACTGTCTTAATTAGCATGAGCTCCTTGACTTCTTGAGTAGTGGATGTTCTTCTGCTTATATCTGATGTCACCACTTATCTAATTTGATTTTCCAGATGCTTTATGGTAGTCATACGATAAGTTCTTAGGATCTTAATGATTTTACATGAAGTGAATTAGAATCGACCGCGTATTATACAACTGACGTGGCATGTGCATCACTTGGAAATAATCAGAACGCTGTGGTGCTTTGGACCATGCATCCATGGGAGAGGGATGCTCGGTTGGTAAAGGAGGCCTTAGAGAAGGGTCCACAGTTGTATGGTATTATCGTAGAGGTTGCATGCACCAGATCAGCTGAGGAGCTATTGGGAGCAAGGAGGGCCTACCATTCCCTCTTTGACCACTCAATCGAGGAAGATGTTGCCCACCACATCAAAAGCAATGAACGCAAGGTGTATAACCTTAACCTGAAGTTTACTTGGTGAAATAATCCGCCATTATTTGGATCTCCAATCATCGAATTAAGTCATGGAAATTCATATCTTCTTTTAACTCATGGAGATTCATTCAATGACCAGCTAGAAACTTTGAGGCTCGAGCTTTTTAACCATCTTGATCCAGTTTATTCATGAAGTACTGTTTAATTTGTGTATAGTTGTACAAATTAGTCACTGATGGACTCATTCGTCAACCAATATGTAGCCATTTTTCATTTGAGAACATGAGACCAAAACCCTATGCAAAACATGCATTCTGTGATCTCGTTTTCCTACCAAGCAAGTACTTAATGGCTCATCCATTTTGGGCTATATTGGACTCATTTGAAATTTAGAACAAGGCACTGTTGGCTTCAAATGTTTAGGCCTAAGATTATAGGTTGAAAGCTAGGCTGAAAAAAAGAACAAACCCAAGCCCCATCATGTGGTGGTTCCAGAGCTTAGTTGGCCTCCTGCAAATTCATTTTCAAGCCCACACTATCAGTTAAATTAGTTTGAACTTCAAAAAAGAGAATGATTTGAAAAGATGAAGGGAAAGAAAAAGGCTTATGACTGGCTATTTTGTTCTTTGAACAGCTCTTGGTTGCACTTGTTAGTGCCTACAGGTACGAAGGAACAAAGGTTAAGGAAGATGCAGCAAAATCTGAGGCCAAAGAACTTCATAATGCCATTAAAAATGCTGATAAGAGGAAGCCCATCGAGGATGATGAGGTAGTAAGGATACTAACAACAAGGAGCAAGCCCCATCTCCAAGCAATATATAAGCACTACAAGGAGATCTCCGGCAAGAACATCGATGAGGTATGGGATGAAGAAAACCATTGAAGACAACGGACAATACAAATGACAATCTAATTAAGTCTTTCTTTCATCACAACATGTTCATTGAAAGGCTTAACTTTTGTTTAGGACCTCGATGCTGATTTGCTATTGAAAGACACAGTGCAGTGTCTATGCACTCCTCCAAAGTACTTTAGCAAGGTAACATGAAGCCATAACCAGATGACAATGATATCCAATTTGTTATTTGTATTCACATTTTTAATTAACATGTTGATCTTTTATAAGGTCCTGGACACGACACTGGAAAAGGATGTAGATAAGATGACCAAAAAAGCACTGACTCGAGTGATTGTAACTCGAGCTGACACAGATATGAAGGAGATCAAAGAGGAGTACAATAAACAATATGGAGTTTCTTTGTCTGAGAAAATTGAAGACACATCCAATGGGAACTATAAGGATTTTTTGCTCACTTTGATTGCAAGAGGTGGCTAATGGGAAATATGGGCATTCAAATCTGGCTAGTACTTGGTCATTATAATGTCTTCTCTGATTTGGTTGTTGATCATCTTCAATTTGAGGCATGTTTTCTTGCGCTTGTGTGAGTATTATATAAGCGGAAACATTTTCTTATCTACTATATAAAACCTTTCTTTTGTGTTGGTTCCCATTTGATACAGTAAGGCTGGTAGAAATCTTCAAGTATCATTCATCCACTAGTGACCACGCATATTTCGGTTTGGGTGTTTGGTAGTCTGCGAGAAAGTTGAAAAGGAAAAGGAAACATAAAGCGTAGTGGATATCACATGATCTCTTGTTTCTCTTTGCGTTTCCGTTGCTTCTCCCTTTCTCCCCTCGAGGACGTCGTACTTCCTCCCTTACTCTGTTTTGCCCTGCTTTTGGTCGTACCCATTAATTATTGGTCATCAATTTCGGTCCCAAAAAAAAAAAGGAAAAACGTGTCAAAATTTGGGATCAAAATTCTCCCAGTATGTCTCGACTCTTTGGTGATGCCAAAATATTCAAATATAGTGATTATACTTCACTTGGATTTGTATAAACTCGGTTCCTTAAGAGCCCTCTGGTTTAGTTTGTTTCGTGGGTGGTTTGAATAATTTTTCATGGATGCCCAGATCACAGATTCAATTATTATCAGACATAGATAATAGAAATGTTCTTGGCAACCAACTCTTTATAAAAACGCTCACTGAAAGGAAAACATACATAGTCACGATCCATAGAAACTCAAGACAAGACAAGGGAAAATAAAGACACCCAGAAACAGAGTCCAACTGAGAACAACAGCATTCATAAAGTAAATTCGAAAACCACCCATAGCATAGAATCTTTAATCTTCCTTCCCAAGCAAAGTAAGGAGGAAGGCCTTGTAATCCCCTGAAGTTTCCTTGGCCACTGCATGATCAAGGGAAACACTGTTCCTCTGGAGGTAAAGCTCCTTGATGTCCCTCAGGTCCCTCTCTGCCCTCGTGACAATAACCCGAATGAGTGCATCCTCGTCGCTGCCAACCCCTTTGATTGCATTGCGCAGTACCTAGCGCATAGCCAAAAAATGCTCCTATAGTGAGTTAATTTGTGAGTGAAAATGGAAGGAAAAAAATTATAAATTCTATGAAAATTTAACCTTTTCATAGTACTTCTTTGGATCACTAATGCACCGAATGACAGTACGCAATGCCTTCTGAATCTCGTTACGTTTATCACCCAACATGTTCTGGAAAAAGAATAAAAACGAAAACAGCGGGTAATAGAACAGAACAACTTAAATTGGTGGTTGAAACGTAGAGGTTCCTCTTTTTTAGTTTTGTTGTTTTGTGAGGATTAATCTTAACAATCGATAGAGATCGATTAACCGGCTTTATGAGGTACTAATAGTGTAAACAAACAATTAGCAGCAGTACAAATTAGTTTTTTTCAAGCATTTTCTTACAATTTCTGCTGTGTTAAACTTCCAAAAGAGAAGACAGTATGTGAACCTTAGTGATGGAAGTGCCATGCTCATCTCTGTAGCGGTTAAAAGATGCGATGAGCTGAGTCTTGCTCCTTGTAGTGAGGATCCTGATAACTTCTTCATAATCCGATTCTTTGTCTTTGATAGCATGGTGAAGAATATCAGCTTCAGTTTTTGCTTGTCTCTCATTTAGCTCTTGGCCATCATACCGATAAGCAGAGACCAGGCCAACCAAGAGCTGCAAAAATGACCAGAAACCACCAAGACCCTCAGAATTATTCAACCTAAGAATTTATCAAGAAACAACTACAAAAATTCAAGAGCTGGCTATATTATATACATGCCTTGCGCAAATCGCCCGTGGTATGGGCAGCCACATCTTCTTCCAAGGACCGCTTGTAGCGATTATGGTAGGCTCTTCTCACCCCCAAGAGCTCTTCAGGACAGTGGATGCAAGAAATTTCGATGATAACATGGTAATTGGTCTCAGCTTTCCTAAGGGCTACATTAGCCAAAACAGCATCTCTGTCAAATGGATCCAATATCCACCGGTACACCGCTTTCTGTGTTCACAAAGATTGAATTTGTTTAGACATAACATAAAAACAATTGGTACAAACCAGAAGGAAAATTTTCTGTTGGGACATTCACAGAGTGAAAACTCATCCAACCCCCGAGAAAATGACCTTTGTGACTACAATATTCGTTCCAAGGTTCTACGAATCATGTGAAATAGATCTTATGTTTAAGCCTAATTGACTAGGAACAGCAATTCATTGTTCACCCAAAAATCTTGTTTAGATAGAGAAAAGAACGACGATAATAATGATTGCCTAACCTCCAAGTCGCCTGAGAGCTCGGACTCGAGACGCTTGATGAGATCCTCCTGATAAAGGTCCTCATAGGCTTGCCTAATTTGCTTCCTTTGAACGGCATTTCTATGTCCGAGTACAGAGATCACAGCCTTCTCATTAGTTCCCCATCCTAACAAGTTCAACAAAAGAGGAGAAATAAAAAAAAAAAAGTAATGTTATTAGTGCTCTTCGCAACGTATAATCAGCCTTCACATAAAATGATCTTCTGATTTTTCTTAGTTATTTGCATCAATCCAGATTACAAAGGGAAAATCAAAACAAATGAAGAAATATGAAATGGTTCAAATGTTCCACAGATTTAAACCACGACTTAGCATCGCATGTCCACACAAATCTCAGTCCTCAGAAAGAAATAAAGACACCGCTATCTAATGACTTCTCAAAATCAAGAAGGTACATGGAAAGAAAAAAAATGAAGGAATGGACAATTTTTAACCTTCAAAAGCCTTTCGGAGAGCTTCTGCGTCTTCATGAGCAGAAGCATGTTCAGCAACAATGATGGTAGCCATTTTTTAGCTTCTCAATCTTTCTCAAGCTAAGACTGCTGATCTGAAGGAGATTTCCCTATGACAGTACTACTTATGCTGCTATACACTCTTAGGCGACCCTCTATGTTTTGATTTCAGAACCCACTAAGAAATTTCTTTCCACCAGACCTTGGTTAACTTAGAAGTTAAGTATCCAATAAATGACATCCTAAATTAGGTATTCCTACTGATACTGTATTCGATGTGGTTTAGCTGGCTGTGATTCTTATATAATTAATGTCTTCTATCTTGGCTTTTTCTGATAGGGTAATTTCCGGTTTTCCTTGGCAGTACAGAAATGTTCTCTCCTATAAACAGGCATGGATTAATTGAGTATCTGACTCTCTATGAACCAATATTAATGCTTTACCACTGATGCGACGTACACATAACACAGCTATTTGTTGTCACTATTATCACTAACCAGTTGGCACTAATCATAACTATCAACACAATTATTTTGAGGCAAATCAAGCAAGTGATGAGGCGCCCCACTATTTATCTTGTAATTGTTCAATAACATGTGTTGGACTGTCATTCCTCCTAAAACCAATTGATGTTAGGAAAATGTCACTCAAGTATTTTATGATATTTGGCATCATACCAAGTGGGCTTGTTCTAAAAACGCTCGCAGAGAGTGACATCGTGGAACTCCAACAACATGAATAGAACTAGAGCCGTCTGATAAAGTATTAAAATTCACTAAATATCAGCAATGTCATCTGAGAACTAAGTGGTGATGCAGAATGCGCTTGTAGAATTTTAGATTTATCAAACTAGACGAGAGTTCAGTGAAGACAAACCAAAACAAGGGACAAACAAATCTTGTGTTTTTTTTTTCCCTCCTTTGTTTCTTTCTTCTGTGTTTACAATTAGGGACTGGTCAATATGGTCATGACCTCTTATGTCATGCAAATAACACGACCGTTCATGGATTGAAGAACGAGGGAATCTTATTTTATAGTATTCAAGCACGGAATTAAGGCAAGATATCACTTTCTGGCTCGATCATATTTTGTTTTAATCCGATGAATGCATGCAAAGATAAGTAGAAGCCATTACAACAAAAAAAGAACTGTTAGAGAATCTCAATTGGTAAATCCTCCTCTACAGATCAGACAATGGTCTTCATCGAGATAGTTTAATCTTGATGATGATACACATAGACTTATCTCCAATATTCAATTAATATTGATTAAAAAAAAGGTTAAATGAGGATGTGCCAACTCATGAACTCAGTGACGTTTCTCTCTGTCATTTTACCTTCTTGATGAGTAAGCATGTCCGGCCCAAAACCATTGACCTCCATTAAGAGATGATGATCGCATTAAGAAGAAGAACCAAAAGAAGTACAGAGTAGAAGAAAATGACTGCAGATTAACCCATTCGATATATATGGAGGCACATTGTAATTTGTAAGTAATTAAAGAAAGTGAAAAGTGGGGTACTTTACATGCAGATCCGTGCATATGTATTAAGAATAATACCTTTGCAAGCCTTTTGGAGAGCTTCAGCGTCTTCAACAGGAGAAAAGTGGTCAGGGGTAATGAGGGTAGCCATTGTTAAGCTCTTGAACTTCTAATATAGAGATGATGATATATGTGAAGTAGACCCTCCCAATGGCCATTCTATTTATAAATCCTCTTCAGCATCAAAATTAACGCCTGCTCACGTTATTCATGTTTGGAGTACCTTACTTTTTCTGAGCATGTTTGGACGTTACTTCTATGTGAAGAACAGACACTGATCAGAATCTCTTTCTCGCGCGACCACCGATTATTATCTCAAAAAAAAAAAAAAGGGCAAAAGAAAATTAAAAAAAAAAAAGGTCAGGAAACAAAAAAAATGATTAAAAAAAAAATGTTTTCCACTGTGTTGTAGCTAGTCTGATGATCATATATATTGGCAGTCTGTGTTTGCATGCATGTACAGATCATGTGACGAGATTTTGGCGCAAAAGTACTAGTAATCTTTAGCTTATCTTAGTGGGTGCCTAACAATCTCAGTCTATTTTTTACATTGCTCAAAATCCAAAACGATCTATGCGTTCACACGGGATACGCAACATATTATATCCTCTGCATGGGACAGCTTTTGTCTGTACATCTGCTTTGTTTACAAATGTCTAAACCTCGTAGTGAGATTCGCTCAGTACGATGAATTTAAATCTAATTAGCATCTCTAATTAAGAACAAAACCCGTACTTAACACACGATCAGACACTCTTTGGCGCTGGTCTTATTCACACTTTAGTAGTAGTTAACTGGACAGGTAGATTGGCTAATTACATTTAGTTACGTATATCAACAACTCCACAGGTGGAACAATCAATGCTGTGAAGCCACCAAAGCCTTGTTTTTTCCACCACCACCAGTAAACGAGGAAAAGAAAATTGATCTAGATCAACCTTGAAAAGACAATTAGGTGGTCTAAGTAAGACCTCCCGGCCCACTGTCAAGTGTCTTGTGCAAAACCACGTACTTTACGAAGCACAAGATCAAAAGTTTATTTGAACACAATCCGAAAACTTTAGCAATTATTTTTCTCTGAACTGCTCTTGATCACCTACTTTCGAATTAGGTCGATCTAGTCAGGGTTTATAACACGTGTCGTGATCTCTATAACCTAGGTAGCTGGAGCTAATTGCTGTGTCATCAGTACAGCTTCACCAAAAAAATTAATATTATATATATATATATTATATGACCGGCCCGTTTGTCTTCTTACATATGCTGTCGACACAACAGGAGAAAGCACAAGCAAAGAAATACCATTAGGAAGACGTCACATAAATCAGTGACATGAAAACTCACCAATTAGGCTTGCTTAGTTGTACCTATATATATGTAGATGGAATATATTAAATATTGATACTAAATATGGCTCTAGAAGATCATCATTTTGAACTTTGATTTTGAAAGGTTCATTAATTAATTCTTATGCTTGAGGTCACAATTAATTAGCACTATAATATTGAATTGCTTTTCAACCCAATACCTGATCAATGTATTAATGGGTCAGGAATGTAATGACCATATGCACAGTCGTTTAGTAACAGAAGATATCATTAGGAGTTCACAAAAAGCCATTTTATTTACAAAAGTCTAAGCTGCAGGCCAGCCTGAGCCTGAAGTACTTGTTGTGGACATATTAGGGACAATGTTGCGATCAGTGGGTTCGCGTTCTGGAATCAGATTTTGACACAGGCTACAGATTCTGGCTCTCTCCTGAAGTCCTGATCAGACAGGAACGCGGAATTGGCTTTGGTTTTAAGCAGTAAAATATTTCTTTATATTGTGTAGTGCATAACCGCCCACAACAATGATTCCATGGCCCAATGGATAAGGCGCTGGTCTACGGAACCAGAGATTCTGGGTTCGATCCCCAGTGGAGTCGATTTCTGCTCTTGAGAAAAAGTTTTCCTGCACTTGTGAACGGCCAGAGACTACCTAGTGGCCCATAAACAATAAAAGAGAGCCAGAGACAGTGGGCCGAGCCCAGACCAAAATTTTTTAGATTTTTTTTTTTATTTTCCTCCCAAATTTATTTGATCTTCTAATTCAAAATGTTTAATGATATACCATGGGACCATCACTTTGTTTGTACGAGAGAATGTTATCATTTGAAATAACACAAAAATTATATAGGCTTTGCTAGCTCTACATATTATGTGGCATTTGTGTTATAAAATTTTGGTCACTTGTAAAAAAAAATAACTACAAAATAATTTATTTTTTTATTATAATAAATATAAAAAAATTTATTCAAATCATCTTGTTGTTCATTTTTTTCATTAATTCTTATATTTTAAAATTTTAACTATCTATAAATTTTTTCATACAAATACCAAGTTTAATGTTTTAAATTCAGCTTAAGAATAAATAACTCGCAACTGTTGATAAAGAATTGAGTATGGACGATGTTCCAAAAATAAAAATTAGTTTTAAAAATTAGCCGAAGAAGGAAAAATAAATCATGTTATTCGAACATAATATAAATGGAGCCAAAAAAAACTATTTTATCAAACGAAACGTAAAAGCGAATCACCAATAGGTCAGACCCGCCAGAGTCTCGAATGTCAAACGAGTGCTCCACGTGGGCGCATTTATCTAATTAATTAATCTTCGAAATGACCGTTCTGTCCAAAAAAATGGATAGACGATACACTCAACCGAAAGGCTCTGGTCGGCCCAATTGAAAGGGACGTAGGAAACGACGTCGACCACGAACTAGATCCACCAACGGGGCCCACCACCAAATGAAACCCAAATGAAACCCAAATGACAGTCACGAAATAAACTTCCCTGAAATGAAATTGAAATCTACCTCCAGCCAATGACGTTCGAGCATTAGATCGTTCACTCCTAGCCACAAGCTCAGATACGCCCGTACACGTGTCGCTCGAAACGCCAAACTCCTCCCCAACTCCACCAATCACATACTCCACGTGATGTCACGTGCACTTGAACCCCACCCCACCCTGCTCTGGAAAACTCCTTCCTGTGTGTTTGAACGACGAGAACTACTACGACAAGTACAGCAACAGCACACGTACAGAAAAAAGAAAAAAAAAACCTCTTCGCATATTGTTCTGGTCCCGGAGTTTGATGCTATCTCTGTAAGCCTTTCTTGGAATTTCGGCAAATGTGCGAGTCAATCTACGTGCCAGGCTATGAATTGGGTTTCTACATAGAGATTCGCTCTGAGTTTTTCAGAGATGTTTGATTGGAACGACGAAGAGGTAACCAAACTCCGTTTTTATGCTATTATTTTTCTTCTTTTTCCCCCCCTGAATACCCAATTTTTATTAATTACTTTGAGTTATTTTATTTGTTGAAACATGCGCATGTAATTACGTGTGCTTTTTTGGGTGTGAAATGATTGAATTTTGGTAGATATGGTTTCATGGTGTGAGTGTAAGATGATTATAGGTGTATGAGAATTCGAGCTAAAGTTGTGAACTTGCTTTCTGGGTATGTTAAGGTTTCTCTGTTCTTGTTGTGGGATGATTTTTCTTTTTTCCTTTGCAATTCGTGAATATGGCAATTGAATCCTGAATTATGTTGATCTTGTTATGTAAAGGAATTAAACACAGCTATGCTCCATGTAGTTTTAACATCTTATTCTCTGCTGCTGACTATTTTGAATATTAATAACCAAGGAAAAGAGAAACAATCAGAAAAAACTCCAATTGATTTCTTTTCATTATAAATTTTTCCATATATATTCGTATTTTGGACTAAAGAAATCGACTTAGATGTTCAACATGCTATTAGAGAGAGAATGTCGGAATCCAAAAATTTAGATGATGCTTTTTCTTGAACAGACGGAATATGGGTAATATCCTTAACGTATAAGGAATGATGAAATACTCGAAGTGGAACTGTCATCTCTGTTGGAAATAGAACGTCAATTTCAGGAGCTTAAAATAGTCATCTGTCTGCTTTAGGTTTGAATAGTACTTAGAATGCAAAAAATAGGAGTGGAAGTTAGTCTGTATCATGCAGGGAAGAGTTCTTTGGAGTTAAAGCAACATGAAGGAACAAGGATTGGGCCGAACTGGACAAACTGTATTTCTGAAGAGTGATATTCCAATGAAAAGGCTTATTAGTTATCCAGGAAAAGATATCCAATATGGATTAGTGCTCCAGGGAGAGTCATAAAGTAGATATTGATCTGGGGTGCTTATGATTTATCTGAAAGATTAAAGTGCTTGTTAAGCTTTGGAGGAGCTAAGACTTAAAAGGAGCTTGTAACTTTCTAGTAAAGTGTACAGCTTGTTAAAGCAAAGGCTTGGAATCAAATCCCCCATTCATCAGAATACAGAGTTCATGGGAAGGACGCCCATTGTCCTGTAATGAGGAAGATGAAGTGAAGAACCCTGGTTATCTTGTCTTTTCTTAAAAATCTGCAGCTTGGGTTGACTCAGTGCACTTTTAATTTCCAGATCCTTTTCTTTTAGCAGTGAATAACCAGTAATGGTTTAGTGGCATGAGTCGAGTTGTTTTAGTCATCTTGTGTCCAAAGGGATTGTCAGGATGGCTGCTTCCTGTATTCTCAGATTGTGGCCTGAATGACTGTTTTCCTGAAGATAAACACGTGAAATTGGACTTTCAACTGTTGAATGATTCCCAATTGTACTCGTGATTCATGCCATGGGGTTTTTTTCGGCAATTTTTTGAAGGGCTGTAATATATGTTGAAGGTTGACTTTTTTTATAGTGATATTGGATGAAGTTTTGGAAATTGATAGCATATTTTTGGGACTACCCCTAAGAGGTGTGTGATTTGCCTCAGGAAAGAAGAATCAGCTAATCAGAAATTTATTTTCTCATCCTTTTAGGTCAGGCTTTTGGTCCCATTATTGCATGAAAGTATGGATTGTATGGATTTATCTGGTTTTCTGACAGAGGGTTTCTGGTCTTCCCTCTGTCAGAGTTCATTGCCAGTTATATAGAACAGGGATTATTATGTAGCAGGGGTATTTCGTAGTCAATTTGAAGCAGATTTTCTTTGCCCTGTAGGGATGGAAAAATTTTAGACGAGGTGGTCTATCTATGTGTTCTACACCAGCGCTTGTTTATATCTCCTAGATTTAGTACATGGTTTTTTATGCTTTTTATGCTACTGTTCCACAAAGAAAAAAAAAAATCATGTTTAAGATTGCAAGGGAAAGAAGGACAAGGATAGTCTTCTAAGTTATTATATTCTAGGTTATGATAGGGGGATTATTTTTAATGATTCACAGATATATATATATAGATGTAAGACATGGGCCATCAAAATGAATTTAAACAACACCTTATTTGGTTGGGTCTTGGTTCATCTGTTTTTTGGGTTTCAAATCATTTCCAGATTTCATGGACATCCTAAATTCAGAACAGCATCATTCTCCTCCTATTTTCTTCCCTTTAATTTTCTTTTGGGTGCCCTTTTGTATTCATCCAATATCCTTGGATTGGTCCCTACAAAAAAGTCCTATGTACTTGGGTTATGCGCTCTTGTCTCTTGGTGCTGTTAAACAAATTCACTAAGGAAAAAGAGAGAGGATAAAGAAAGACAGTGAGAACCCAAAGGCAAATTTTTGGAAAATTGTTTTTATGAAGGTTTCCAAATCACGATGAAATTAAGAGCTTATTAATGTTTGCCTTTTGTTACAGATAAAATTCCATACTACACACGCCTCTGCTATTCCTTGTCCTTCATACCGTCTAGTGCAAAAAGAACTGATTGTTCTGTTTTAACTACTATCTTCTGAAGTTCTTTGGTTTTCTTATGCTCTTCAGGTTATACCTCTCGAGTTAATGCCCTGTCTAAAATTTGTGTTCCATACCTTATCTACATCCTTTGTGACTAATTTTTGAGTGCTCAATCCTCTCACACCTTGCTAGAAGCATTGCTCGTACTTCCAAAAAGCTTAAAAAGTGCTCCTTCAAGCAGTGTATAATTTCTAAGTTTCAACCTTGACTTTTTGAAGGTTTTTGCAATTTCTGTCTGTGAAAAGATTGACCAATTAGGTGGTATTTGCATCCCAAAATTTTGGCCTAATAAAATAACTATAAAATAATCTCTCTCTCCCCATCAAATCATCTCTTTCCATTAAATAAAAATAAAAATTCATTCAAATCATCTCTCTTCATTTTTTTCCCCAACTCTCACAAACCCAAAATTTGGTTTGCAAACACCATCTAAAGATGAGTGCTGATTTTTCAAATGGCCAATTGAAAAATTGAGGTTCATGTTTGAGTTATGGTTCATATTCAAGTTCTTGTTGAGGTCAACTACCTGAGAAAAGTAACAATTTGAGAGACTTTTATGATACTTAATCAGAAGCAATAAACATGTTAAATGCCACAGAGCCTCTGCAAACAAACCTTTCTCTTCTATAAGAATGCCCCAATGAAATTATCTGCTGATAGAGACCAAAGTTGAAAGATGTCACTATTACATAATAGCGATGCTTAATGCTACTTCAAATCAATTTGTGACACTAGTGTCTGGGATATATTGAAAACTACATTTGTCACAGAAAAATGGGGTCATCATGAAAATGGGTACCATCATTCCCATTTCATCCTAAAAGGTTGACATTGCCAAGCCTAAAGAAATCTTAAAAGTGATGGGGCTCCATTGCACTCAGGTTCCTCTTTTTAGCTGCAGCCCCATTTGTCACGATGAAGTTGCAGTTACAAGTGTTTTAATATGAAATGGAGCTATAAAAAAACAATCAATGTTTCTTACATAATCCTATCATCAGCTTTGACTTTGCTGGTTGTGAACTTTTGAGCACTTATGCTGTGGTACAGTATGGGTTGCGTTGCATGCATTTTGCTCACACAAGTAGACCACTGAGTTTTACATGTTTGCATTATGTTTTAGTTTTTAAGCATTTATACAATCAACTGCTCAACGATGTTTTATCTAGTTAGAGAACACTGTTATCAGTACTTGTCATGGTGATGCTCAACCCACATAATTTCAGCTTGCAAACATAATATGGGGTGAGGGTCTGGAGAGCGGTGACCACATTGTGCCTTACCGTGAGGCAAGTGAAGATTATTGCAATAAGAAGGGATGGAACCAAGAAGCTGCTACCATCAAGCCTACTGAGCAGCGAACAGCTGGTGCGAAAATTGATTTGCATGGCAGAAAGCTGGGGAGCAGTTCTGACCTTGACCCCAATGCAAATATTACTACTTCGGGATTTGGCATGGATTCATGGCTGGTTTTGTCTTCATCTAATGCTGCCAAAACTGATCGGGACTCCATTGGTACTGAAGTATCTAACAATTTAACTCAAATTAGTAAGTATACATTATCAAGAGGTGGTAAAAATATCAGTTATTGGAATAAATCACATGTGTGCATACGCATCTTTTTGTGTCCATCTGTGCCTTGACTGAAGGGGCACTATTGTTATTTGATTTGTTTCATTTCTAACTGCATCTATTTTGAAAGCAGAGACAGCTCAACTTGATAAAGATGCTGAAATTTTTCAAAATACCAACGGAGATGAAGGACAAGGCGAATTGATTGACTATGACTGGGCTAACATTGGAAGTTTTGATGATCTCGATCGAATTTTCAGGTAATAAAAAATAGCTGTATACTTCTCTCTGTATGGTAAATTTAATGCTAGGGTTATAAAGACAGAGAATGAGATGCGAAGACAATGATTAAGAGAGGATTATTACATAGCCCTACTTGCACATCTATACACATAATACATTCATACATGTGTATGCTTTTGATATCCGGCAGACAGACTAGTTTCACCCCATTTGTTTTACTTATCACAATACTAACCACTCATAAATGTCTAACAGTTATCAAGTATTGTCTTGACCATTGGACAATATTAACATGGTAGCCAAGCTAAAAGCAAGCAGACATGATGGATAAATCCATACATCTAACCTTGTCGTAAAGGCACTTATCTTTGTGTTTTCTCTTATCAAAACTTGAAAAATACGCCTGCAATATTAAGGTTATGGTGTTACACGTATCTACCAAAATGTGAAAGTTCTCCAAACATCATGGTCCTGTCGTTTGCCTCAAATTATCCACCCATTTTTAGAATTAAAAATGGAAACAATAGAACTTGATATTTAGAAACTTCTTTGGCAATTTTTCTTGCTTGGCTTATTGTCTCTGCTTGAGGTGGAACTAGTGTGTGTAGTTCATTAATCAAATCAATATCAGCAAAATTTCTTTGCCAGTATAACTGCTGTTTTCTGTTTCTTGGAATTTGTAACATAACCCTAATGTCCTAAGCTAAAAAATGCAACAGACCGATGCAAAAATTAGATAGTGGAGCATGAGGAGCTTGGTTAACAGGAAAAGATTTTCTCTGGCCCTTTCTTGTATTTAATAATCCTTCATTTATTCTTATTCTTTGTCTTTGTCTTTGTTCTCTTATATACTATGGTGTCCATCTGACACAATATCCTCACTAAGTGATGATTTTGCAGCAATGATGACCCAGTTTTTGGCCTTGCAAATATTGGTAATGCTGATGAGCCATGGTCTACTTCTAAAGATGTAGCTAATAGCCCCCAAAAAAATTTCCCAATATCTGAGGACTCCCCAATTTTTGGGTCAGGAGAACTAAGGCATTCCTCTGAGCAGTTGGAAATCAGAACAGAATATTTGCAACATGATGACCAGTCATTCCCCATCGATCATGGGAATATCAAAGATCCTGCACTAAATGATGTGCAGACTGCACATGTCCCACATCATTTGGAATATGGTGGAGGTAGAAGGAAGCGTATGGTGAAGGAGAAGGTATTGGAAGTTATTTTGCAGTGCACAAAACCTTTCACTCAAACAAGTGGACCACAGAAATGTTGTAATTTTGTTTCTTTCTTGCAGACAGATAGAGACAAGGTGGGGAAAACCTCTGCTGCAACCTCTCGCCTAGTTGCCAAAAATGTTGTGAACACCAATGAGTTCATGGATAAGGTAACTCTTTTGTTTTTATTTGAGGAAGGGGGAACAAAACCTTCCCTTTCAGCCTACTAACAGTATAGTACTCAATACCTAATCGTGTTGCAATCTGCATTCAAGATTATGACCCAGTATATATTCAACCACAGAGTAATACCAACTGAAAGTAGTCATACACTTGTCATTTTGTTAGAACTCAGTTCTTGGCCCATCTTTGAAGCATTCAGGTAAACAATATCAGACATAAAACATGGACCTGCCATGGATGAACTACTATGTATAATACGTTTGGTACAAGCTGTGGGATTTTGTTAGTTTATTGCTTGTACCATTTTACGTTGTCTTGATACTATTCGTAACTTAAATCGGCTGGAATCAAATGCTTAAACTGTTACATCATTAATTTTCCTCAGAGTTTAAGTTGATAAGAAAACAGTAATTCAAAAGCATTTCCCCTTTTACATGTTGTCTAGACCCCCTTCAGTAGGTGTGGCATAATCCGAGGTATACTTTAAACTTAAAAGGAGAGGTACAATATGGAGATAGTGCTTGAGTTTAGGACTTCTACTCTGATGCCACATTCAATTAATTCTTTAGCATAAACAAAGTGTAAGATAGGATTGGGCTAGCTTTCACTATGGTCTCTAAGTTTAATGCATGCCAGAGTCTCTTAGAAACCTGAAGCAGGAAGAATGGCGACCCCCAGCCTTGGTAGGCAGCAGTTTGATTTGTTGATACTCCCTGTTACTAGTTACTTTCCATTTCCTATCTCTATGGGTACAACTTTTTTCCAGGGACCTATATTTACTAATTACCTGTCTTTTAGCTTAACCGAAGTGTAAGATAGGATTGGGATAGCCTTTCACTATGGTCATAGTTCATCCCAAGCGAGTGTCTCTTCTGTTGAAGAAGCCTTACCTAAGCCGTACCGAGGATTAGCGAACCCCAGTGGTCATAGTTTCAAGCCTCTTAGAAAGCTGAAGCAGTAGTTTACAGCCGGACCATTTTCTATTTCCAGGGATGCACGGCGCGATAGTAATTTTACCTACCATTTACCTTAGATAGTGTAGGGTTTAGCTTTTTTTTTTTTTTTTTTTTTTTAAAAAAAACTTTTGCCCCTTAACTAGAAATAAAGAAAAATAAACTTATGTTTTTAGTGGAAACATGAGATTCTTTATGCTGCAAATTTTATTTTTTATTGTTTGGGGGGAAGGGGGGGGCGGCGTAAGTGGTATGCTGCGACTTTTACTGATGTGCATCTAAGTGTTTCCTTGAACTATTTGGCAGATCTTCTATATTGGAAATAGTTGTCAATCTAGTTTCAAAGTTCCATATGGTTAGTTAGAGACTCCGATGTAATGATATTGGCCTGCCACCTGATTACTTTTTTTCTCGGAGAATTTGAGTATTTGCTGATTGGAGTGTCAGTTTGAAAACTGATTCTGATGTCAAACGACCTAGAGTTGGCTGGCAAATAATCATTTGGTTATTGGTTAAAACTGAAACATTTGGTGTAGTTTAGCTAGAAATCTCCAGATTATTCCACACAGCTGGTAGTTTAATCCTAGCATATGAGGATCGTGTTTTATTTTTCTTTGCGGCTTCCTGAATATGACAGCACCCATCATGGTGACTGTAAAGGTTCGCAAAGTTTTATTTCCTGCACCCAAAACGTATACCTACTATGCCAGTATCTTGTTCATATCTACAGGCTTCTAGGCAAACAAAACTGTTGAAGAGTCAGAGAAAATCAGAGCAGAAGAGTGAGGCAAAGACAGTGCAACATTTGTATGGAACCTGGTCTCCTTCAAGAAACCCATCGAGACAATATGAGAACCAATTGGCTTCCTCAATGCTTCTGTCTCCTCCCTCTTCAATGCTCAGTCAACAGAGGCAGCTTTCAGGAACTGAGTCTTTACAATACAAGCATGTTGCCAATCCATTTTTGGCTGCATCAGCATATGGGAATCTTACAAATCCATATCCTGCCATGCCCGTGCTTGCCCATATTCAGTCTGCTGAAAGAAAGCATCAACCTATGCTTTCTGACTATGAAGGTTCTCCAGGTGGTGAAAATCCTGCAAGCAAGTCAGTGAGCACTACCGTGAAACCTCTGACCATGACACCTCAGGAAAAAATTGAAAAACTAAGGAGGCGTCAGCAAATGCAGGCAATGCTTGCCATTCAGAAACAACAGCAACAACTCAGTCATCAAGTTCCTTCCGCCAATCAATCCATCACTCAGAAATGTCCCCAAGAAAGCCAAACTCAGCACTTTGAGGAAGCTAATCTTGAACTTGAAGATATAAGCACTCTTCCTTCTATGGATCCAAACTCACCTATTGAACAAGATGATTCCAATACAGTCTCTGTGGCAGTTGATGATTATTCATTGGAGGACACAATACTTTACAGGCTTCAGGATATTATCTCAAAGGTATGCTTGACTGGAGAGTGGATTTGTTTTCTCATTGAGTAGGTTCGACTAGTTTCAAACTTACAATGCTAGCATCTTGCCACAGTTGGACGTGAAATTAAGAGTTTGTATACGGGATAGCTTGTTCCGGTTGGCTCAAAGTGCAACGCAGAGGCATTATGCTAGTGATACAAGCAGTACCAACAAAAGTGGCAGGGAGGAACATGACGTTGTTGCAAAAGAAGAACTCAACAATTGTAACAGGTTAATACCCTGAATACTATTGAATGAGCGAAAACCTGTGCATTTTTTTTCCCCATTTTTATCTTTTGTTCCATTCTTTACTTCTCTTTAGAGAAAACTGGAATGACAATATTATAATGAGATGATTTCCATTTCTGTAAGAGTTCTTGCTGACCTTCCAAGAATGGAGAGAGAGTGAATGATATTGCAAGAAAACAATGTGTCAATAAATATCTTATTATCCCAGAAAGAGAAAATCAAAACAAAGCCCTAGGCTTTATTTAAATGTGGGAAATCGGACAGAGGGTGAGAACTGACTATTATGCCCATCAATTATCTGCCCACAAGTCAAGAAGCCTCGAGGCATGAGACAAGTTTAGTCAGTGTATGAGCACAATTTTGCATGATATATACATAACCTAAGGATGACATAGTTTTTTGCAACAGACCTTTTGATAACTCATTATTGCAGGAATCACTCTTATGCCTGATCCTGTTCCAATTCTCTAGAGATAAATCAACTGGTTCCATCTTGCATCCTATGTTCTTTACACAAACTTACTCCTAAATTTTGATGGTCGCAGCACTTTATTTAGACTTGAGAAATCATCTATTTGAATTTTCTCCATTAAATTTATGTTTTTCAAGCATGAACAAAGGTATTTGGTGGAGCAAGTCCTCTACTGCTTGGATGTGGATCTTCATACTTGTTTATGTGACAATTGGGTCCCCCTACCTATTAGCGTAAGTTTTTGGGTTAGACACTCTAAAGCAGTATTAGTGTCATGAATGTTTGTTCTTGGACTCCTTGTGCTTGGCCTATTTGCATCTACTTTTGGTTTGATTTCTAATAGTTCTGTTGGGCTGATTGAGCCCATTTGTCTCTGTGTGATTTCTTCCAAGTCTGCTGGGTTAGCACGTGGGATGGAGTGTTAGATGAGTCCTATCCTGGTTAGGTTAGACCTTGCTAGGAGTTCTTTATTAGCTGGCCTCTCCATTACCAGCTTAGCTTTTGGGTTAGATGCCTTAAGAGTACAAACTCAAAGTTTGGGTTATGTGGCAGCTACAGACCTTTTATGTGCTCATCATTCTTTTCCTTATGTTGACCACATGGTATTGCAGGTATTCAGGGATGCCTGATATGGAAACACAGACCAATCCGATAGACCGAACTGTGGCTCATTTGCTCTTTCATAGGCCTTTGGAGTTAACAGGAAAACATCCTGATACACCTGAGTCACCTATTTCTGCAAACCTTGCATGTGAACGCAAAGTAGCAGGCCTAGTGAACTTGCCGATAGGGTGTTTACCAGAGAGTGCACAAAGTAAACAGAACTTTCCTCACCAAGGGCCTATGATTTCTTGCCCCCCGGCTGAGCCCAACCATGTTGATCAGTTTAAAAACAGTCCTTGTATCGACACTTCAGAGAATGCTTCAAACAATGATACTGCAGATGGTGGAGCTATGGAGGTTGAAGCCTCCAAATGAATGGGCATGGTTTTCAAAATTCAACGAGGGTAATTCCTTCCTCTATCTCTTCCATGCCAGTTTATGTACATTCCATACCTAATTATATGGATCTACTGGTAACGCCATGGTTTTCTTTTATTGTCAGCCTACTGGATCTTTGTAGGGGATCATGGAACCTCAAAGATCATTACTACGGAAGACCAAAGAGAAGTTGCATGAATGCATTTTCCTGTAGTGTCTGGCTGAAGAAACAAAAAGCACTATCTTTAATGTGGAGCATTTGAAAATAGTTATGTTCTGTCTGAAGTTTGACTGGTCTGATCCTTAAAAACTCGTGGTGATGACAGTCATGTGTGTGATCTAATATGTAATGGGCCCGATGCGTGGTAGGGTGAACCTCTTAATATCTGTAAGTCTTGGCCGATACACACATGCCAATTCTGCAAGTTTGGCCAGTAACTTACTTCGAGTTATATTTCATTATGCGATTGGTGTAGGATAAAGATAGACTTGTTATAGGATCTTGATTTCTTCTATGATGTTAATAGATGACTGTCCTGGTTTGGGAGATTACTTTTGTGTACTAATTCTTGATGCTGCTCAGAAGTTCGATGAAATTTTTAGGCTTATTCTGGTTCCAGGGAGGTATTCAACAGATTCCAAATACACCTATTGTGGTTCGATATTTAAATTTCAGATGCAGTCTGTTTGATAGGCATTTTTGCTTTTCTTCCTAGCTGAAGAGCATATTCCATGGGCTAGCGGAATACCTTGCTTTCATGTATACAACACGTAAGTAATAGGAGTGCTCTTAGTTAGGTAATAAATACTTAGTAGGTCTCTATCTTCTCTGGATTTTGAGACATTTTGCTTGAATACAGAGTACAGAAACAACCGTTAAAGCATGGGGGGATCCTTGTCCCGAGCAATCCAAGGGATGAAGGGGACAGGGTTGTTGATTCTGGGATCCCACAGGATCCTATCCGCCAATGGTTTCACATTTCCATTACCCTGACACAAATGATCATGCTTTTCTGATTTCCTGTCGAGCGAGGTTTAAAAATGCATAACAGATACATGCACATATAAGCTATACACAAAACAACCAAAACCAAGAACGTGTAACAAGTTATCAGCCCAATGGTTGCCCTTTTTTTTCAAGCTCTAAAGAAATCAAGTTCTGAAATTCCTATGCCATTTAATCCTGCTACACAAACTAGTCAGCTCTTCAATTTGTTTCCACGTACTTGTGCCATTATATAAGCATGTCAACAAGACAAACAAAGACCTGACAAAAAGCAATCCAAAATCTGTTCTGCAACTGCTTTAAAAACTCTAATTCTGACAAGAGTTTGGCAGGTCGTTGGTGCGGGAGGCATCACATACTCTGGTGGAAGAATCACACAACACAGCGGTAAGTTTCAAGGGAATCAACAACACCATAGCTGGAAGTAACTTTCACCACTTGTCCCTTCTCTAGCCCACAGTATCGTGCAATTGCATCAGTTCCTAGCATCCGAGGAAGCTGGAAAGCAATTCAGGATAAGTAAACTACATATGAATAATACGATCAAATCATCTCCAGCTATTATGTGAATTAAAAAAAAAATACGAAATTTTGTGATAAAGCCAACCAGGAAAATCGAGTTTGTAATTCCTCAAGGAGATAAGCTTAAGTTTTCCCTTCATTCAACAACCGAGTAGCAGTTGGCATAGAGTTGCACTAGCCTTACGCAGTTCTATGTTAAAGGAACAAAACAGAACATTCTCCATACCTTAGAACCTTTTTCCTGTTCCAAACTTTCCCACCAAAAGAAGTCTGTCATAAGTTGATGGACAAAGAATGGATTCTGAGTTCCTTTTCCCTTTGACTATTGTGCTAAGCAAGATGTTTAAGACAGCTGGATTCATTTTATTGGTAAAGGATTCTTCTTCCAATGCAAAGCTCTCGCTCAATTTTTCTTCTTTTCCACTTCAGGAACAATTGGAAGGAGACCAATCTTAGAACTTATTAGGTGCAACTTAGATTAGATACCTGCCTCCAGGAGGAGGAGGGACGGGGGAATACAAGTAAAATTAACAGCTTAACCGTAGGTCAAGAATGAAGACAAAGCATGCCCTAATAAACCCAGTCCAATAACATACTTTGATGTGAAGATCAGAACATTTGGACCAACATACATACACTAATAGCGAAGTAATAATGGTGATTATCCAGCATAAGAATGCATAATGCACTTAATACTTATCAATAAAGGTAAAACTCTTCTCTTCTCGCTAATCACTCACGCGTTTAGTGTTGGAAATGTATAATCACCTGCTTATCTTCCAACTTCCACTTCCTTAAGAGCCTTTGCTTTTCTTAGGCATTTAGTATCTCATACTTTGGCTCCAACACGTGCTTCGTTATATTAACCAATAAGTCAGTAATCTGCAGACAGAACAAGTCAGGAAATGGCATTAGAGACATTGAAATTTTTTTAGATAAACATTACAAATCAAGAATCTGTGGCAACTACCAGCCCTCATACGCATCTAAACCAAAAGAGGAACTAGTCACCTATACATCTCCAGACGCAGCTTTTATCAAATGTGCCAGAAGTCATGTGGTGAGCTTGATTTCAGCAAGATGGCAATGGAGATTCCCCACGATGGCAAGGAGAGAGCAAAAATTGAAACGTTCATCTTCTTTCTAGAAAACGGATCATTTATTTCGTCTTTAAACATGGTATCATAATTTTTATGTATTTCCTACATAACAGTCAACCAGAAAACCCTTCCATCTTCTTCATTTCACAGCGAAGGAAAAAGGTGTGCATCCCTAAATTCTAGCTAAATAGAGAAATGAAAAGGTTTTTCAAACATACTTGTTGACTAGAGAAAAAATTTACCATAGAAGTGGCATCCGTATAAGTGCTTATCTTAGTATTCCAGTACTGAAATTATAGAAACTTAGCAAAACGACTTAAAACAGGCAATTTCCTCCAGCTTTGTGCAGTTCAAACAATATTATGATGGTACCAATGTAACGATATTACTAAAGATAAAATTTTCCAACTTCCCCTTACTAATTTATTTATTAGAGTTCACCTCAACTAGGCTTTGCTAGTGTTTTCCAAGATACTGGTATGAAAACCGGTATCTAGAGAGAAATCGTAGAAAACTAAGACATCAATTGGCGATTCAAGAGCTCGCATTTAATTTTCTTTGCTATGAAAATTTCATGCATTTATTAAAAGCGCAATTTCAATCCATGCTTAGTGTCCGAAAACCTTCATGGACAGTCCCAACCCGAACCGAGGGTTCCAGTAGGTTGATGACAGAAAAAGGTGGGATCGATTATTGTTCTGTTGAGTTCAGAATTGCCTCTTTTCAGTAATTTTAATAGCTGGAAAGATGTAAATTTCTTTTGGTTTGATTAACAGCCATTGCCTAGAAAAAAAAAAAAAAAAATTAACACCCACATTTCTTCTGGTTTGATTAACAGCCAACAGAGTGAACAGGTAAACAAAACAGACCTTTTATGTTCAGAAGGTAAATTAGATATATCTTATACACTTCTATGACAAGAACTCCTAGGCAATTTGGGATACATAAAGTGGAGTTGGTAAATCTAAAAGATTCTGGATAAGAACTGGTTAAATGTAGGCTATGACCCCAGGCCTAACCAATTCAAGCTCAGCCTTTGCTAGAGTTCAAAACCATTATTTAGTTTGGGTTTGATTTCATATTTACTGAAGGCCAATAAACAGAAGAGGTTTAGTCTCCCAAATATTGCTGAACTTGAGCAAAAGTGGAGCATGAAATTTTGAGCTTGGTTCCTTACTTGGAAAACCTCGACTTTGAATGTATAATGTAATTCTTTCCAGCAAACGCAAGCATTTTACTCTGAGAATAAGAATTACCTGTAGAAGAATTAGCCCCACGTTCTTTATCCATTTTCTGAGCATAAATGCCACGGACAGTTGATGTTCTTATGTCTTCAGTTCCACAGAAGATTACCAGTATCTGCAAATCAAGTTTTAGGTTATACTGCTGCAATAGTCTAATTCAAATTACTTTGTTCGAAAAATCGACAGAACATTTATCTGATTTGGCTCGTTCGGTTTTGACGTTTGTGGAAAGCAAACCAGAAGCGTATGTTAAAACTCCGATGTTCCCAAACTTCCTCTATATAATATCCGCTCCAAAAATAACAAAAGCAAAAGATTCCTCTGTTTCCACTTCCCATTAACGAAAACAATATAAACCACAAAACCAAAAGAAAATTTCGGTTTTCATTTATCCTTTATTTCTCAGGAGCCATACACATCAAAACGAAAATAAAAGCAGCGATGTCATCAACGGCAAAACCTATCGTACCAAAAAACCAATCGATTGTCAACAGAATAATGCAATTAGTTCTTCTATGTTTTTTTTTTTTTGGCAAACAATGTAATCTAGTCTTAACAAAGTAAGAGAAATGTTTTCAGTTTTTTTTTTTTATAAAAAAAAAACTACACAGAGAACACCACCAAAAAGGGGAGAACAAAATGAAAAATTTCCTTTCTCCGCGGAACTCTTTCATTCTCCCCTCCCCCCCCCCCCCCAACTTTCCAACAAGCAAAGCCAACATCATGCACAAGACAAAACCTCATATCTCTGCGTGTATTAAAACATTATTCCTTTCGACTTTCTTTGTGTTTCTCATGAACCGGACAGTACTTAAGCAAAAGAAGAGAAGAGACATATCACCACAAATCCACGATCAACAGAGAAAAAAAAATTAGTCGCCCAACGGTATATAAGCATACACAACGAGTGGCGCATACCCTTTTGAGGGGGTTGGAGAGGTGAGAGAGGGAAATGCGGAGGCAGTCGAGGTCGGGGTTGTCGCCGAACACGGAACGGAAGTGAGGGGAGGGAGCGAGTGAGTTCGGAGTCGGGGACGTCGTAGCCTCGGTCTCTAAGCATCTCGAGGACGGTACGGCGAGAGAGGAAGGACCTGTAACTCTCTACGCTCCCTTCATTCATCCACGTAGCTCGTCATGCACATGCCTCTCCCATCGTCCGTGTTATCCATTCTCTGTGTGCGCTGTTTTGGTGGCGTTTCAGAGTGTGAGTTTCGGGTCTGGAGGAGGGGAAGGAACAGAACATGTACGGAAGGTACGGGCTAGGTGGCCGTACGGTCCACGAACATTTAGAAAACTTTTTTTTTTTTTTTTAGCAAAATTGGACTCATTCTACCGCTTGCGGCTTACCCGCTGTTCCAATACGTTGATTCAGGTACGTTTGAATTTAGAAATTAAAAAGCAAAAATTGTTTGCTGATAAGTATTGATTTAGAGAGCAGGTACGTATGTTTAAATTGATGTTTTATATTAAAAATTTTAATTTCCAACTTATATTATTAACTTTATAATCTGTACTGGAAATTGAAATTATAAAGCCATGTTTGAAAGTCTTAAGAAATTTATGATGGCTGGAATTTTTATTCCTCAAAAGAAATATGTGCGAAAAATCTTAGACAAATTTTAGATGAACGATTATAATTCTTTAAATACACCATCTGAGTTTGGTGTCGTGTTGTATAAATTGAGGCAGATAGAGTTTTATTAAATTTGGTAATAAAAATAGGAAAAAAATTTGAAGTAAGTAAGGTTGGAAAATTTTGAAATTCTAGAAGGAATATTTAGACTAAACTCAATTTAGACCAACTTATAAATCACTCCAAATAAGATACAAGAGCTTTTAAGGTTTGTTATAAATGATAGAGGATCGCTTTCCAGATTAAACAAATTTCGATTTGGTGGAGTTAATTCACTATGGAAAAATATCGGCAATTTTGTGTATAATTTGAATACCTTAAAAAAATAGTTTACTTTGTAATTTTTGATATTGCGATTGTTACAATTTAAGGAATCGCTAGCTCAATCTGAGTTTTGAATTAGTAGAGGTTATTTTTGAAGTTTCTTAGAATAATTATAAGGTTGATTTCTACCTAATAATAAATTAATGAAAAATTTGGTCTTATACCATTATTTCCTCATGACTCAGTTGTCGGCTGAGTTTGGCCCGAACTTACTGGTGGGTTGTATTGGGCTTAACCCTATCCGAGCCCCATCCAAATTACAACTATGGATACAAGCATCCATTGCGTACAAACCACAAAAGTCAAAACTACAGGGTTATGTCATGCGTGTCGGTTGCGGACCACCCAGGAGGAGAAGAGCTCGTCAGTTTACTCTTCGTCGGAATCAAAAAAATCATAACAAAGCCTTCGAAAAATCAACGGGGAGAAGGGGCGGTCATAGAGATGGAGATGAAGATTAAAGAAGAAGAAGAAGAAGATAATAGGAGAAAATGGAAACGAAGCGTGAGGAGAAGGAGCTCAGCTGCTGCTTCGTTGTGTCCAATAAGCAATCTTGATGATGGCTGCCTTATGCATATCTTTAGCTTCCTTTCACCAATTCCAGGTACCCTTTTAGCTCCTCTCGGACTCTCACCAAATTTCTCTCTTTCCAGTCCATCCAAAGTTAACCTTTTTTTTTTTTTTTGGGGGGGGGGTGGTTTGGGTTTGGGAGTCTCAGGTTGTTTTGTTTTATATCATTAAAATCAACCTTTTTTCATCCAAGATCTTTTTTTCTTGGGTGATTTAATATTTTGATTTGGGTGTAGTTTTCATTGATTGGGATGGTGAAGGCAATTTTTTTGAGCCAATTATAATGTCTTTCTACACTACGCATTGGAAATTTTAAGGTAGAGTAGAGTGCGAGGCTATCAGCCCGATTCACTTTTTTTTTTTTTTTTTTTGTAAGGAAAGTTATGCAACGAAATTGGAGAAGATATGCCATTCTTCAGTTCCAAGATTTTATAAGTCTGATTGGAGTCCACGTGGTTGATCTCTTGGTGTAAATTTTGATGTTCATGAGTTAGAATAATGAAGTGACTGCACTGGCATTCTATATTTTGTGGCCCCAATTGCTACGCATATAGGTTAATTAAACCTCTGGGCTTACAATTCATTTTCTTGATTACTACCGAGGTCCCAATATATCATCTGAAATGAATTTCTAAAAGATTTGCAAAGAGTAGTCTTTCTTTTCTTCATAGACGAGGAACCAAGCCTAATAAGGTCTGGGGAGAAAGGAAATAGGTCAATCACTTTGAATGCAAAACTTTTGTTCATGGACTTCTTTTGTTTTATGCTTGACATTTTTTAATTGCATCTTGTACCCTTTGTTTTGGGTATTCCAGTGTAATTTCGATGATTTTGTGCTGATGAGATGGAGGTTCGAATACTTTAGTATCACAACTGAATCAGATTGGCCTAGTACACCTCACCTGTATACATTATGGCCTAGTACACCTCACCTGTATACATTATGGCATAGATTTTGTACTGAGAGTTCTGTCACAAATTGCTATTGAGTTTGCAGCAGATCGGTATAACTCCGCCCTACGTTTGCCACAGATGGCGTTACCTGGCATGTCACCCTCGCTTGTGGCTGCGAGTAGACCGATCAGTCAAAGATTCATCTGAGCTGGGAGTTTTCCCCAATATTGAGACTGCTGTTTCTGCGGCAAGGTTTGTAAAGTTACATCTACTTATTCTTCATTCTTGGGGTAGATATCTGGCTTAAAAATTGATAATTTTCCCTCTTACAGGCCTGGGGATACCATTTTAGTTGCAGCAGGAGGGAGTCATCGTGCCTCAAATATTCAAATAAAAAAACCTCTTTGCCTGGTATGTCCAGAGTTCCTCTTACTAGAAAGTTTACATAAGTAAGACCTATGGTTGTACGCATTAACGTATATGTTGAGCTGTGAAATTATGTACACTTTCTGGTCTCCCTCTTAACTTGTTAATTGGTAATGCATTTCCTTTGACTTTTGGGTAATAGAAGATTCTAAACTATCATTATTGATACTGCCTTGATAAAAATCACTTTTCTGAGAGAATTTTCTCTTATCTTTGATTATTGGATTATAAGGAACTTTTTCCACTTGTAGGGTTGGGTTAGGGGAGCTTTGATCCTACCCTAGTGCATTATTTGCAGCCATATCTGGGTTGTGTGTTCCTTTCAGCTAATGAGTTAACTTTGTTACTAAATACTAAAGGCAGTCACCACTTATTGATAGTTCTTCTCATGTAGGTATTTGATGTTGCTGGTTCTTCTCCAAGTTGTGCATCAATATTTAGACTGTAACAAATCTGATTTTCACGTGTTGACATACTTGAGGGAACTTTATAGCTTGATTTCATTAGAGGTTCACCTGAACTTTTTGGGTGTTCTAACAATGTTGTGGCAAGGAATCCATTTCCATCGATGCCGTGCCTTGTGACAAACGGGTTGCATTTTAACCAGTCTTGCAGAAGCTACAACATGCTTTCAGCTTTCTCTTGGGAAGGGATATATTTGCTTGTTGTTTTTATGATCACCTCGTGGTAGATAGTGATTTGCCTTAATTTAACAATGGTTGTCCACTTCTCTCTTACTGACGAGGAGAAAGAAGAAGAAAACTTTATTTATAAATTCTTCCCATTTTTTTTGCTGCTTTCAAGATAAAATTTACTTTGTCTAGATTGGTGGAGGTGAGCTACCCGATGAGACAACGCTCATTTGTTCTCGAGGTTCAGACAGGTCTGCAGATTTTACATTTTTGTTTTACTCAATTTTGCCATGTGGGCCAGTTCCATACTGCTGGATTAGTGACAGATATCCAGATTTAAAGAGAAATCTGTTTGAGCCTCATGCGCATGCACAAGTAGTGCATGTATGTCACTGGAAATGTTCTGCACTATCATATTAGTGTTGATAGCTGCCCTTTAAATTTGTCCAGCAGTATGCTACTGGTGAAAATTACGAAAATCTACACTCATAATTACCAATACATTTTGGAACTGGTCTTCATTATGTTTAAGCAGTGCATTGGAGTTCCTGTCCAGCTGCAAATTGGCAAACTTAACAGTGAAGGCCGAGCTTGGTTGCTGCCTGCTTCATAGAAAGGGAAGGCTAACTGTAGACGGATGCATTCTTCAATGTGAGTCAAACCCCTTGGACTATCTATCATGCCCAATTGTCAGTACAGCCATTGGTCCTCAGCAGTGCCCTTCCTCGTTCAAAAGCCATAGTGATGGTGTTTTCGTGTCGGAAACTCGCATCGAAGGCGGTGCCAAGGCTGTTTTGACAAGTGGGAACCTGGAATTGCAGAGAGTAAGAGTAATTTATGCTCGGACATCTCTCCTGTTCTGGTTTGATGTAGAGAATCAGTAATGATCATCATCATCCTTTGTTAGTTGTGACATGACTCAACAGTTCAATCTTGTATCCTATTAATTGTACATTTTCATTAATTTTTATGTTATGATTTTCAAGGTTTTTGTACCATCTTGGACTTCCAACTCTCATTTATTTTCACCCCCCCGGTGTTGGGATCGTTTGACTTTTTGAGTCCTCCCTGGAACTGGAAACTGAAATCTTATTACCCCTCTTGGGTTAACACCAGAATCTATCATGTGCAGCGGGTTAGTTGGCACTTTATATTGGATAGATGTTTCGTTTCGGTTTTTGAATGTCGAGATTGGCAGACCTTGGTGACCTGGGAAACTGAAAAACGTTATACTTCTGGTGCAAGTAACAATCACTAATATCTGTGGCGTAAAAGCGTAGAAGACATTAATGGGAACACTCACACCTGGCTCACGTTTATAGCACCTCACTGAGCAGTATGTTACCCGAAAACTCTTCCTTCCTCAAAAGGAGGTTGGAAACAAAGCAAACTGTTCTTCAAGAACTAACAGAGGTTTGATGTGCAATGCAACATGGACACGAACTTGAAGGCATTAGTTCCCGAAAGAAACAACTACAAGATTTCTAGGTACATGAAATCCAACAATGGCGACTGCCTATTTCTAGTGCCATAGCTTTGCCACGAAATACAGCACTGATCCTTTTGTCCTCTCATAAAGGCAAAATCAATCTCCCGTGTTGGGCTGTTTTCATCAGCACGGCTCTATACAACCAGGAAAATGTCTGTTCCTTCTTAGTCTTGATTTCATCACATATCCACTGGCATTCTCTGAAAATCACAATATTAATTCGCATTCTCTCTGTATCGCAACTGCAACTCTCCTTGTCTCTTCCAGAATTATAATATGGTCTACCTTCCATACCACACAATCCAACTTTCATACTCCATGCCCACTCCTTATCGTACTAGTTTTCTGAATTACCTGAAAGTTGATCATGGGAAGTTTTAATGAAAAAACACTAATCATGAACATAATTACACAGCAAACAGAAGATACAAATAGTTAATGAGGAACTCTTTGAAGCATGCCAGCGGGTAAATCTGAGAAGTTAGGAAGTTAAGATATGTCCCCCCTAAATCGGACAGAAATAGAGAATCTCTGATTAGCCCCACCAAGGCTGACAAAAAAATAACCTCAAAAGAAATTGCCTGATGTGATGTACTTAATATCATGATCATCAGCCTCCAGTTTCTTGTCAATTTGATGTCATGCCAGGATACCCTCTTTCAAAATAGGTCCTCTGGGCACAACATATCATGATGATAGTCTTGTCATGGAATTATAAAGTAACTCTTATAATAATAATGCCACCACTAACTCCAGAATTGAATGCAATCAGATACCATGACATTAAGATGACCATTGATCTCTTAACATATATCAGCCAATGGATAGAATTGTTATCTTCACTAGTGCTAAATGGAACGTGTATAGATATCCACTTCTTTCTGGTACTGGAATTTACAAGTTTTGAAGTTGAAGCTTCTGCAGGGGTGTTCGGCAGTCAAAATTTCCACTCTAATAAAATAACTTTCCAAAATTATCTCTCTCCTCATCAAATCATCACTTTTCACTCCAAAAAAATATAAAAAATTAATTTCAATCAACTCTCTCTTCACTTTTTCATCAACTTCAATACCCTAAAATTTCCAACACCCCAAAATTTCCACAGCCGAACCCCACCTGCATCATCACCCATTGTGCTAAACTAGCAATTACACATAAGAATCCAGGCTCAGCCATATAAAAGCCATATGATTAAAAACTAAAATGCTTACCCAACATCTGACAAAATTATAAGGAGCGAAACTCAATTCCCTGTAGGTCTTCGTTGCACCACTAAATCATCAGCAGAGTAATAATCAGCAATCAGGCGGTACATGTATGATGGATTGTGTCCTCCTCTGTGAAGGAAGTAAAAAGTAACAAATAAGTTGAAACATAAAGAATAGAAGGGATGTGAAATATCAAGATGAGTACAATATTTTATTCTCAAAATCAGCTTAAAAACAAAAATCTTCTCAAAACCAGATTTAAAGCATATAGAAAAAGGACAGAATAACAAACATTCAACAATGAGTTTGAACTGGGGTTGAAATCAAACTTCTCAGAAATGAAGAAAACTTTTTTCCAATGGGTCCCAGAATATATGATGTGGGAAATCCACTACTTTTTTCGTGAGGGAGGTGGGTTGATAATTGAAAATGACACATTAATCAGTCAGACTTACGTGTCCGTGATGAAAAGACTGACGAGTTTTGGTGGCACGTAGTCAAATGTTGGATTGACCACATGAAGAAGCGGGGAAGCATTGTCACTTCCAAAATCCATGCAATCTGAGAATTCTCCAAAATCCAGCAGCTCAGATGGGGATCTCAGCTCATTCAACAATACCTCAGGATTGTGTGGATACAGAGGGCACAACTGTCAAGGGGACACAATAGCTTTATTCAGTAAAGCACCATGAGTGATCACCAAAACTATAACAATAACAACAAATTGATTAAATAAGATAAAGATTTAAGATGCTTCCACTTGCTAATAATTAGCATGTCAGGGATGTTAGGCAAACTAGCATTTTAGTACTGATGGACTCCATTGGGATAACTGGTAACGAAAGCAATCACAAAATTCTCGCACTTCTTTTGCCATTTATTCTAAATGGACCAGTTAGATTTCAGCATTACTTTCTTTACAGCCTGCATAACCTGATCCCTGCTTTAATCCAAACAGGTAAAACAAAGTTGAACAGCTCATTATACTCCTCTATCCACATCAGCATAAAATTGATTAGATAAACAAATTGCTACTAAAAAAGAATTGAAGAATATATTAGCGCTCATAAGTTTGGGTTTTCAGGCAGATCACTGTAGACAAATTTTACCGACAAAGAAGAAATTTGGGTGTACTCTAAGTGTCCTTAGTCTACTTCGTTTTCCCATAATTTTATAAAATCTTCCCCCATTTCTTTCTAAAGATAACCTACAAGCTTAAGATCAGTAAACTTCTCCTCTGTCACACAGAACAACCAGGTGGCAGCACTCCAAAAAATTTGCTTCAATGCATGGGATAGCACAGCAGCCCTAAAACATCTTTCAAGCTATTTAATTGCCATCTCATAAATAATTCAGTGCACAATTGAGTGGACAAGAATGTCAATAATCAAAACATCTCAGGCTAGTTAAACATTCGATTTCATATCATACAGAAGGCCATGTGAAACTTAGAAGATAGACCCTGGGAAGGTAATTTGATGTCTTGCAGCAGTTGTGAGTGCCATTGACGAAAGGAAAATTCCAAAACAAACTATTCCTTCTGGGATAAAGCAATGCATTGAATATCACGACAATGAAGAATTTCCATGCCAATTTACAGAAAATATTAAGATCAGAGGTTCCTGCCCAACGGTTCTGCAGATAAGGCTTGACCATTATTATTTTGAATGCACACTCAAGTAAAGAGTTTTAAAACATTCTTGTTTTGAAACTAAAATACAAGAAATCTTAAGACATTCAGGTTACATGACTGAATGGCATAATATGTATGATATTTTGCCTTAGTATTTGAAAAATGAAAATTCCATTTACACCCATCCAAATGGCAAGACAAGTGAACAAGCATCTTCATTTCACTTCCAAACATAAATAAAAGGCAAGAAATTCAGGAATAGTTAAACGAAAAGACCTGATTTGCTCATCTTTCATAAGACTTCTAGTGCAATTGAAGCGCTTATTGTGCAAAATTACCTTGTGACTACCAGCAAGTACAACAAAAGGGACTGCGTGCCTCTGAGCTGCAAGTGCAACCATATTCAACCCAACAGGTGCTATAACCCCACCATTGGCCATGACAGCGTGTGCTCCAACTATAACCTTTAGAAATTCCCACATTAAGTCAAGAATCAGTCCAAGAAATCTGTTTCCAGAAGAGGAAAAAAAGAATTTTAAAAAAATTACTCAGATTATCTTCGTACCATGTTCACCCGGGAGATCATGGCAAACACTGCAGAATCAGTAATTAGTGTGGTTTGTAGACCTCTTGTGACCAATTCTTTCGCAAGAAGATGTCCTTGATACCTAATTGCAAACAAAACAAATGGCATTAAAAGATAAGCTCAAACACCCACCAGCCAAATATTACAGTTTAACTTCCAAAAGTAGCTGGCTCTTGCACAAACCTTGGAGCACCCTCTGCAACAAACACCCGAAATGATCTCTTTTTCTCCTTTGCCGCACAAAGAAATTCCAATACTGTTCTTGAACTTCCTAAAGTTAATATTACCTCACTGACACAAAAAGAGCAATCAGACATGTACAAGAATGACAAAAGAAAATCTAAAAGTTGAAACCATTGAAAGTGAAACCTCACACAAAAGCAACAATGAATTCTTTTTCATTGGTAAGTTAAACCTCACCCTCCACCCAGACGTTAAAGGGAAGTAGGTGCCATTCGAGATAGAGCTTACTGGTCAAGAAAAAGAAAGAAAAATTCTAGCAGAAAGACAATTATTACTAGTGCAAGGAAAAAAATTACTTATGATGAATGTGCTCTACTGCTTGCTCAGCAATCTGCTCATGGCAAGTAGCAATATCTTGAATGAGTTCATTAACTGCTTCAATGACATCATGCTTCAGCTTCCGAGTTCTTGAACTCTTATCAGCAGCTGCCAACGAAAATAATTTATCAACAATCAGCACTCATCCTTTTGAGATTTACCACGCAAATGGTGCTACCAAGGAACCAATTTCATTCATTGGCCAATGTGCAATCACAGTTGCCTTATCCTTGGAGAAAATAGATGGCATAATTGTACAATTGCCATGCACATTGTGATTTGAACAAATAGAAATATGTGTAGCAATAGAAGAATGAACGTCAACTATAATCATAATACAACGATGACAACAACAGCAATACAGCTTTTAAAATAATGAAAGAAATGAATAAAGTTCCACAGCTTACATTTGCTTTTTCCTTCGGAATCACCCCCAGATGAAGAAGAATGAGGAACAGCTGCTGAGTCAGGCACATCCTCGAGTAGGGTCTGCAAAGAAGGTGGACGCAATGTGCTTCTTGCAGCAGCAGCAACAGCAGCAGCTGATAGAACAGGACGATTATCTTGATCATCATCATCTTCGTCGTCACTAACAGCTGATAAGCCCAAACCACCAATAGCAGCAGTTGACAAAGACAAGTCCTCCTCCCTAATAATATGCAAAACACGCCTCACAATATTACCAACAGCAAGCTCTGCAATGATAGATAACATATCACTATGGGCAAAATAGCAAATAACTGTTAGCAATCCCTATAATTAAACCATAAATATGCAAGCCATCCTCCACCATTTCACGTTCATATAGTCATACAACCTACAACAGCAATGCTGAAGAATCATGCAAGGATATGAATCTCAAGTGAATAAGCATTTCTAGGTCGTGTTTGCAAACTAAAAATTTGTCAAAATTTTCTCTGTTCCAAAATTTTCATCAAGCAAACATAAAAGTAGGACAAAATTTTCACAAAAATTTTTAGGTTGACATTTTTATCCCTAAATTTTACTTATATTTTGACAATATTACGCTCATTTTTAAATGTGTAAATATTAAAAAATAAAAACTTCACAATCATCTCTATTCACAATCTCTCTCCATCAAAATAAACATAAAAATTCAATTACATCATCTCTCTCACTTTTTCACCAACTCTCATAAAATTCCAAAAATTTCCAACATCTATCCAAACATACTACAAAATTTTCACTACTTTTTCACAACTCCAATCTCCCTAAATTTTCACACCACATCCAAATTTTTTGAAAATTTTCTAAGATTTTAGTTTGCAAACATGACCTTAGACTGAAAAATCATAGTATCAAATGTAACATGCATACATCAAAACTAAGAATAAGTAGCACTGTAGTTCATTAATATTAAGGAGCTTCTGAGAAACAGAAAAACATACAGAACATCATTTAAAAATTCAGAGGAATAATATTAAAAATTTCTTATATGTTCTTTTTGACAAGTACTCAATGTTGATAAAGAGACAGCTAGAGGGGTTGAACCCCATTAGATGGAACTAATAGTGGCAAAGGTCCTGCCAGAAAATTGACTATAATTGGAGAAGGAAAATCCCAATGAGGATCAACTGACAGCCAGGACAACACTAGCTCAGTGGCACAAGCATATGCATAGGCAACCCCACAGCTGCAAATGTTCTGCTATTTGAAGCAGATGACATACCCCATATCAAGCATGGATTTGCCCACCACACGACAATGCCCCTCCCTTCTCTTACCAAATTGATATCCCAAAACCAGAAAAGCTCAACAGCAGATTTCCAGCATCAACCTACTCACACCAAACAGGGCGAAATCTAGAGGACGTAGTTCTCTTGCAACAGAAAATGCAGCAAAAATGGTGTCGTCTCCTAGCCCATACAGGTGGTATAAGTCTTTCAATATTTAATACAAGAACAACTCCTCTGGGTCTTTACCCAAGAAGTCTCAACCTGAAGCTCAGAAAGCAAGTTTCTCAGAGCTCCACAGAGAATTCCTCCTATTGCAACAAGAAATGAAGGACGCAAAGCTTTTCCCAACTCATGCCAGTCCAAGTCAATAGCTCGCTAACACGCATATTGCTGGCATAATTCCACCACAAGAAGTAGCTCATAATTTGAAAGCACAAGAAAGAAGCTCAAAAGCACTGTAAGCCAATACTAAGAAGCTAATTTGAAGTTTACCTAATCAGAAAACCTGTGGTTGATTCAAAATTCTAATGTCGCTTTCTCAATATACAGAGATTCACCCTAAATGACATGACCTTCATTAACAAATGAACCGTCAAGTTTCCTTAAGAACATATTCCACTACATAATTTATAGTCATCATTACCAAACTAAACCGTACACATACCAATAGGATTCACAGCAATCAGCTGCTCCCCAACTGCTCTTACAGCATCAATCAAAGCTCCAGCCTGGTTTGTGTAGGGTACTCGCTGCTGTGAGATAACTGACCGAAGCAACTCAGCTGTCTGCCTTGCCGTGGCCTGCGAGCCCTCAATTTTACTGCCACCACAACATATGAAAAGAAAATCATAGCGAAGGAAACAAGCATTAATAAATAAGCTTACAGTTTAAACACAGCCTTACAACATCAGTGAAAAAAGCTAAAGAGGTTACCGTTTTTTGAGCTTGTTTTGGAAATCATTCACAAGGGCCTGCACGTCCGGCATGATGGTCACCAAATTTCACCTAAAGTTTTGCATATATCAATCACAATCAATATTACTGCATGCTCGATTCTAGAAAAAGAGGGGGGGAAAAAACAAAAGAAGCTAAGATTTCAAATTGGAAATGTTTACTCATAGAGGATCGTGCATAAGGCAACTTTTTTAGCTAAGCTGAATCATGCAGAACTTAGCCTAACCCCCTTCCCCTTTTTTTTTTTTTTTTTTTTTTTTGTTGTCTCCTCAGCAGCCAAACATAATAAAATAATCCGTGCAAAGCTCAAATTTAATAATCTTCAAAATAATTCCCAGAATTGCCACTATCAAATATCCAACAAATTTCGCCAAAACACATTGAAAATACCATATCCCCACCCCCTCCCTGGCTTGGTTATGCAATGAACTGAAAGAAACTGACCGAAATAAAATTTGTAGAACTCTTAAATACGGGAATCCGTACCTTACGAAATTGAGCTTAATACAAGTAACTTCTGACTGAGCTTATAAAAGCTCTTTTTCCATTAAATTAGCAATTAAAGAGCAAAAACGAAAGGACCTAAAGCTTATCCACTTTCTCTTAATTCGATCATCTCCTCAGCAACAAAGCGAATAAAGAAATACAAACAACGATATAGATGATAATATCAACCTGACATTAAAAGAAATCATAAACAGTATAACCGCATAGATAGAATTAGCGCGTAAGATAATTTACGCGAATCGTTACAGCTTAGATCGAACAAGCATGTGAGTGAGAAAGGATTTCGCCGATGCTAGCGACAGAGAGAGAGAGAGAGTACTTGAGTGAGTGCGTACGTGTTCGTTGGGTTTCGGAGCTTCGATGCTCACAGCTCGCCTTGTAACGCGACCACTTCCGAGTTTGGGAGAGAATAGAATATATTGGAATTTCAGGGTTTTTTCTCGCCCGTTTCTCCCACAAGTGGTAACACGTACTTTTTTGTTTCTTCGTATCTTTTCCTTTTTTTCTTAGCAAGTTGAATATTGTAAAGCAGTAAAAAGACTCGAGAGGGATAATTAACGAAATTTTAACAAAATTTTATTTTTACCTAACATACTTAACAAATTTTATTTTTTATTTTTATCACTCATTCACCAATTTCAACGCACCTCTTTTTTAATACTAACATAAAATTTTAATAAAATTACTAAAATTTTATATCTAAACATTATATAAGTTTATTCTCGGCTCGAGTTCGTCCCTCTGAACGAGTGAAGTTGAGTACAGGAGGCTCTAACTCATGATATTTGTATTTAGGTGTGAAAATTCATGTAAATTAGAGTTGTATTAATTTTTGTAAAAATAATAAAGAGAATTTTGAAGTATATTTGAGTGGTGTTAGAAAAATTTGAAATTTTATAAAAATTAATAAAAATGTAAAGAGAAAATGATTTAATTGAAAATTTTTATATTTATTTTGATGGATAGGGTTAAATTTGCGATTTTATTATTATTATTTTAACAATTAAAATAAAAAAGAGAAAGTAAGTAAGTTAGTGGTTGCAAAAACCCAAAAAGTTATGTATGCATCTAAAATTCTTAAAATCAAAATTTTTTTAATTTGCAAACATGCCCAAATTTGGTTAAGAACGTAAATCCTAAACTTCTTTTTCTACATATTTCACAATTGCCGTGGGCACTAGCTCAGCAGTTGGGAGGTTGGTTTTTAGGTACTCCAATTACCAAGTTGAAGTTACTTCGATATGAGTTTGATATTTTTACTGTTAGGCAAGTTTCAAACTTACCGTACACATGATTACGAGTCTACGAGAACGGTTCGTGAATACCATCCAAAGGCATTAAAACTTCGTAAATTTTCATAACACTCCGATGTTTTATTGAGTTATAATTTTTTCACAAGTTCTCTTTTATTCAGAATTATTTATTTAACCCTCGCAGCTAAAAAAAAAAAAGAAGAAGCTAATTTAAAAGCCTTGATCAAGTAATTCAAAAACAAAAACAAGTCCTTCGCTAGGCCACGATCATTTTATGATCAGATGAAAAAACAACTTAGAAAGTGAGAGCTTAAATTGATTGCGAAAAGGGCAATTATGCAACTTCATCCAGCTTCTTCAGACCAACCCGATAAATTGATCTGGGCCCTGATCGTCAAGGTCAATTTTCGGTCAAATCAGCTTTTATCATCTCACTCTTGATGACTCCACTCTACTACCACAACCTTTATTGAAGAAAGAATGGCTGGGGATTTGGAGGTTAAAATCCATGCTAGGCTGAAACTTTTTCTGTGGAAACTTTTATCATCTGCATGGCATTCTCTCCAGCTTTTTCTCCTGATTTCAGCTAGGAAAGTTAATTAAGTTGATAACTCAAGACATCACTTGCGCAATGGGTTCTTTGAACCAATATTATTCATCACATTCCCCCTTTGTATTTTTATCTCTGGACTCGCTGAGGGTCTTCTGAAATTATTGCCAATGCTACTCAACCTCATTTGTCTATTTACTGCCTTAGGGATGACTCTTATTAGTTAGTCCTTATATTTTATATAAGTGAACAAATCAAATTGAGTACATTTAATTATCAAATTTAGCGATTTGAGATCATAATTTGAAAAATCAATTATAAATCCGTCTAAATTAAACGTTAAATCCGGCGAAAAATATGCAAAATAACCAAAATCCCTAAGATAAAATTTTTAAATAAATATATTATTGAATAGATAATATTTATTTAAAAAATATTTTTTTAAAAATTTTTTTTTTTTTTTTAATGAATTTTTAGTAATTTTTATCTTGGAAGGGCGTTTTGGTTATTTTATATAATTTTCAGTCGGACTTAATACTCAATTTAGACGGGAGGTTAAAATTGATGATTTTCAAAAGTTATGGGTCTCAAATCGCCGAATTGATAATTAGGGATAATTTAATTTTTGCTCATATTTATGGAGCTAACTATGACTTTTCTCCTTAATTTTATTATCTATTATATTACACATCTTTGAGAAAAAAAAAAATGGTTGTGAAAAAAAAATAGAAATTTGGAATCAATCATTGCATGCTCATAGTTGTGGAGAGATTTTGATACAATAAGGAAGACGAGAAATACTCGAATTAAAAATATGATAAATCTTTGATATGGTATAATTATCATCAAACTTGAAGCACAATTTTCAGATTTAAAATTTTACTATATGGAGTACCCTGAAAAATATTAAAAGATCAACAAGTTTGAGTTAGAAACTGCTTAATCCCTCCAAATTAAACAAAACTTTATTGGTGTTGTAAGTTCATTTTCAAATATAAAAAATTTAATAGGAAAATATGTTTAAACAGATGTAACAAAGTTATTTTAAATGAGCTTCATACACAATAACAAGTTTTTATGCTCTATTATTTTCTTGCTTACAAAATTTAGTAGTATTTTTTTTTTTTTTTTGTGTATGAGGTGAGATAATTTAGTAGTAAAAATGGGTAACCTCTTCCATTTTCTTTACAACTTAGAAATCTTAAATTGACATTTGACCCCAATATAAGTAAATATAAATCAAAGATTTTTTTTTTTTTTTGCAATTAAAAATATGCAATTGCCTTCTCAAAAAAGTAAGGGATATGAAGAAGAGAAAAGTCTATCATTATTTATCACAGCAAAACTAAATACAAAAAATATTAAATACTATAAGTTTACTGTTGTGTTTCTATCTTTGTACTGTAGAATATTTAATTCGTATTTCCGGGCCAGTGCCTCTACTCTCTAATATGCAGATGCAACAAAATACATTCAAATATAATTTTCTTTCCCTCTCAAATTTATCGAATATCATTGGTCAACGATTTGGATTTTTTTTTTAAGAGAACCCTCGGAATTCTGAGGAGCACAACGAGGGCCCCACCTTTTGAACCTTTTCTTTTTGTATTTTCTCGAGAAATTTCTCTCTCCTAAACACCCCGCTCCTTTGCCTCTGTCCCCGTCTGTCCCTCCCTCTCTCACAACGGCTTTAATTTGATCCTTGGACGCGCATCCTTTTATATTAATTGGTACTATGCTTCGCGCACTTCGCACCAATATCACACACATCGCACACTCTCACTCTCTCTCTTAGGGCTTGTGCTTTCTGCTATGGGATTTTTGTTCAATCTCCGGTTCTAGGTAATGTCCTTTTTCTTTCTCGTTCTTGAGTTTTTCTTATATAAGTTGAGCATTTTAATATATATTTCCTTTTCTTGAGCTTTTTTGTTCAATCTGACTTCTAAGTTGCCATTTCGAGGATTCTAGATATGGAAATCTGTTCGAACAGTGGCAAATTAGCTGTGAGTTTGAATGCTTGCGTGGGGGCTTTGGGGTTCGTTCTCGGAACTGAGTAATACTCTTCTCGTTTCACTGTTGTTGGTGTCATCAACCCATTTCGTGGTCTCGGTTTCTTGAGTTCCAAGAATTATAGAGTTTTGTATTTTGTGCTGGGAGATTTGGAAAAATTACATATGGCGTTGGTTGTTAGGGTCCTAATGTCGCTGATGATCATTTATGCTCATCTTGGCGTTACTTTATTTTTTTGGTTGTGGGACTTGTGGCAAATGGAATTACGTGGAATTTGCGATTCGTTACCAATGTTAAGAGTCGCTACTATGGTGAGCACGTTAACCACAAATCCCCCGTGCATGTTCCGAATACCTGACTATGTTTTGGGATTTGAACTTGGCTTCGGTTATGATTTATGAATGTAAAAAATAATTTTAGATTGCCAAATCTGTTGGTGCTAGTGTGCTACTACTAATCATACCTGATTGGTTGTGTTATTTTGTTGTCTTTATTACATCTAGCCAATTTTCCACATTTCTTGGAACTTGACTTTCAACTATCTAAGTGAATATATAAAAGCTTAAGCAGATGAAATTTCTGTGTTCATTATCACTGACTCATCAGAAAAAGGCAAATGAGCACTTGTGCTAATAGATGATGATTCACAGACGGATTTTTTCTCATTAATTTTTAACTTCGAAGTTTTATTCTTTTGATATCATCGGTAGGTGAAGGAGTTCCAGTCCAGTTGGTGCCATTTCGAAGGAGGACAACATTATTGCAAATTTGTTGGCGAGAATAAGTGTATGCTATAAGCTAGTATCTTCTTTGATGTTTTCTTTGTTAAAGGTGTTGTTTCTTTTTTTTATGGTAAACCACATTCTTGGGCACATGCTTCAGTCTTCGTGGTTATTGAGTAGATTGGAATAAATATGTTTCCAGAATACCTGAGTTTTTTCTATTTTGGATGTAGCATCTGTGGTACTATTGAAAATTCTAAATTGTTGTCAACATATCTGTTGGTGTTTAGCTCTATTGTACTTGCATAGTAAGTTAACCTTTTTTCTCTTTTTTAATTGGTGTTATTATGTCTTATCTATGGAAGATGGGAATTCAATCTTATCTAGTGTTGTTTAAATTTGGCTCTGCATTTATGAAAATATTGGTTTTTTGAATCTGCTGTCTAGATTTCATTTTTACAAATCATGAATTTGATGGTATTTGTGTATTTGTCTGCCTAGACGTTTGGTAAGTAGGATGGTAAGTCACCTTTTTTTTATGGATGGCATCTGAGGTTATTGTGAAGATGTTTTGATGTTGATGAACCTGAGGTATTGATCCTCCTAATTGAAGATGTGATTCGTTGATGAAATGAATGATCCTACTTCGAATGCTTTAAAACCAAATGTGATTGTTTCCAGCAGCGTCCGTGAGCTGTTGGAATGCCCTGTCTGCTTAAATGCCATGTACCTCTCCAATCCATCAGGTATGCGTGTTATGATTAGTTGATCAGATTGCATTTAGATGATGATTTTAATTGTTCTTCCTGTATTTTGGAAATTTTTTCAATCCGTCCTTTGCTAATCTAATATTTTCAGAACTTTTTTACTTGTTAATTATTTAAGTTTTCTGATCTTTTTCTCTAGTTGTTTGCATAAATAACTTTGATAGGCAGATTTGCCGCCGAACTTAGTACTTTGATCATTAACTCCCTTTGCTTTTGTTGTTTCTTTTCACATTTTGTCTTATGCAATTAAATACCACAGTTGGGGATTTGAAAAAAATGCCTGTTTAAATTTGTCAGTGTTCTCCCTTGTTGCAGTGTTCAAATGGTCACACATTGTGTTCTGGTTGCAAGCCCAGGGTGCACAACCGGTGCCCCACTTGCAGGCATGAACTTGGCAATATAAGATGTCTTGCATTGGAGAAAGTTGCTGCTTCTTTGGAACTTCCATGTAAATATCAGAGTTTTGGGTGCACGGGCATATACCCATATTACAGTAAACTTAAACATGAATCCCAATGTGTCTATAGACCCTATAATTGCCCCTATGCTGGATCCGAATGCACTGTCATTGGTGATATTCCTTCTCTGGTGACCCACTTGAAAGATGATCACAAAGTTGACATGCACAATGGCAGCACTTTCAACCATCGCTATGTCAAATCAAACCCACAAGAGGTTGAAAATGCCACCTGGATGCTGACGGTATAGTGTTGCCTTGTCCTTGTCTTTGTATCATCTTTATCGTTCTTTGCTTGCCTACCCTTAAGTGGAGTTGGTAATGTGTTTCCTTTTGTGCAATTTCAGTAGTAGAAGTACATCAAATGTATCTATAACCCACATCTGAATCTGGATATGAATTTTGGTCTTATCCCATAACTGAAGGGTTTTTTCCTGCTGCGGCCAAAACCCTAGAGAATATTCTGTATCTCAGCTCTTTGGAGACCTATTTTTGGGAATAGGACAACATCAAGTACGAGGTTGATGTTTAAAATTTCAATTTCAATTGCACATATAGGAAGTTAATGCAGATGAAGAATTTTGGTGAAGCCCTCCGTAGCACTTCGTTATGGTGTTTTGCCTAGATTTGAAAGAAACACATTATGTTAGTTTCTAGGAGATCCCTTGTTTTATGGGAGTGGGCAATATCTGACAAGTAATAAGCTTGACTAGGCATAATAGTTTCTGCAATATCAGGGTGTGTGATGTCAATGGTGGAGTAATAACACTTTACAATATGTCATGGCACATTTATCTACAAATCAGTTAATCTTTGCGTTTAGTGTGAAACTTGGGGTACGGATTTGTAACTGATCATTCTATTTCTTTGCCAATTTCTAGGTGTTCAGTTGCTTTGGTGAGTATTTTTGTCTACACTTTGAAGCTTTCCAGCTCGGGATGGCTCCGGTATACATAGCCTTCTTGCGATTTATGGGTGATGATAATGAGGCAAAGAACTACAGCTACAGCTTGGAGGTTGGCGGAAATGGCAGGAAGATGATTTGGCAGGGGGTGCCTAGGAGCATTAGGGACAGCCATAGAAAGGTTCGCGACAGTTTTGACGGTCTCATCATTCAACGCAACATGGCTCTCTTCTTTTCCGGAGGAGATCGGAAGGAATTGAAGCTTAGGGTGACTGGTAGGATCTGGAAAGAGCAGTGATAGGAAGTTCTGCTTTTATCGTCATTCCCGTAGTAGTTTTTCTTGTAGCAAGTAGGTCAGTCGGTTCTTGCAACAACGCCACGAGTCTTCTGGTCATGTATTTTTTGGAATTCTGGAGGCAAACTCTCTTTGCTTCGTCCGTGCATTAAATACATGAATGGGAAGGCGTGCCTGTTATCTATTTGAATCACTTGTGACTAATTCAAGCCAAATAATGGTCTAGAAGAGACAAAATAAAACCCCAAGGTTTAGCCTAGCTGATGTTTAGTTAATAATGTTTCGGCTTAATTATGATTATAATTCTTGTAATATTGATTTTTAACAAATCTTAAAATACAACTTTGACTAGTCTGCAACTTTTGGTCTCTTTAGACATGGGTTTTTTTGTCTATTAAAAGTTAACGATTAACGAAAAATTAAAATAGAATTTAGGATTGTAATGTTCTTTTCGAGATGAAATAGTCTATTTTGAACCTCATCTTATATTGATAATTAAACTTAAAATTTTCATTTTATAAAAAGAACTTTTTGAAAGAAGTCAAATTTTTACAATCAAATCAAAATCTTAAAATTTTAACAAATTCTAACACCTTTTAATGCTAACTTTAATATTTTTTTACCAAAAAAAACATCAAATATTTTTTTTTTTAATAAATTCCAATAAAAATTATTTTACAATTAAACATTCTTAAAATTTTCACCAACTTTTTACCACTCCTATATAAATTGGAACTCTCAAAATTTTTTCATACAAACTCAAAATATTTTTTCAGATTTTTCTTCCCACCATCACGATGGGGGTGAGGTCCACAGTTGGTCTCTACCATAGCTTTATTGAGTGGGTTGCAGTTGACGAGTAATTGTCCTTTTCATAGTATCATTATTTATAATTCTTTTGCCTAAAATGAGATGCCATAATCACTAATTATAAGATACTGGGTTACAATTATCTATATAGCTTTTGAAACCTTTCTGAATTGTCTTCTTTTTTTGTCGATAGTTTAGTGCTGTTATTAACAAAATCAAAGAGTAACGGGAATAAAATTACTAAAACCATTATACAAAAAAAAAAAAAAAAGAGAAGACTAAAATTTAGTTCAATTTTATTTTTTCTTTCTCCATAATTGAAGGAAAAAAAGAGAATCCATATCAGAAAGGCCAAATATAAATATAAAATCATCCTACACTCCTTAAAATTTAGTTGGGAAATCATATAAGTTTTAATAATATTAAGGAATAATTCAATTAAAAAATTAATAAGAATTATAATATAATATTCAAATAATAAAAAAGAATATAAAATTATCTTGAACGGAAAATAGAGAAAAACCCCACACACACTCGCGCTTCCTCCTCGTCCCTACAAAACCCCTCGCTCGCGCTTCCTCCTCGTCCCTACAAAACCCCTCGCAAACCAACAAACTCACACAGAGGGCCACTCAGAGAGAGTCGAACCCAACAGAGAATTCTAGTAATGGCATCATCGCCGTCCATGGAGTCCCTAGTGCTTCAACTCCACGAGATCTCGGCCGTCAAGTTCGGCAGCTTCAAGTTGAAGTCTGGCATATCCTCCCCGATTTACATCGACCTCCGCCTCATCGTCTCCTACCCAAACCTCCTTTCCCAAATCTCTCAAACCCTCATATCCTCTCTCCCTCCCTCCGCCCACTACGACGTCGTCTGCGGCGTCCCCTACACTGCCCTCCCCATCGCCACCTGCATCTCCGTCTCCCGCAACGTCCCCATGCTAATGCGCCGCAAGGAGGTTAAGGACTATGGAACCTCCAAGTCCATCGAGGGCGTTTTCGTCAAGGACCAGACCTGCCTCATTATCGAGGACCTCGTCACCAGCGGTGCCTCCGTGCTCGAGACCGCCGAGCCCTTGCGCGCCGCTGGGCTGAAAGTCCAGGACGCCGTCGTTTTGATCGATCGGGAGCAGGGTGGTAGGGAGAATCTGGAGGAGAAGGGGATTAAGCTCCACGCGATGATCAAGCTGACGGAGATGGTGAGGATTCTGAGGGAGAAGGGGAAGGTGGAGGAGGAGATGGAAGGCGTGGTGTTGAGGTTCCTGGAGGAGAACAAGATGGTGGCTGTGCCGAAGCCGGTTACCGTTAAGGCTTTGGGGTTCGGAGAGAGGGCTAAGCTGGCCAAGAATCCCACTGGTAAGAGGCTATTCGAAGTGATGGTGGAGAAGGAGAGCAATCTCTGTTTGGCTGCTGATGTTGGGACCGCCAAGGAGTTGCTGGACTTGGCTGAGAAGGTAATGGGACAAATGCAAAGCCTCAGTTCAATTTCTCGGGAAAGTTTATTTTTTCTTGGAAAATATATAGTTATTGTGGGGGAAATTTGCTTGAGAAGTAGAGATACAAATATACGGTACAGGTATTGGCTGATTTGGGTATTAGGATTAAACTCAGAAATCTTTTTGTTGGGTTCCATAGATAGTTATCACTTTATCTTCACTGTCCACGTGGGTTGCTGGCAGGCTTGGTCCTGGTCATTAAGAAGGTCCGTTGGGCCTGAAAAAGTGGCCCTATTCGTTACCGGTCTTAGCCAACTGAGGCGAAGTCAATAGTGGAAATTACTTTTATTCAGTATTACTCGATTAGTTACGCTTGGTCTGCACCATCTTTCTTATTTATTTGGCCTAGATTTGCTATTCTTATGAATTTTTTGATTTCTTTGGATCTTATAGAATGGGGCAAGCCTCATATTTGACTGCAGTGTTGGGCATCAGATATTTTGGTGTAAGCTTAGTTTTAAATGTGGTTGAACAAACCCGTTGTTTGGTTGGATACGCACTTAGCCGTACCGGAGGCTGTTTCAAATGTTTTATTAAGCGAGTATAAATTCAGGAGATTAGTAATTGGTGCTTTACTCAGGAAACCCTATTATGCTTGTAGCATTTCGAGGCAGCTGGCGAAAGCCACTAAGGAAACTTCTTGTTTATTCTGTAATTCTGTTTTTGCTGACAAAGAAGTGCAAAAGTTTCACTATTTTCTGGTGAAATGTCATAGAACGGAAAGTCCACTTCAAAATTTGGTGATGGTACGGTCAAAATTTACTTGGCATAGGTGTAGCGTTTTAGCAAGCAACTAATCTCAATCTTCATTTTCGATTCCATTGCTTATAAGTTGTGCCTTGATCAAGCCCATCACTTGAGGCATTCAACATGAGCTCATAAGGAAAAACTAAATGTATAGTCGCCAAAGTTAAGCTCATTGACTGATTTCAGACATATTTTAATGCAGGTTGGCCCGGAGATATGCATGTTGAAAACACATGTGGATATATTGCCTGATTTCACCCCAGATTTTGGTTCTAAACTTCGTTCGGTATGACTTGCCTATTCAAATTTGTTATCCACTTTGCCGAAGGGATATCTCTGTTTCTATGATATGTGCCAATTAGATTGAATTTAATTGGGTTTGTCGGATCACAAGACTTTTTGCTTTAATGCTAGTGTGGACATTTAGACAATGAATAGTTTGTTGGTGTTCCGGCATGGAGTATTTCAGCAGAATAGGTACACTCATACATGAGTACAGAGCCGAATGATATTTTCCCATATTGTTTGGACATTCCAAGGAAATGGGATAGCTCCTTTGAATTTTAGGGGATATAATGTTAGAATCTACTACCCATCTGTAGTCAAGTCTTCAAATAATTGTTTGTCTTCTCTCTCTCTCCTTTAATCCAAGTTTTATTTTTTTTGTAGTTAAATACATCTTTTAAAAGAACATCTTTGGACTTTGAAAAACCAACTTAGGAATTGTTTCTACTGAAAGTATCTAACATGATTACTGATGGTGGCCTTGTTAGTGTTCTGCAGATACGTTTGCTTTTCTGAATAGTCAATAATGTGGCACCCAGAAGTCTCTGTTTATTTGAATTCCACTGCCTGTTTATAGCTAATTTGCTACTTTATTCTGTTGAAGATTGCGGATAAATATAATTTCTTAATCTTTGAAGATCGTAAGTTTGCTGACATTGGCAACACGGTGACAATGCAGTATGAAGGGTGAATTACCTTCCCTGTAGTTTTTGGTTAAATGCATTTCTACTATATCCTTGCCCATGCCTGGCAGCTTACTCGTTCTTTTGTTTGCAGAGGAATCTTTCGGATTTTGGATTGGGCTGATATTGTTAACGCTCACATAGTTTCTGGTCCTGGAATTGTAGATGGACTGAAGTTGAAGGTTTTAACTACTATTTTTGTCTTAACTTTTGGCTGAACTTTGGCTTTATATTACCTTACTAGGTAGCTGGACCATATTAAGCCCTGAACAGAATCGTACTATGCTTTTAACTACTGGTTGGACTGTTTTAGGGCTTACCTCGTGGCAGAGGCTTGTTGTTGCTGGCGGAAATGAGCTCAGCTGGTAACCTTGCCAAGGGAGACTACACAGTTGCAGCAGTAAAAATTGCAGAGGATCACTCCGATTTTGTGATGGGCTTTATCTCAGTTAATCCGGCATCATGGCCAGGGGCACCTGTAAATCCAGCATTCATTCAGGCGACTCCTGGAGTCCAAATGGTTACTGGTGGCGATGCACTTGGCCAGCAATACAACACTCCCTATTCTGTAAGCTCTGTTCATTTTTCACTTTTTCTATCTGTGTTGGTGGTATACCTTTTCTTCTTCCCCCCTCTTTCCTTAATTTTTTTTCGGAAATAGATGAGGGAAAGAGCAAAATAACAGGGAAATCCCAAGAGGACAGCCGTTTGATCTCTTATCACATAATGGTACAAAAGTTATATTTAAATCCCTTGAATTTAACATGAACTTTCCATAGAGATAGATTTATCTCGATGCAATGATGTTTTTTTTCAAGTATTATGACTACTCTTCTCTGACTTTTGAGTTACATCTCTTTCTCTTATTTTATTAAGAGGAGTTGTTACAGTTTTCATGACTGAAACAAATAATATTCCAGGTCATCTTTGATAGAGGTAGCGACATAATAATTGTCGGCCGTGGAATTATAAAGGCGGCAAACCCTTCGGAAGCAGCCCGTGAATACCGTCTGCAAGGATGGGATGCGTATTTGGCTAAATGCTCCTGAGACTCTACAGAGGACTGGTTTCCTGGTTTATGTACGCTTGTTTTTTGGCCAAGTATTGTATGAGTAACAATTTTGCTCATATATAAGATTCGTGTTTTAACAAAAAAAAAACAATTTTGCTCAAATGGAACCTTGGGTGCAATGTTTTCTTAGAGGGTGATATATATATGCATGATGCCATGTTTACCGGCCTCATAAAAGCATATTAATGCTCTTATAAAGGATGTATAATTGCTCTTATAAAGCATATTAGAGGGAGTTAGTTTGGTAGCTTTTTTATGTAGGTATTTTATGACTTGATCAATTCAGATTACAAATTCGACTTTCATATTCCCTTTGAAGAAATAAATTAGTTCCCCCTTGTGATTTTTAACCCACTATAAACGTCTTTTTGCTTTGTTATTTATTTTATTTATTTATTGTCCTTGTTTTTTAATAGTGAAAATAAATTGAATGTATGTAGACTGAGGTAGGTTCCACATGGTTTCAGGAAGAATTAAAATTCCATCAATTGTGCTATTATTTTCTTTCCCCACTAATTTTGATATTTGGAGACAAGGATGAAGAGCTTAACCAAAATGCTCTCGTCATTTCATGCATCCATCAACTTAAAGAGGATCAAACAATCTCAGCAGTGTAAACTTGAGATACCCAAGGTTGCTACTTAATTCCTTGTTTTCTTGTGTTCGGGTGATTTCAAAATCATTTTCCTCCCCTTTTCCTATTTTCTCTCTCATTTTCTGGCGTGGAAGAAACCTACCTCTGTTTGGATATATTTTTATATATATATTCAGACGTAGAAGAATCTTAGTTAACTCCGTTAAAGAGTAGACGCTACAAAAGGGAAACACGAAACACATGATCTTGAATTCTTGATCAAATAAAACTGATGGAATTGGCATTACTTTTGTGGGTATTAAGCACCCACTTGATAAGGATCTCACAAACAACCATTCTCCCTCTCCTTACATTATTCCTGCTCTTGCTTAGAGAAAAAAAAAAAGAAAAGAAAAGAAAGAGATATTTTGGTGCCGCAGTCGTGCTGACCACCTTTTGGGTTTTAAGCCAAGGAAGGTGATTTAGAAAGAAGAAGAAAAAAAAAAAAAAAAGCCAAGGAAGGTGATAAGAACGGATAAGCAGATCAGCTCAAGTCTAAGTGGAGACCAGCTCATTCGCATCATAGTACAAAAGGCATCTTCTTACTTTGGAGCGTGTCGCGGCAATCTCTCTTCCTTTTTTCTAACAAAATTTTTATTTTTATTTGCCTTTCCCTTTAGAAAAAAAAGAAAAAAAAAAGAAAGAAAGAGCATTGATTCCTTTGTCGGTTAATGAATGTGACATTTAAAACTATTAGAGATTTTTTTTTTTTTTTTTTTAAGTAAAAAGAGAAAAGACACTACCAAACGTAGCAACTCTCCTCACCGTGACCATAGGGGTACTGTAAGCAGTTCTTCACTCGAACGAACGGTACATCGCTTCTGACCACTTTTTGGGTTTTACGTCAAAAGAAGAGAGCGGAAAGAGAGCCAACGAAGGCGATAAGAAAGGATAAAGCAGATCAAAACAGAGACTGCAAGCTATCCTTTTGCCAAATTTGGCGACGAGTTAGGGGTGTTCGGCTATGGTTTTTTTTTTTTGAGAATTTATTGTGTTTTAAAATTTTTTAAATGATATTAATTTTATTAATATGTGTATTTTAATTATTTTTTATAATATTAAGAATAATATTTAATTGTAAAATATTTTATATTATAAGAATTCAAAAAATTTTGAGTTATATACCGGAACGTGCTCTTGAAGTGGAGACCAGCTCATTCGCATCATAGTACAAAAGGCATGTTTTTTGCTTTAGAGCGTGTCGTGGCAATATCTCTTTCTTTCTTTCTTTTTTTTTTTTTTGCCTTTTTTCTAACAAAATTTTATTTTTATTTGCCTTCTCTTTAAAAAAAAAAAAAAAAAGAAAGAGCATTGGATTCCTAGTGTCGTTAATGGGACTGTTAAGGAGTTCTTTCACTCGCACGTACAGTACAGAAACCCATCGCTTCTGCTTTCGCTGCTTGGCTATCTTTGCATCTTCTCTTGATTCACTCCTTTCTTCGACAAACATCATGCCGCTAGAGAGGTATTTCTTGGTGTGTTCCTTTCAGTGCTGTTTGACCGATTGGCGAGTCCCGAGTTTCTGAACTGGGCACGCCCGGAGGGTCTTTCAGAAAAGCTCATGAACAAGTGGCAGAAAACTCTGTCCGTGATTAAGACTGTGCTTGATGCTGCGGAGGAGAAGCAACATACCGATGGGGCGGTCAAGAAGTGGTTGGATGATCTCAGAGACTTGGCCTTCGATCTGGAGGACATTGTGGATGAGTTCGACACAGAAGCTTTGCGTCGCAAATTGGTGGGTGAAAATCAGTCTAGCAGTAGTAAGGCATGGAATCCTATCTCTGCCTTGTTTACTCGTTTGACCCCAAGTTGTTCTACGTTGAGGTTAAAGATAGAGGAAGTCACTGAACGATTTGACGACATCGCGGCACTAAAAGATCAGCTGGATTTGAAAGGGAAAGTTGATGGGAGTTCAAACAGAAGAAGATCAAGGCCAGAGCCCCTTAACTTCTGTAGTGAATGCTAAGCGCGAGGCGTTTCGGAAGGGAAACGAGATGTAGACAGCTAGTACCCTCTCAATTCAACTACTGGCTTTCTCATGGGTGAACGAATCACTAGTAAATTAACCTGCACATGGATGAGCTCTAAGAACGCTCGTTTTGCCTAAACGTTGATGATATCCTATACAAGTTGAAGTATGTGTGAGGTTAGCGGAAAAGGACAAAGACTACTTAGGTAGGCCAGCTTGTTTCCAGGACAGTAGCTTAATGACGCTAAATTAACGGAGTATTAAATGCACCAGACTTTCTTGGGGCATATGAGCTAGATAAGCGTGAGGACGTTGATGTTTCTAGAAGATTCTTTTGTTATGTCTGCTACAAGTTTGGGTATTCAACACCCAATATTCTTACGCAGAGTGCTATGACTCACAGCCTGCACCTCACATATCCATACTAGCTTGAGATGACGGCTTAACGGACTGGTGTGAAGATCTCTGGTAGTCTTCAGAAACAGTCTCTACAAGGAAATCCTGTACTACCTGAGGGGAACCGAGGGTTCTGCGTCGTATTTCAGACTGATCTTTTGGCACACTCGATAACTTACGCAACAAGTGGACTCTTCTCTAGTGCACTCACTCTTCCTCGTAAGCTAGGGGCTCCAGGTCAAAAGCTTACAAGTGCATGATCGTACGTCAAACCGTATTAATCAGTTTCTCAAGTGGATTTAGCGGTGGAGCGATACTAATATATAACCACGGAGGTATAGCTCTCCTGGGAGCACCTCGAATAACGATGAGTACGCACGCCAGTATCTGTGCAGGATGAATCTTGTATCTGTGCACTACTCGCCACTATGCTTCCGTGTTTCATGTCACTGGGAAAGAGATTTTTAGTGACGTACAATGCCAACCCTAGGACCTTTTCACAATAATACGTCGCGCGCAACGCTAACTCAGCTAAGGAAATTGTGTATTAATGCGATCGCTCTCTCGGACAAGGCTTATTAACATATGCCTCGTGGTAGCGAGTGTCTCTATACCGCAATGCACAACGATTCGTGATGAGCTGCGAACGAATTAAGTGTGGAAGGCCACGCACGCTCACACTCCTCACTCTGCAGATAATTTCATCCGCACGACGCAAAGTGTGCAATATTGTTGCCACGCCCATCGGCTATTGTCTGCTATCGTCTGCAGCCTTTACCCCGACATACGCATCCTCCATCGTCAGCGGAGACTTAAACGTAGACATGCGTGACTTGCTATGAGTCTTTGTTCTCAGAGCCACTTGTTCATGATGACTTTCCCTCTAGAGTGATTAATAGGAGACCTTCTGCGAGAAGCAGTAGAACACCAGTTGCCTCATCTTAGTAGATGGAATGGACAGATAGCGTGTTGTCATTGACAGTCACGGAAAACGCGAAATAGCATATGCGAGAGTAACATCTGGAGCAGCAGTGTATTTTTCAGCATAGATTTGGTGTGCGCAAGGCATCATATTTTTTGTCACAAAATCAACAAACAATGAACAATAGGAAGGTCACTTAATGGGGAGGCAACACCTGCGTCTCCTGACTCACTATCCGATTTGGCGCAAGAGTGGTTGCACAGTGGAAGTATGCACATGTTTGTTTTTAGACATGGCGATCAGAATTGTATAGGCAGCTGAGAGAGACCAGTGAACATGAGTTCCTAGAAACAGGACTCCGAACTGATTCATCCATTACATATGGAGTGGTCGTTTATCGACCTAAGGAGCTGAACGAACTATTGGGGCCCTCTCATATAATCGACGTGATGGCACGGCAGTTTCTTGTACTGTCCACGTGTTGAAAGGAAATTGCCGGTCCAATTCGGACGTTCAACTTCACTTTGTCTGACACGGGCCATCCTTTGGATCTCACGCATTGACCTGCTGTACTATTTGTCTTTATGGTTTGCAAGTGATATTCTTGACCTGTTTTTTTGTCTTCTCGCTCCTTTTCCTAAAAGGAGAAGGCTATGATATGCACAAAAACATAAATCTACAGAATGCTGATAGTTGTTGTTAGAACTCCTCTTTAGAGAGGAGTAGCTTGTTAGACTAACAAGAAGGATAAGTCATGAAAATAGCAAATTGATGCAGCTCGTAGAAGTGCACTATCCGCTGAGCCCCGTGATCGTCGTCTTCACACAACTGAGCCCACCTTCTAAGGGCAAGCAAACATGACTGCCAGTCGATTTGGCCATCTATTCTTTGGATACCTTCGTGACATGACACTTGTCGTAAGTTGAGACTGGTCACTTTAAGATTGTGCGAGTGAGGCTCACGGTGAAAGATTGGCCTTTTTCTCAAGTTCTGCAATATCTTCGTGACACTATATGACGCCACCTCCAAAGATTCTGTTCTAAATAATCTCTTTATGTACAGGTTAGCTCGTAGAGTTACATGTAGAAGCGGATTGCCATCCGAAATATTGATTAATCCCCAAATTGCCACCCATTTTTTTATCTTGATCTTCGGGACTGTAACTAGTTATTATTCTAACTAGCATCAATAGTCGATGGGCAAATTAGATGGATAAATGCACTACTCACTGGCAAATAAAGCGATTTGACGTGGAGCTATTCGATCGAAAATCGTATCAGAATCGAACTCTCCGCGCTATTAATCAGTATATAGGTTTAGTAAAAGTATCTGCACACAGATGCATGGGAGGCTAATTTAAGTGGTAAATGCAATCTTAGTGGGTTGGTGCTGGAATGGAGTGGCAAGAAAGGCGAGCCACAGGACAGGAGAAAGGATTTAGCTACGTGTCTGCTTTGACATGCGACACAAGCCAATTCAGCGAGACGAGCAATGTTGAAGAGGCTCATCTGTCAGGAATTATCAGTGATACAGAATTTTGCATCCGTCAGCATCGTACATTACACTTTTGCGTCTGCTATCCTCTGCTCTCTCTGAACCCTACTGCGTTGCTCGCCTCTCCTGCAGGATCCGAACATTGGCTCGACGTGCCGGTCGGTCCTCCTCATTGTTTGCACGCAGAAACAGTCCGACCCCCCAAAGTCCAGGAAGCTGGGTCAGAAGCAGCCGATGCTTACTCAGAGGTCACTCGCTTACGAGATGGAGTAACTTGTGCTTATATCATAAGGGCATGCGTACCCAGAGTGAACGATTAGGTAGGAGTTCTTACTCTCATAGCGGAGACGAGGTTGCATGCCACAGCACGTCTAGTGCACGATAGGCTGTTGGAGACTATGTGGGCATTCTCATAGTATATGTAAGGGAATGGGTATATTGTCTTGTTAATATACGTGCGAAGAATTTAACAAGACACTACGATAGAGCTATTACAATCTGTAACAGGGTATATCGCAATGACGTGTATCGGGGGAGTTACCTCACAATCGCATACTTCCAGTTATGCTCTAAGAAATCATTTGTGGTGGAGAATTAAGCTCCAAGCGCCGTTGGAATACGGGTTCTTCCGGATTTCAAGGCTCTCCGACACCTCAGCTAACCAATTGACAACTTAGTGGGTTGCATAGGTTTCGTTTCTGTGTGTGTGTCACGGAATAATGCACCGGTCTTCGCGCGGTTATTTCTTACTCTGTCTACAGTGTCACGTCTATCGAAGTGAATTTTATTCAGCGTCAAAACGTACCCGAGTCACAAGTAATTAACAGATTTGTGAAGTGACTACGATCAGGACGGTGAGAGGATGTGTAAGGGATTAGTGCGCATTTGCTGGAGAGCTGATAGCCCGGATGTGGTCAGAGACTACGGAGGGCATAATCCATGATTACAAGACATCGATTCGCAGATGACCAATTCAGGTGACTATTTTAGTCTTCGTTTGTATCTGTGGTCCTGATAAAATGACGTTGTCCTTTTGGTGGCACAGCAACCGAGCGAATTTTGTTTCCCCATCGCCAGACCAACTTTAGGACAGGGTACCTTCAGGATAATTTTTTCTTGATGCGGGCAAGCGTTCTTTCAGGCATATGAGTTCTGATAACCAAGGCAATGATCTCGGTACCATATTTATTAGCCACGTCGTCTCGAGTCCTATTACATCACAACGCCTGGGTGCTTTTATTCGCGCGGTGATTGGTATTCTTTGCACAGAGGCCCATGCTTTACCTCCAACTCTATGGAGCCTATGCCATAGTAATTGTTTCGTACGAAGTCTGCGGATAGTCCTTTCGGGTTAGAGGAGGAGATAGACGGGTAACCAACTAGTTGGCAGAGCAAGTACGCGGCATCTCTTCTGGTCCTCGAGACTAGCTTGTCCATTAGGTACTATGTCCAACATCCTCGAAAAGGATAACGCTTTAGACGTATCAGAGGCGGAAACGCAAGTTCTACCCTGGCAAGCCGGACTTAAACACATGAGATATTACGAGCCTTACTTGGCCCAAAAGTCTGGCAGTTCAATTTTAGCGAGTTTAACAGCTTCGTCCAACTCCTTCTCTTGCACAATCTATTTCAATAAGCTCTAAGCTTGTGCAATCACAACTTAAAGCATTGACCACAGGGAAGAGGTACACAGGATACCTTCCAGCGATTGTTAAGCAGTGAGCTTTCATATGTGTCGTGCACCATCGCCGACATCTTGGTTCTCTCTTCGAATCGGATCCGTGAGGGTACGAGTGAGGTTTCTTCGACGCTCCAAATTGAGAAACGCTTGAGCGCCTTATTACGACGCAGACAGGCCTGATTTCGATCCTTTGGGAAGATACTATGCTGCCACCCAGTCAACAAGCCTAACGTCCGGCTTTCGTGATCCTCTAATCTCGGAATTTTCACTGAGATATGTAGTTTCGGGCTGCGACCGGCTTACTCCCTTAAAGAACTCGATCAATAATCACGTGGAATAGTCAGCTCGCAAATCTCTAGGTTGTCCTTATCAGTTGTTACTTTATCTCGCCTGCATCGCAATGATGCCCTGGAACCTGCCTCTTCTTATCTAACCCTGGCATTTTCCCTGTTCCATCGCAAGTCATTCCGTAGAGTCTTCAAACCACTCTTTTTGTGTCGCGTAAGGCGCGTCTATCCTCGTAAACGTCACGATCGAGTCTATACCTTGCTCACACATGGCTCGCGATGATTGCTATCTAAGCACAACTGTCGCCTAACGAAGATTCTCCTCATAGTTCACTTTCTACATCATTCAATGGAAATAGGCAGGCGAAGTGGTAGGCTTTCGCCTTCTCTCCCCTGTGCAATATCTGGCACTATCCGACCAAGTCGGGTGTAAGAGGCAAGAAAATTGGTGGAAGGACAAGGGCGAGGAAGGGCGTCAAACCTCAGCTTTTTACCGAAGTCACATGCGGCCTGAGGCCCAAAGTAAACAGCGGACTCACATTTATTCACTGGCACCCCTATCTCGGGTGTACTAACTCAATACAATGATGTGACTGTTCTCTCTTACTGCATGCATAGGAATATTGCAAGAACGATCTCTTTACAGAAGTTGACGAGAAGTGGTGGTCCAAGGAGATTATTGCCAACACAAATGCTCTTGTCAAGCCTGCAATTGACGCATATGCGCTTTCTGTATCGAACGATTCTCTTCCTCTTGTTTTCGATAGATGACAATATTCATCGACAGTCACATGAGATTCAAGTAAAGCAAGCAAAGAACCATGCGACGACAAATTAGCTCTGCCACCTCCTTTCAGATGTTTTCCCCTCTCCAACATCTGATAAAATCCAATTGTCGGCCTAACCTACTTCTCTACCCTAACGTTCAACCTTATCTTCTATGACATATATTCAACACAACAAAATCAAAGCTCAGAACTGTTACATTCGTACAAGGAAGATAAAAAACAGAACTGCTGCTCTAAGTAGGTTGGGACGTTAAAAGATCCAACTGATGAACCATGTGCCAAAATCTTTTTTGCCCTGGCTTCGCTTGGGCACAGTTCTGACAATCTTGTCGTCTGCTGCTTGCAAGTCGTGCTTATGGGTTGCTGTGCGTAATAATTGCATTAATCCACTCGTATGTCTCTCCTTAGTTGACACCTAGCGCCCTTTTTATACTTCACTGGTTTCTAGAGATTGGTATATATTTGGCTGAATGGTCCAAGCGGACTTTACTTGTTTGCTTTTATTGTAAGAGGATTCGCCTGCGTGGTGAAACTTGGTCAATATATGGCAGGCACTTGTTATCACGGTATCACCCTCTTAAGTAAGACATTTGCAGCCCACTCCAAAAGAGGGCCGGTCTTTCAATAATTTTTTGACGGGCAATGATTTGGTTTTCTTATTAAATGTATAAAGTACATTTAATTATTAAATTCGACAAGTTATGTACGAGGTCCCGAATTAACCTTCCTATCCTTTATAATTAGGCTATTATATTGCCTCCTACACCAACTAAACTAACGCACCGTTCCGAGGACGAGCTCAACTCAGAGTACGCTCCTTAAGCATGGTCAAAGGGCAGACAGTTTTGCCTAAATAGCACTCTGCGCATTTCATTATGCTAGACGCTAGATTTCTATTATCTCCATGTCTGGTAGACTTGTTTCACCACGACATGGAAAGTGGATTTTTTTGGCTCGGGCCCAAGTCGATTGGAGGTCTTTATTTAATAATGCTGGTGGTCCGGCCCTCACATGCACGACTAGATCACATTAAGTGTTCTGGGTCGTTAGGTGAACCCCTTAATATAAAATATTGGTACGAATATTGAATCGGCTATGAAATGGGTTCGGCTTTCACAAGTGACACAAGTGATATCGCAGGTTAGGTATGGTAGAGCCTATCCATGGGCTGTGGAAATATGAAGACGGCTGAACCTGCAGAGCCTCAGTTGGGAATACAGTTTGTGGGGATGGGATGCAAACTTGGCTAAATACTCCAAAGACTCTACCTGCATCTCGTCCCCTGCTTGGTTTGCTTCTGCTTGAATGGTTCGTTTTTTCAAATCAATGGAAGGGTGGAGAATTCGCTCCACTGAAACCTCTCGTGCAATGTATTGTTATGAAGTGATATATGTAAATTAGTGCGCCACATTTCTATTGTGCACCGTTGATCACATGTTTGCAAGCCTTTTTGTAGTTATGACCAGTAAAAAGATGATTTTATGGAGCTTTGGACCCATTGGCATCAATGAACAGTGTGCCAACTTCTGTTGTGTGTAGCTGAGGGTTTTGAGCTCTTTCCACTGAAAACAACATGAACGTCTAAAACAAAAAATGAGGGGCAATCTTCTTTTTTTTTTTTTTTTTTTTTATTTACCCAATATTATTTATTCAGTTATAAAAAAAAAAATCGAAGATGGAATATAACGACGTCACTTTATTTCCAAACAAATTAATTTTTTTCCCATGAAATAAGCAAATAGTGCTTATCAGAATTGAGCCATCTCCTATTATATAGTTAATGGTCATGGTTGAAGGTGTATGCATGCGTGTATGGTTGATAAAAATGAAGACATTAACGTTAAATGGTGTCCTGATCCAAAGTGGGTGTTATATCTCCTGTCCCACTGTTGAGGGTGAGGGGGGCAATGGCTTTGTTTAAAGTTTGCAATAGAAAATGATTTTGGACATATAAAATGATAATTTTACCACATAAAAATTGCAAAGGGGTAAAATCATAATTTTAAGTTTTAAAGAAATCACTTTTAATTTAAAATTTTTAAAAAAGAGATATATAAAATCTCTGTAAATCAATAATTGGGAGAATAAAAATGTGACAGACATATAATTTCTCATTCTGTATCGTAAACGTATCGACAGAAGAAAAAAAAGAAATCTCAGACCTCCTTATTTCAATTCTGATCTCTCTGTCGACAGTTTTGTGAGCCTCTGGTCATAATTTGGTTTTTTTTTTTTAATGAGGCCGTGTGCCGAGTGGAGTGGAGAGATGACGAGAGCTGGTGGTGGCGGAGTGGTGTTTATTGCACGCCTTAAGTCTTTATTTCCGGATGAGCGATCACATCTCACGCGCGAGAGTCCTCCTTGCTCTCACTGGTACAGAAGGGAAGTCTCTTGTCGCTGATGATCGTTCTGCGGTCATCACCTAACTCTTGGGTTGGCAGTTCAATGCACGTCAAACGACAAACTTTCAGACGGCAGCTCATAACGTCTAGATCGCACTCTCAGTACCTATTGTATGACTAGCTTCATTTTTCCTTTTGAAAAAGTAACAGAGTCGATTTTTTTTTTAAAAAAAAAAAGCTTTCCCAAGGCATTTTGTAAGTTTTGAAATATAATAATAATGGGATGCCTCCATGGGAGGCAACCGAGCTAAGGTCCATTAACTATATAATTATGAAATAATATTATTATCTAGTTAACTGAAAAATAATGTGATCCTAATTAACAGATAGTATATATACAGCAAAACTATATATACTTCTTGACTTGTTCAACTGAGCTCTTAAACGATCAACCAGAAAAAGTGTCAACTCGAAAAATGTCAACTGAGCTCTTACACGATCACCAGAAAAATGTCAATGACAGCTCTCTGCTGAACTGTGGCTTTATCAGTAACATGCTAGTCTTGACCATAGAGGGAAGGGCTTGTTGTTGCTTGTTAAAATGAGCCCAGCTTGTTACCTTGCCGAGGGAGACAATATAGCTGCAGCAGTAAAGAATACAGAGGATCGCTATGATTCTGTGGCTGGCTAAATCTGAGTTCACCATGCTAGACGCTTGATGCTGCATTGAATTGGGAAACTTTCTTTTGTATTTTGGAAACAAAACAAGTTGTTACACCATTTTCTTGGAATTTTACACCTTAGGATTTTCAGCTCCACTGTATGGCCTCAGTATCAAAATTTTGCAGCAGATGGTGAAATATTGACGACAGTAGATGAAAGGGTCCATGGAATTCAGAGTTTTTGCAAATGAAGTTAGTTGTTACGTTCCAGGGGATTTACAAGGTTTTTTTTAGTCAAAATTGGAATTCATTCAAAACAGAAAACAGAATAGAGTAGCTTTAGAAAACAGAACAAACACTACCAAAACTAACACAAAACTGCTATGGGGGGATCCGTTCCCTCGTACAACCAAATCAGATCCGGAAAAACGCTCAAAAAAAGAGGGTAGTCTCCAAGTGCAATGTTAGAGGCGGCCCAACGAGCTAAATGATAGACTTCAAAGTTTATTCCTACGTATTTGCCACTCTTTTAGCACCAAGAGCCACCTATGTGCCTCGCTCTCCACAGGCAAAACTAGTGGTCTTGCAATAGGGGATGCCATGCTACATCTGGAAGGCTGCCGAAAACCAGATGCCTACTCCCTGTAATTGAAATTGAGAAACTTTAATAGTACCCCTTAGTCTGAAAACTGTCCCAATTAGCTTAAAATCTTCTTTGAGTTGAAATAATCTCTAAAATAAGAACAATGATTTTCAATGATTTGCTGAAAGTGATCTTCTCTATGTGAAAGTTTATAAATAATTATTAAAATGACCTTTAGACGAACTAAAAATAGTTTGGAACAAATTGAAGAAAATATAATTTTATGGAAACGATGGTATTTGAATAGGCTTTCATAACGAAGGAATTTGCAATATATAGAGGTTAAACAAAAACATTGAAGTTGGGCCGGAAAAACTTGCCCTATTCGTTACCCGTCTTAGCCATCCGAGGCAAAGTCAAAAGTACAAATTACTTTTATTCAGTATTACTCGATTAGTTACGCTTGGTCTGCACCATCTTTCTTATTTATTTGGCTTAGATTTGCTATTCTTATGAATTTTTTGATTTCTTTGGATCTTATAGAATGGGGCAAGCCTCATATTTGACTGCAGTGTTGGGCATCAGATATTTTGGTGTAAGCTTAGTTTTAAATGTGGTTGAACAAACCCGTTGTTTGGTTGGATACGCACTTAGCCGTACCGGAGGCTGTTTCAAATGTTTTATTAAGCGAGTATAAATTCAGGAGATTAGTAATTGGTGCTTTACTCAGGAAACCCTATTATGCTTGTAGCATTTCGAGGCAGCTGGCGAAAGCCACTAAGGAAACTTCTTGTTTATTCTGTAATTCTGTTTTTGCTGACAAAGAAGTGCAAAAGTTCACTATTTTCTGGTGAAATGTCATAGAACGGAAAGTCCACTTCAAAATTTGGTGATGGTACGGTCAAAATTTACTTGGCATAGGTGTAGCGTTTTAGCAAGCAACTAATCTCAATCTTCATTTTCGATTCCATTGCTTATAAGTTGTGCCTTGATCAAGCCCATCACTTGAGGCATTCAACATGAGCTCATAAGGAAAAACTAAATGTATAGTCGCCAAAGTTAAGCTCATTGACTGATTTCAGACATATTTTAATGCAGGTTGGCCCGGAGATATGCATGTTGAAAACACATGTGGATATATTGCCTGATTTCACCCCAGATTTTGGTTCTAAACTTCGTTCGGTATGACTTGCCTATTCAAATTTGTTATCCACTTTGCCGAAGGGATATCTCTGTTTCTATGATATGTGCCAATTAGATTGAATTTAATTGGGTTTGTCGGATCACAAGACTTTTTGCTTTAATGCTAGTGTGGACATTTAGACAATGAATAGTTTGTTGGTGTTCGGCATGGAGTATTTCAGCAGAATAGGAATATGGTATCTACTACCCATCTGTAGTCAAGTCTTCAAATAATTGTTTGTCTTCTCTCTCTCTCCTTTCATCCAAGTTTCTTTTTTTTTTTGTAGTTAAATACATCTTTTAAAAGAACATCTTTGGACTTTGAAAAACCAACTTAGGAATTGTTTCTACTGAAAGTATCTAACATGATTACTGATGGTGGCCTTGTTAGTGTTCTGCAGATACGTTTGCTTTTCTGAATAGTCAATAATGTGGCACCCAGAAGTCTCTGTTTATTTGAATTCCACTGCCTGTTTATAGCTAATTCGCTACTTTATTCTGTTGAAGATTGCGGATAAATATAATTTCTTAATCTTTGAAGATCGTAAGTTTGCTGACATTGGCAACACGGTGACAATGCAGTATGAAGGGTGAATTACCTTCCCTGTAGTTTTTGGTTAAATGCATTTCTACTATATCCTTGCCCATGCCTGGCAGCTTACTCGTTCTCTTGTTTGCAGAGGAATCTTTCGGATTTTGGATTGGGCTGATATTGTTAACGCTCACATAGTTTCTGGTCCTGGAATTGTAGATGGACTGAAGTTGAAGGTTTTAACTACTATTTTTGTCTTAACTTTTGGCTGAAATTTGGCTTTATATTACCTTACTAGGTAGCTGGACCATATTAAGCCCTGAACAGAATTGTACTATGCTTTTAACTACTGGTTGGACTGTTTTAGGGCTTACCTCGTGGCAGAGGCTTGTTGTTGCTGGCGGAAATGAGCTCAGCTGGTAACCTTGCCAAGGGAGACTACACAGTTGCAGCAGTAAAAATTGCAGAGGATCACTCCGATTTTGTGATGGGCTTTATCTCAGTTAATCCGGCATCATGGCCAGGGGCACCTGTAAATCCAGCATTAATTAGGCGACCCTGGAGTCAAATGGTTACTG